>OY821517.1:80715565-81055565 GCA_963682025.1 Cordilura impudica
ATTTTCTTAAAAAAGTATATTTTTTTTTTAAAGTGTACATTTTCTTGAAAAAAGTGCATATTCTTAACAACATTCGCTTATTTATAAACGTAAGTTTTTTAATAAATTACCTTTTCTTAAAAAATTACCTTTTGTTAAAAAAGTACTTTTTCTTAAAAAAGTACCATTTCTTAAAAAATATATATTTTCTTAACAAAGTACCTTTTGTTAAAAAGTACCTGCTGTTTCTTATAAAAGTACATTTGCTTAAAAAATGTACCTTTCTTAAAAAAGTACCATCTGTAAAAATAGTAACTTTTGTATATTTCTTTAAAAAGTACCTTTTCGTATATTTGCATATACTTAATAAAAGAACCTTTTCTAAAAAAAGTGAATTTTCTTAAATATTTATCTTTTCTTAAAAAACTACCATTTTTTTCAAAAATCCATTTTTTAAAAAGTACCTGTTGTTAAAACAAGAGGGTTTTCTTAAAAAATTGCATTTTTTAAAAAAGTACCTCTGCTTAAAAAGTACCAATTCCTAAAGATAACCAATTATTAAAAAGTAAATTTTCTTTGAAATATCGCTTTCCTGAAAAGTACCCTTTCTTTCTATGCTTATCATTCTTTTTAAAATTATAGAAAATTTACCGATATTTGAACAGCTCCCGTTTATCGCCGAAGTAAAATTCGTTATAACGTCACTCCATCTTAATGTAGATATGTAAAACAACTATAGATACATTTATAATGCTTTAGATTACAAAATATTTAAATGTTTATTAGTGTTATATTAATCCCCAATAAAAATGTTTATATCATCCAACCAATAGTCTTCACCTTCACCTATTTATTATAATAATAAAAACCTTTTAACCATTTGTTAATTACAACACATTTTACTTAAGCATTTTGTAAATATTTAAGAGCATTTTTTTGTAATAAACAAATATTAATGTTTTTTGTACGTCCTTTTATCGAATGTTTTATTAATGTTATTTTTTTAATTGAACTAATTAAATAACTGTACATTGTATGTATGTAAATTTATACATTTATGTTCCTTCATGTCTTGGTAATGCTCCATCATTTTACCTTAAAATCATATACATACATACATTTATAATTCTTAAGGCAATACTCATATAAAAATATCGAAAACCAAAAATTGCATTTGCAGGCAGTCCTCATGAATCTCGAACAAATGGCGTAGATGAATCGCAGCTGGTATTGCGAATACATCGTGGTCGACCATGTTCAACGCCACAGCGAACACCGCTGTCAGTGCATTCCATGTCATCGACGTTGAGTGTTAATAGTAACAACGACGAAATGTATCCATTGCAACATCATGCCAGTACAGCACAAACGACTGGAACACCAAAGAGAGCCACTTCAATGAGAGTTCCTAGAACAAAACAGGAAAAAATTTCAATCAAGGTATCTTTTCCCTCCTCAGAAAATATGTTGGATTCGACAACATCCATTAATAGTACACCAGCTACATATGCGGCGGTTGTAAGCAACACAAATGCAACAGGAACTACAAAGAACTCAGCAATAAGTAATGGTCGTCGCAGTTCCTTCAAAAGTAGTCTTCTTTGAAAATAGGTGAGACTACTTTTAATGTGGATACAGCTACTGCCGCAGACTCTCAAAATACACCGGCACATTCTTCAAAAATCTCAGAGCCTCAAATTGATAGTCTTACACGCAACAAGTCCGATAAAAAGCACAGACCTAAAAGATCAGTGAAATTCCAAGTAAAACGTTTTAAGGTAGAAACTAAAGCCGCCAAAACATTGGCCATAATAGTGGGAGGTTTTATATTTTGTTGGTTGCCATTTTTCACCATGTACTTAATAAGAGCATTCTGTGATTCCTGCATACAACCGACAGTATTTTCCGTACTCTTTTGGTTAGGCTACTGCAATTCCGCCATTAACCCTTTAATATATGCCTTGTTTTCACACGAGTTTCGTATTGCTTTTAAGCGCATTGTCTGCAGGTGCGTTTGTACGCGTAGCGGTTTCCGGGCTTCGGAAAATTTCCAAATGATTGCGGCACGAGCTTTGATGGCACCAGCAACATTCCATAAAACAATATCAGGTTGTTCAGATGAAGGCGATGCTCCTGATTTTAGTTGACTAATGATGATCGATGATTATGAAAAACCACCGGAGAAAAAAAGACAAGAACCACAACCACAACAGCAACAACAGATAATAGCACTGCCAACAAAGAAAGATGAATCGTCAAATGTGGAGGAATCACTTAATAGTAAAAGTAATAGAAGTGGTCGTCGTGGTGGGTTTTGTAAAGGTAAAAACATGTATTAAACCGGTGGACTCTGAGAGTTTTAGAATAATAATTGAAGTTAATTTAGTTAGAAATTAATTGATGTTTTCAAAAAAGGTCTCATAACAAATAATAATTTATTTTGTTTTTAATTAAATATAATTTTATAAAATTAAAGAAACAAAAACTATTTTTAGAAATAAACTTCAAAAATAAATTTAAATGTAAAATAATATTTGTAACGAGTTGTAAACTAATGGCAATAATTTAAATTTGATTATTTATAGAAAAGTAATTAAAACATTTTGTTTTTAATTTAATGCAAACATATGAGGCAATTTATAGCAATTATACAGCTTCACCGAAGACATGTCATGTGAAGAATCATGGCAATAACTTGGTCTTCCAGATGATAAGCCATATTGAATACATAATTTGGTAAATCGCTTTTTGTATGAAGCTCATTATTTAGGAAAATATGCTTTGAAAAATTATTGCAATTTTAAATTTCTAAATAGCTTAAATAATATTTAGAATGTACTTGTCAAGTTTATCTGGTTGAGTACAACACAAATCGCGTTCAAAAATTTTCTAACACTCAATGTCTTTTAAGGTATTTCACTAAAATTGCTTTGGGTTATTTCTCGCAATTAACAATTTTAAAGTGCATCAGCTTTTAACCCATTTTTATATATTTTAGAACAAAAGTACTATCTTTATAATAAAATTGTGTAAAACTGAAACAGTCAACGATATAATATAAAAAAAAACCAAATATATATACAAAATATACTACATTTTGCACATTTCAGAAAATATAACAATTAGGGATGCTAAGCGGGATCAAATCCTTTTTGTTACCGGTATTTGGAATTAAGAAATTTAAATCGCCAGATTTCAAGATTCATCGGCATTTAAATTTCTTTCTAAACTAACAAATATAATATATTGTATTAATACATTTTAAAATTCAATTTTATTACAATCCGACTGGCCGGGCAAACCTTGTTCTGCCTAAAATAATTAATTTATCACCACCTTTAATTTATTTTAACAGCAGACTTTTTTACTGATTTAATAAATTTAATTTTGTTCCACACATACAAGCTTCATCAGATCTTATTAAATAATAACACAGTGCAACATAAATAATGAAAATTCCTTTTCGTGTGCGGCGTTCGACACCAACAAAAACCCATTTGAGTTTTGCTAGTTTATCTGCCGTCCATATTGTAGGACGGTATTTCAGCTAAACCTCCATTTTTGAGGAAAAAAATAAAATTTTTCTAACGACTATATCACGGAAACCATGTGGAACTTTGTTTTACTGCCCTCGTCACAATTGTAGTAAGAAAATAAGTGCCTCAAAATTGCTAAAATGTTGAATCTTTTTAAATTTTTTCTATCTTTTTTTCACCATTTTATTCATAATTCTTCAGAACATTATAATACTCGAAAATGTTTTTTTTACATTTCCCAGCGGTATTCTAGATGTCATTGTTGCAAGCTTGAACTAGCCCTAGCAGTCAATACAAATGACATGTCGCCGCAAGCTGTCATTAATGCGACAAGACAATTATAACATGGTGTTAAAAATTAAAAATTAAAAATTAAAAATTAAAAATTAAAAATTAAAAATTAAAAATTAAAAATTAAAAATTAAAAATTAAAAATTAAAAATTAAAAATTAAAAATTAAAAATTAAAAAATTAAAAATTAAAAATTAAAAAATTAAAAATTAAAAATTAAAAATTAAAAATTAAAAATTTAAAATTTAAAATTTAAAATTTAAATTAAAAATTAAAAATTAAAAATTAAAAATTAAAAATTAAAAATTAAAAATTAAAAATTAAAAATTAAAAATTAAAAATTAAAAATTAAAAATTAAAAATTAAAAATTAAAAATTAAAAATTAAAAATTAAAAATTAAAAATTAAAAATTAAAAATTAAAAATTAAAAATTAAAAATTAAAAATTAAAAATTAAAAATTAAAAATTAAAAATTAAAAATTAAAAATTAGAAATTGAAAATTAAAAATTAAAAATTAAAAACTAAAAACTAAAAACTAAAAACCAAAAATTAAAAATTAAAAATTAAAAATTAAAAATTCAAAATTCAAAAATTCAAAATTCAAAATTCAAAATTCAAAATTCAAAATTCAAAATTCAAAATTCAAAATTCAAAATTCAAAATTCAAAATTCAAAATTCAAAATTCAAAATTCAAAATTCAAAATTAAAAATTAAAAATTAAAAATTAAAAATTAAAAGTTAAAAATTAAAAATTAAAAATTAAAAATTAAAAATTAAAAATTAAAAATTAAAAATTAAAAATTAAAAATTAAAAATTAAAAATTAAAAATTAAAAATAAAAAATAAAAAATTAAAAATTAAAAATTAAAAATTAAAAATTAAAAATTAAAAATTAAAAATTAAAAATTAAAAATTAAAAATTAAAAATTAAAAATTAAAAATTCAAAATTCAAAATTCAAAATTCAAAATTAAAAATCAAAAATTAAAAATTAAAAATTAAAAATTAAAAATTAAAAATTAAAAATTAAAAATTAAAAATTAAAAATTAAAAATTAAAAATTAAAAATTAAAAATTAAAAATTAAAAATTAAAAATTAAAAATTAAAAATTAAAAATTAAAAATTAAAAATTAAAAATTAAAAATTAAAAATTAAAAATTAAAAATTAAAAATTAAAAATTAAAAATTAAAAATTAAAAATTAAAAATTAAAAATTAAAAATTAAAAATTAAAAATTAAAAATTAAAAATTAAAAATTAAAAATTAAAAATTAAAAATTAAAAATTAAAATTAAAAATTAAAAATTAAAAATTAAAAATTAAAAATTAAAAATTAAAAATTAAAAATTAAAAATTAAAAATTAAAAATTAAAAATTAAAAATTAAAAATTAAAAATTAAAAATTAAAAATTAAAAATTAAAAATTAAAAATTAAAAATTAAAAATTAAAAATTAAAAATTAAAAATTAAAAATTAAAAATTAAAAATTAAAAATTAAAAATTAAAAATTAAAAATTAAAAATTAAAAATTAAAAATTAAAAATTAAAAATTAAAAATTAAAAATTAAAAATTAAAAATTAAAAATTAAAAATTAAAAATTAAAAATTAAAAATTAAAAAATAAAAATTAAAAATTAAAAATTAAAAATTAAAAATTAAAAATTAAAAATTAAAAATTAAAAATTAAAAATTAAAAATTAAAAATTAAAAATTAAAAATTAAAAATTAAAAATTAAAAATTAAAAATTTAAAATTAAAAATTAAAAATTAAAAATTAAAAATTAAAAATTAAAAATTAAAAATTAAAAACTAAAAATTAAAAATTAAAAATTAAAAATTAAAAATTAAAAATTAAAAATTAAAAATTAAAAATTAAAAATTAAAAATTAAAAATTAAAAATTAAAAATTAAAATTAAAAATTAAAAATTAAAAATTAAAAATTAAAAATTAAAAATTAAAGATTAAAAATTAAAAAATAAAAATTAAAAATTAAAAATTAAAAATTAAAAATTAAAAATTAAAAATTAAAAATTAAAAATTAAAAATTAAAAATTAAAAATTAAAAATTAAAAATTAAAAATTAAAAATTAAAAATTAAAAATTAAAAATTAAAAATTAAAAATTAAAAAATTAAAAATTAAAAATTAAAAATTAAAAATTAAAAATTAAAAATTAAAAATTAAAAATTAAAAATTAAAAATTAAAAATTAAAAATTAAAAATTAAAAATTAAAAATTAAAAATTAAAAATTAAAAATTAAAAATTAAAAATTAAAAATTAAAAATTAAAAATTAAAAATTAAAAATTAAAAATTAAAAATTAAAAATAGAAATTAAAAATTAAAAATTAAAAATTAAAAATTAAAAATAAAAATTAAAAATTAAAAATTAAAAATTAAAAATTAAAAATTAAAAATTAAAAATTAAAAATTAAAAATTAAAATTAAAAATTAAAAATTAAAAATTAAAAATTAAAAATTAAAAATTAAAAATTAAAAATTAAAAATTAAAAAATTAAAAATTAAAAATTAAAAATTAAAAATTAAAATTAAAAATTAAAAATTAAAAATTAAAAATTAAAAATTAAAAATTAAAAATTAAAAATTAAAAATTAAAAATTAAAAATTAAAAATTAAAAATTAAAAATTAAAAATTAAAAATTAAAAATTAAAAATTAAAAATTAAAAATTAAAAATTAAAAATTAAAAATTAAAAATTAAAAATAAAAAATTAAAAATTAAAAATTAAAAATTAAAAATTAAAAATTAAAGATTAAAAATTAAAAATTAAAAATTAAAAATAAAAAATTAAAAATTAAAGATTAAAAATTAAAAATTAAAAATTTTAGTTTCATTCTTTAGTTTTTTAGCTATTTTTATTATTTTTGTTTTTTTGTATTAAATAAAATTATTTTAAAATTTTCTTTTCATAACACTAATAATTTGTAGCCGAGAATCATTCGAATTTTTTTTTAAATATCTAAGCTCTCTAAACAGGCTTATAGGCTGCGTTAAGTAATGAATTTCATTGGTGTTCTATGAAGTACTTAGGGGGTTTCTCTCCAGTAAAAGAAAAATAATAAAATTTTTGAAATGGTAATTAATTCTTCTTAAGGATAATTGTTTGTTATAAGAAAACCAATCAACTTTAAATTTAACTTGTATTCGGATTTAATGTTTCAGTATCGGCAACAGTTTCAAAGTGGTAGCCGCACCACTTTTTCTTTTTTTAGAAATATCCCTTTTTGAGAAAATTTACAACACTTTTTTAAGAAAAAGTACTTAGAACAGGTGTTTTTTAGGAAAACGTAGTTTTGTAACAAAAGGTACATTTTTAAGAAAAAATACTTTTCTAACAAATGAACTTGTTTTTTTTTATAGAATGTGTACTTAATTTTTATTAACAGTTATTTTTTTTAAAAATAACTTTTTAATAAAATGTACTTTTTTTTAAATTAGGTACTAATTTAAGAAACTGCAGTTTTTTAAGTATTTAAGAAAAAATACTTCATTGATATAAAGTACTTTGGAAGAAAAGTTAAGAGAAAGTATTATTTAAGAAAATGTACTTCTTTAAAATAATGTACTTTAAGAAAAGATGATTTTATAAGAAAATTTAATATGTTAACAAGAACTTTTAGAACAAGATATTTTTTAACAAAAGATTAATTTTTAAGCTGAATTACTTTTTTAACAAAATATACTTTTTTTTTAGAGTAAACGTATTATTTTAAGAAAAGCTAGTTCTTTAAGAAAATCTATTATTAGATTAGGTATTTTATCTAGAAAAGGTATTTTTTTAGAAATCGTTGTTTTTTTGGGAGAAAATACTTTATTAAAATATGGTACTTCGGAAGAAATTTATTTTTTTTCATAAAAGGTACTTTTCTTCACAAAAGTTACTTTTAAAAATAGGTACTTTTTATAAAGGGTACTTTTTAATAAAGGTACTTTTTAAAAAACAGTATATTTTTTAGAGATGTACAGTTTTTATAAAAACGTAAATTTTTCAGAAATTTTACTTTTCTGACAATATGTACTTTTTTATAAAATGCGCTTTTTAAGAAAATTTACTCTCTTAAGACAGCTAGTTTTTTTAAGAAAATCTAATTTTTTTAAAAACGTTACTTTTTTAAGTAAAGGTATTTTTAGCGAAAGTCTATTTTTTAGGAATTGGTACTTTTTAGGAAAATGTACTTTTGTTAGAAAAGTAATTTTTTAAGAAAATGTATTTAAAAAAAAAAGTTTTCAATGAAATGGTATTGAGAAAATGCACTTTTTAAGATCATATTTTTTTTTTAAGAATATGTACTTTTGCAAAACACGTTTCTTTATTCAGAAGCGATACCATTTTGCAAAAAGATATGTTCTGAGAAAAGATGCTTTTAGCTTAAATGTACTTTTTTAAGAAAACGTACATTTATAAGTATTTTTTTAGAACACAAATTCACATTATAATTCACATTCATTATATAGGAAGGTAAGAGACATTTAAGTTAACCCAATATCTGAACTTCCATCTTTAGATAAATTGCCACAAGCTTGCGAATTACTCAACACTTTTTATTAATCAAGTCTCATTCTATGCCAATCAAAATGCACTTTATTAATACTGAGATTAAAATATTACATATAGCATTAAAAACTGATTAAAAATTAGTTTAAAAATAGTTTCTATATTTTTTTGACGTGCTCAACCGGACCTAAAATCTCCAATATTTTATTCACTCTGACATAGTGTCGTTATTTAATTAAAGGGCAATCTGATTATTTTGTGAAAAAAAATTTTTTCAATAATTTAATATGCCTGTAGCTAAGGGTGGGTCAATTATTTGTACCACTTAAATCATGTTGGAGGGTTCGAAAATGATTTTAGAGGTTTGGTTAATTGGGAAAATACACTTGTTAGGCACATAGTACCAGAATCGCGATGAGCCTATGGAGATTTTTCCGGCTCTCTATAATCGGACCCACACTACTGTGCCTATACTATATCTGTTGCTGTTTAAAGCCTCATATGTTCATCACAAACAGTCATATTAGTTTTATTTTAAACAAAGTTTACGTTAGTTTGTAAGTAACAATCATAGTATTTTAAATTAAATAATAGTAAAAATAAACTAATGTATATTTTTGTGTTACACTATTCTAGAATTATTAAAGAACTGTTAAGATACCAGAAAAAGATATGAAGAAAATATGAAAACAAGAATTGTTGTAGTGTATACAAAAAAAAAATAGATAAACTAAAATATAAGTTATTCACTCCTTAAATGGGGAGTTTAAAGTAAATATTTATATTAAATGTTAAAAAAAAACACTATTAAAATATATTTACATTGTGAAATTTTAATAAAAATATTCATAAACACATGATTACAGAACAACATGGTATGTATGATGGATGCTTTAATTATTATTATTTTAACACGTATACGTCATGGTGACCGACAAAAAAAATTGCAACAGCTTATTAAAGGAATTTTAATAATAAAACATTTTTCCTAAAACCTTTTTTTTTATTTTAATAATTGAAAATTGTCGACGAGTATTACACACAGAGAGCTTTTTCAAACATATGCTGACTTAGATTTATACCAGCAAAACAAATGATTACCAAAGTGTAGCATAATAACCGAAACTAATTATCAAAAATTGGTTTTTGACATATTGAATATGGTGATAAAGAGCTGCACATCTATTTCTTAACTTTTCAACTAGTGGTTAATAATATCGTAAAAAAAACTCGTAAATGAAAAAAATTCTTAAATGTACGTGTTTTATGCTGTTCGTGATTTCAATAAGAATATTTTTTCTAGTTTAATTCACACAGAAAAGGTTTTGTGAAATCAAAAAAAATGCCCTTTTTTCTACTAAACAGGTCTCAAGAGATAAAAAAAAATTTATTTATTTTTTATTTTATTTATTTATTTATTTATTTGATGACCTAGCACAACAACACAAAAATCTTATAAATTATAGTGCTAGTGAGTAATGAGGATATAAATCATATTTAACAATAACATAAAAAGGATATAAAAATGAAATTTATAGGCAACAAATGTATAAAGAATTTAATCAAAAACAAAAGAAATTAGTTGATAAATTGAATCTAACAAAGGAATTTAAGCAGCTCATTTTTAAACTTGTTAGCGTTGCTTATGATTTCAATTCGATTAGGAAGAAGGTCCCAAAAACTAGTGGAGTAAATGAAAAACTGACTTTGTGATAAAAGGCTTTTAAATCTTTTTTGGATTATATTTTTACCACTAAAAGATCTAGCAAATTGTATCCTTCTATAAAGGTAGATTGGTAACATTGATGTAATAATTTTGTGTAAAAAAATAAGGCTTTTAAATTTAAGGAGATCTTCAAAACTCATTTGATTTATCTGATATGAATAAATGGATATAGGTTCACCGCGTCCTTTGTTGTAAGCAATTTTGGGTTTTCTAAAGTCATTACTATCACAGTTTGCATAAATAAATTAATAAAACGGGGATGAGATACGTTTTAGCTAACAACATACGTATATTAAAAGGTGTGGGGGATTTTACGACCCAAAGATTTCGAAACATTCCATATATGCGTCCTACAATGTAATTGATATGGTAAGACCAAGTTAATTTATTATTGAATACCACTCCCAGACTTTTCGAAGAATCTACGAATTCAATAATTTCATTGTTTATATAAAGTTGAATATCATCATTTAAAGATATTTTACTTTTTGAAAGAAAAATATATTTGGACTTTAAAGGACATATGCATAAACCATTGGCTGAAGACCAGTTGTATATGTTGGCTAAATTGTAACTGATACTATTCACACACGATTGAATGTTGTTCAAATCTGCATTGTTATAAATCTGAAGGTAGTCAGCATACATTTGAACCTTGCTGTGAGTCATTATATCTGGTAAGTCATTAATATACAAATAGAATAAAAGAGGTCCTAGTACGGAGCCTTGCGAAACTCCCTTGTATACATTAAGGGCATTTGAATTTTTACAATTCAAAGGTACAACTTGTGAGATATGAACTGACACGCTTGAACGCTGATTGAGAAAAGTAACACAATTTTTCAAGTTTTTTCGTTAATATGGAATGGTCTACTGTGTCGAAAGCTTTACTATGATCCAGTAGTATTAAGAATGAAACCATATTGTTAACAAGCCCGGCTCTTAAATCTAAAATCACATCTGTTAGCGCTGTAACACAGCTTCTTCCCTTCACAAATCCAGACTGGAAATCGGACAAAATATTACTCTGACCAAGATAATCATTCATTTATCTGCACATGAGATTTTTCATTACTTTAGATAAAAAGGCGAGAATTGAAATAGGCCGGAAATTATTGATATTAAAACTTTAACATATTTTTTATTGATCCTTGTCATTATTTTAAAAAACTAGACATTGGTTTTATGAAGAAACGATTTTAAAAAACATATACATTTTCCGCTGATTCAAAAAAAAAACTCGTAATCGGTGATCGATGTTAATAAGACACACTTTTAGAGATGATATTGTTCTATAACTATAATAAAAACTTTTATTGGCACAATATATGTATCTTTCAATTATAACATAGATTCTTTATCCACAACATATTACAAATAAAGGAATTTAAAATAATATTTCACTCAAATCACATATTTTTATTACTTTTTTTTTGCATATGACTGCCACAACTTTGTTTACTTTCGAAGTGGTAGTGATGCCAGTCAAATCCAATTTATTTAAATTTCGAATTTTCTTTGGTGATGCCTAACTTATTACAAAACGAGAAGTCATTCTTAATCGTATGAAATTGAAGAACAAAAACAATTAAATGAACAAGGAAAATGTTATTTTAATAGAAAATATTTTTTTTTATCTATATATATAAAATTCATTTTCTGTTTGTTTGTTTGTTTGACCGCTATACAAATTTTTATTTTTCAACGGATTTTCCTGAAATTTTGTACACACGATCTCTATACCCCAGGAAAGGTCGCCATATACTTTTTACCGGCCACGTCTACTTTCACGCCCACTTTTTATGTAAAATTCATTTTCTATTTTATTCATATTTGTTCACTACACAAATTTTTATTTGTTAACAGATTTCTCTGACATTCGGTACACACGATCCCTGTACTCCAGCTAAGGTCACTATATACTTTTTATCGACCACGCCCACTTTTGCGCCCACTTTTTATATACAATTCATTTTCTGTTTTTTGGTATATTTGTTCGCTATAAAAAAATTTTATTTTTCAACGCATTTCTCTGAAATTTGGTAGACACGATCTTTGTACCCCAGGCCAGGTCACCGGGTGATTCTTTCGGCCACACCTACTTTTACGCCCACTTTTTGTATACAATTCGTTTTCTTTTTTTTTTGTATATTTGTTTGCTATACAAATTTTTATTTTTCAACGGAATTCTCTGAAATTTGGTACACTCGATCTCTGTACTACAGTGAAGGTCGCCATATGCTTAGTACCGGTCACGCCTACTGTTACGCCCACTTTTTGTATACAATTCATATTCTGTTTTTTGGTACATTTGTTCGCTACACAATTTTTTTTAAACGGATTTCTCTGAAATTTTCTACACACGATCTCTGTACTCCAGAGAGGTCGCCTGTGATTCTTGCCGGCCACGCCTACTTCTACGCCCACATTTTATACAAAAATAATTTTCTGTTTTTTGGTATATTTTTTCACTATAGAAATTTTTATTTTTCTATGGATGTCTAAAATTTGGTCACACGATCTCCATACCACAGGGAAGGCCACCATATGCTTCTTACAGGCAACGTCTACTTTGCGCCAACTTCTATGTATATAAAACTTATTTTTTTTCTTTTATTTGTTTCTTTATTTGATTGATATACAAACTTTTATTTTTCAATGGCTTTCTCCGAAATTTAGTACATATTCCAGGGAAGGTCGCCATATGATTTTTACCGACCACGCCTACTTTTACGCCCAATTTTCATATAAAATTCATATTTTGTCGTGTGATATATTTCTTCGCTATACAAATTTGTACTTTTCAACGGATTTCTCTGAAATTTGGTTTACACGGAAATAAGTACACGGTGAACAAATTTACCAAACTTAAAAAAAAGGCACCAAAAGAAATGAACAAATTCCCCATTTTTTTTTTAATCGAAAGAAAAAATGAACTTACTCCCCAAATTAATTCTTAAATTTTTACATATTTTTATTTAATGAATTTTGTTAAATATTTATTTTAGTGAACATTTGCATACTGCTCTCAATATATGTCCTACAATAACTGCATTTAAAATGAGTATTCTTTTCAATAGCATCATTTCGTTGTTCGGAAGCTACGCGCACGGGGAATACAGCTTAGCTAGAATATCGGAATGATCTGAAAAATATATTTTGACAATTAAAATAAGTTGGCAACAGCTGCGCGGCAGCACAGGTGTGGTTGCCAAATGCGCGTAAGCGGCGCACGGCGCGCGACCGCGGACTCGGACGCGACGGATGCGGACGCGACGCGCTCTCGGAACACAGCTCAGCTAAAATATCGCAATGCTCTAAAAAATATGTTTTAGGAATTAAAATAAGTTAACGAGAACTAAGCGGCAGCACGGGGAGTAGCTGCGAGGAAGCGGCGTGAGGCGCGCGGACGCGGACGCGACGCGCTCGCGGAACACAGCTCAGCTAAAATATCGCAATGATCTGAAAAATATATTTTGGCGATTAAAATAAGTTGACAACAACTGCGCGGCAGCACGAGTGTGGCTGCAAAACGCGCGGAAGCGGCGCACGGCGCGCGACCGCGGACTCGGACGCGACGGATGCGGACGCGACGCACTCTCGGAAACCAGCTCAGCTAAAATATCGCAATGCTCTAAAAAATATGTTTTAGGAATTAAAATAAGTTAACGAGAACTAAGCGGCAGCACGGGGAGTAGCTGCGAGGTAGCGGCGCGAGGCGCGCGGACGCGACGCGCTCGCGGAACATAGCTCAGCAAAAATGTCGCAATGATCTGAAAAATATATTTTGGCGATTACAATAAGTTGACAACAACTGCGCGGCAGCACGGGTCTGGCTGCCAAACGCGGGGAATCGGGCGCGACTCGCTCGCGGAACACAGCTAAGTGAAATGTCGTATGATAAATTTTATCTACGTATGTGAAATAATTTCCTGTTGATCAAAATAGGCCATACATTTGCTATAAGCAGTTGCTTAAAGAAACCTTGCGACACAATATTAAACGTTGCATTAGTCTTTCATTTCTGAAACTTGAATTTGACATCTCTGCTCAATGATGATCACTTATTGAATGAAGTAATTCAATTTTTAAAAGTTTTGATTCCTGTAATTTGCAAACCATTCCGTTATATTTGATGTTTATAAATAAACTGAAAAAAAAACTTAAAGCGATTTCGCAACTTATTTTTGAATCATTTTTGCTGCAGCATCTTATAAAAAACATCTAAATTAAAAAATCAAAAAATGTTTAATTGAAATAAAAAATGAATTTACTACCCATACAAATTTTTGGGGAGAAAGTTCATTTTATTGGGGAATTTGTTAATTGGGGACTAAGTACTCAGCGCCTGCTAAGCATAGTGAAGCATTTTTCAAGTCAAAGGCCTTTTTATCCCGGGCAAGACCGGGTAAAAACAGCTAGTTTTTTTAATAAATTTAAGGAAAAACATGCAAAAATTACTTAAGTTTTTTTTTGTGAAATTGACTAAAGAACCATACGGCACATCAGTTTCTAGATAACATATGGTTCTGAAGCTAAACCATATGTTTCATGTCATTTAGCAATAAAAAAATGATTTCGAAAATATAAAATTTGTGTTTTCAACAAACCCAAAATTTCAATTTCATATTATTACAAATTCATTCTTATTCAAATACCAGCGTTTCAAGGACAGGGATTTAACGTCAGTTCTAAATGGGATTTGTTGAAATTGGTGTAAAAATACTTAATATAGAACTAGAGGACCCCTGCTGCTCCGCAGCATAATATTATATTATATTAATTTTTATAATATAATACCAAAATTTGCCAAGAGAAGTTAACGTACAGTAATGCCAAAATATGCCAAGAGAAGTTAACGTACAGTAAAAGTAAAGTTGATTGTCCACGCATAACTTTCCTCAAACCCAATGAATTTGCCAAGAGAAGTTAACGTACAGTAATGCCAAAATATGCCAAGATAAGTTAACGTACAGTAAAAGTAAAGTTGATTATCCACGCATAAATTTCCTCAAACCCAACGAATTTAAGCAGTTAATTGCTCAAAAGAAGGAGCTTGATCCACTGAGTATTCTTAGACCTATGTCAACAGCCTACGTTGATTAGAACTCTAGTTATAGAGGTTTGAGAGAAGAAAAATATTGAAAAAAATCTTGAACGCAAAGTTTATTCATAAATTCTTTTAATATAAAAGATATAAGATTGAATACTTTTGTTTAGAAATCCAACCCATAAAAACATAGTTTTTATTAAAACTCTTTCTTAACTTATACCTATGAGTTCTGAATCTCTCCGTGACTGTGCGTGACTTTGCGTGACTGTTTTAAAATTAATCTTTGGCCACACCAAGTCTATGGACAAAGCTCCAGATCGATCGGATGCGGGCAAATGGGGTTTAAGTCACTCCGTGACTGTGGGTGACTATGCGTGACTGTGTGACTATCTTAAAATTAATCCTTGACCACAATAAGTCTATGGACAAAGTTTCAGAGCGACCGGATGAGGAGAAGTGAGGTTTTAATCTCTCCGTGACTGTGCTTGACATTACGTGACTATGAGTGACTATGTCAAAGTTAATGTTTTTTGACAGCAAGTCTATCGACCAAGTTTCAGATCGATCGGAAAAGGGGACGTGGGTTTTAAATCACTCCGTGATTGTGCGTGACTATGCGTGACTGTGCGTGACTAAGTCAAAGTTAATGTTTTTTCACAGCATGTGTATGAATCAAGTTTCAGATCGACCGGATGACGAGAAATGACATTTAGATCACTCCATGACTGTGCGTGAGTATGCGTGGCTGTGCATGACGATGCGTGATTGTGCGTGACTACCCCAAAATTAATCTGTGGTCATATATTTTGAAGGTGGAAAATAATCAGTTTTTCTTATTCAAGTATATTTTATAACTTTTGGATGAAAATATTAACCCTTGAATTTACATTTTGAATTAATGAAATTATTTACGTTATATACATTCTTATATTTGTGGGTTCTAATAAAAAAAATACTTAATAAAATTTTACTCACATTTTTCTTTACAAAAATGATGAAAAAACGCAGTAACATAAATTATTTTTTATGTGCAGAAGTATACATAATTCTTAGTATAACTCACTCTCTAAAATTAAATTTTTATCTAAAAATTCATCTTCTAATTCTTCTCTATCGTCATCATTTCGGTAAATATTCTCTTGAGGGAAAGGGGCTGTTGTAGGATTCTCGCCAGATTAAAAATTCGATTACTTTTGGTGGAACTATTGAACGCTTCCTTTGATGACTGTCGGTATTTAAACGCAAATATGATATAAGTGAATCTGATGTGTCGATTGCTCTATTAAAAACGTGTGATAGATTATCAACAAGGCTAGTTTTTCGGGCGTGATATAATCTATCAAGTTTATATATTTTATTCCTCGATTCTGCTGCATCTTCTGAAGTGCTGTATTTTGCATGATTTCATTAAAATAAACAAGCACTTTGTGGGCTGTTAAAGTCATAGGAAGCCAAAGGTATTTATTTTGAATTATATGGCCAGTTTAAAAGCAGTATTTTTCAGACTTTTCTAAATTCAATGGAAATTGACATGATAAACATATCAATATCATCTTTGAACGACTCCTGTAATTTCTGAAAAAAACCTCATACTTTAAAAGTGCCCCACGTGGACTGCTACCGTCATTTGTAAAACCAAAGTCACCTGTTTTTGGAACGTTAACACGAAAGCCAAGTTGTGTCCGTTTGCATTTTGAACATCCTCCTTTTTTGCAAGTGAATCTCTATTTTCATTAGATCTAATCTGTCATTTCTTAATGTCACATTTGTAGCCTAAATGAAGTACAAATTCAAAAAAATCTAATCCACCAATGGAGAGGGCTTTTGTCATGTTTTAAATTTTCCTTGACTGGATGAAATTTTTCAGAACAATCATTTTTAAAGCTCACGAAATCCTTTGAAGTAGCGCCGCATACAGGGCAACCGCGAGTTGGTTTAGTTCTGGTTATAAAGGGTGATCCATTTTGAGGTTCCCTACTTTTTTAAAGAAAAAAAACACAGAAAGTGCAAATTTAATGAGGAATGTTTATTATCATTTCAAAGAACATTCTTTGGCATTTGTTTTTTGAAGATTATGTCTTTCAAATGTTGGCCGCGGCTACGTCTCAGATGGTCCATCCGTTGAGTCCAATTTTCGATGACTCGTTCGAGCATTTCGACTGGTAACTGGCGAATGACACGCGTGATGTTCCGCTCCAAGGCCTGAATCGAAGCGGGATTGTCGCATAGACTTTAGACTTTACATATCCCCACAGGAAAAGGTCTAACGGTGTGATATCACACGATCTTGTTGGCCAATCAACCGGCCCAAAACGTGAAATTATCTTCTCACCGAAGTGCTCTCTCAATAAATCCATTGATTGATGCACTGTGTGGGAAGTGGCGCCGTCTTGTTGAAACCAAATGTCGCCGAGATCACGAGCTTCAATTTCAGGCATCAAATAGTCGGTTATCATGGCACGATAACGGTCCGAGTTGCTGCGAACGGCGCCGAATCGACTCTCCACGGTTTTCGTGTACACTCTCAGCTACGGCCGCTATATTTTCTTCACTGCGTGCTGGACGTGGTCTATTCGGTCGAATATTATCCAGCAATGAATGCTGGGTCTCAAGATGGGTGATGGTGTTGCGAATAGTATGCTCAGTAGGCCGATTATGTTGACCATAAGTTGAGCGAGGTGCACGAAACACATTCTTCATAGAACGTGAATTTTCGTAATAAAGATGAACGATTTGTAAACGTTGTTCAGGCGTAAGTCTTTCCATGATGAAATGCCAAACAATACTAAACAAAAATAACATGTCAGCATGACACGACTCACACGTGATCTGTCAAAAAAAGGCTACTGAAAATAGTATCTCTACTTGGATCACCCACCCGTTAGCAATTTAAACCTTTCCGTCAATAACAGTAAATAACAAATCGAATATTATTTCGATTGTTTTATCTTCTTCTATTTATAAAAAATCAAGTCTTTTAATTTTTTTTTTTCAAATCACGTTCTTCTCTTAAAAGAGCCTCGTTTGTTTCTTTTGTAAACTTTTGTAACTTTGTCGATTGAGGAGTAAGATTGTTCTCAAGGGCTTTTCCCGAGGATTCCGTTAGTCTGAATGGAGTTACTATCATTGCCGAATGGTACAAATCAGCATAACGCAAGGAACTTGGCTGAAAAAAGGATTGTTTAGCTCCTGATACAACCATACTGGCTGACAATATGCCCGCGCTACAAACTCGCAACAAACAGTAATGCATGTGGTCCAAATATCAATATTCGAAAAACAAAATATATAATTGTGAGCAGGAAAAATAACCATAATACTATTTCCTTACAAATACAAAACACACGCATCGAAAAGGTACAGAATTTTAAATATCTCGGCGTTACAATCAACGACAAATGGGATTGTTCAAAAGAAATAAGATGCCGTATAGAAATGGCTCGAGATGCCTTTTTTAAATACAAAAAAATACTTACAAGTCACGATATTCATCTTGAAACAAAATCGCGATTCATGGCATATGTATGGTCAGTTTTACTATATACGGTGGACCATAAAATCATCCGATATAAAAAGATTAGAGGACTTTGAAATGTGGGTTTATATCAAATATCAAAAACCGAAGTTTTGTTAAAAATGCACTGCGAAAGAGAGCTATTTACCATCATAAAGAGAAAAACATCATACCTGAGACATTTAATGAGAAACCCAAAATATAAGCTGCTACAATCGATAGCACGGGCGAATATTAAAGGAAAAGCTGCTAGAGGGAGAAAAGAAATAACATGGATTGATAATATTGAAGTATGGACTGGAGATATGGGCAGACTTCTGAGTCAAGCAAGAGCTCGAGATGCTTTTACCGTGCTATTGAATAATATATAAAAAAATTGAGTTTGAAATTATTCAGGCTCAAGATCAAATGCTTTTACTTTAAATAAAGTAACACAACAGTCCACGTTGGACACTTTTAAAGCATGAAGTTTTTTTCAGAAATTACAGGAGTCGGTTAAAGACGATATTGATATGTTTATCATGTCAATTTCCATTGAATTTAGAAAAGTCCGGAAAATACTGTTCCTAAACTGGTCAAATATTTCAAAATAAATACCTTTGGCTCCATATGACTTTAACAGTCCATAAAGTGCCTGTTTGTTTTAATGAAATGATGCAAAATACAGCACTTCCGTTAGGTTGTTTTGCAGTGGATGCAGCAGAATCGAGGAATAAAATATATAAATTTGATAGATTATATCACGCCCGAAAAACTAGCCGTGTTGATAATTTATCTGACGTTTTTAATAGAGCAATCGACACATCAGATTCACTTATATCATATTTGCGTTTAAATGCCGGCAGTCATCAAAGGAAGCGTTTAATAGTTCCACCGGAAGTAATCGAATTTTTAATCTGGCGAGAATCCCACAACAGCCCCTTTCCCTCAAGACAATATTTACCGAAATGATGACGATAGAGATGAATTAGAAGAGGAATTTTAAAAAAAATTTAATTTTAGAAAGTGAATTATACTAAGAATTATGTATACTTCTGCACATAAAAATTAATTTATGTTACTGCGTTTTTTGATCATTTTTGTAAAGAAAAATGTGAATAAAATTCTATTAAGTATATTTTTTTTTAATAGCAGATTCCAGCGCTCGAAATTCGAGTGCAATTTTTAGACAGATTTATTTTTCAATATAGCCAATACACAAACCAACACTTTTATGGTTTATTATTATTGTGAATGAAGATAACAAACTTATTAACAAACACATTAACAAATTTCATATGTGTTATTAGGAACTTTAAATGCAATTTACTCAAAATAAAGGAAAAAATTTAAAAATCTGTAAATCTGCAAAACGGATAAAAAGGAATACCTTTCAAATAATATACGTTTGGTCAAAATCGGGATGAAACAGTAGAACAAATAATCGATCCCAAGGAATCGCCTAGCCTATTAATATTACAGATTAGAACCCACAAATATAAGAATGTATATAACATAAATAATTTCATTAATTAAAAATGTGAATTTTAGGGTTAATGTTTTCATCCAAAAGTTATAAAATATACTTGAATAAGAACAACTGATTATTTTCCACTTTCAAAATATATATTTTTAAACTCTTTCTTTTAACGCATACTCTCTGTCTGTCTGCCTGTCGTGGGGCAACCCCATTCCCCTCATCCAATTGATCTAAAACTTGGTCGACGGACTTGCTGTGAAAAAAAAATTAACTTTGACATAGTCACGGAGAGATTAAAAGCTCACTTCCCCTCATCCGGTCGCTCTGACACTTTGTCCATAGACATGTTATGACCAAAGATTAATGTTAAGTCACGCACGGTCACGGAGGGATCAAAACTTTGTTTTTATGGGTTAGGTTATTAAATTTTAATTTTAATTTAAAATAAATATTTGTGTACTTTCCAATAAAAATTTGAGGAAACACATTTTTTCACCCATAAAATTCCTCTCCTTAACATTTTGTGTTTTTTTAGCAATTAAGTTTCAGTAAAACTTTTCTGAGGAACCCATTGTTTAAATTTGAAAACAAAAGTATTCAATTCTATTTATATTTAGTATTTTTACACCAATTTGAGCAAATCCCATTTAGAACTAAAATTATATTCCTGTTACACAGCCCTGTACTTGAAACGTTGGTATTTGAATAAGAATGAATTTGAAATAATACGAAATTGAAATTTTGGGTTTCTTGAAAACACAAATTTTATATTTTCGAAGTATTTTTCGAAATCAGTTTTTGATGTGTAAACATCTATACGCGCAGGGGGGTAAATTTCTATTTCACAATACAATCACAAAAACAGCGTAACTCATATCGTTGTGAGCTGAAGCAGATAACGCTGTGTGACTTATGATTGTATTGGTGAAAAAATTATGATATGTTCTTTTCTAAACATTTTCCAATTGTCTTTCAAAAAACATCGATTGTATATCAGAAAGCATCAATTGTATTTCAGAAACCATCAATATAATTTCAGAAAACATCATTTGAATTTCAGAAAACATAAAGAGAATTTCAGAAAGCATCAATATAATTTCAGAAAACATCATTCGAGTTTCAGAAAACATCAATTGAATTTCAGAAAACATCAATATAATTTCAGAAAACATCATTTGAATTTCAGAAAACATAAATAGAATTTCAGAAAGCATCAATATAATTTCAGAAAACATCATTCGAGTTTCAGAAAACATCAATTGAATTTCAGAAAACATCAATATAATTTCAGAAAACATCAATATAATTTCAGAAAACATCATTCGAGTTTCCGAAAACATCAATTGAATTTCAGAAAACATCAATAGAATTTCAGAAAACATCAATATAATTTCAGAAAACATCATTCGAGTTTCAGAAAACATCAATTGAATTTCAGAAAACATCAATAGAATTTCAGAAAACATCAATTGTACTTTAGAAACCATCAATATAATTTCAGAAAACATCATTTGAATTTCAGAAAACATCAATTGTATTTCAGAAACCATCAATATAATTTCAGAAAACATCAATTGAATTTCAGAAAGGATCAATAGAATTTCAGAAAACATCAATTGAATTTCAGAAAGCATCAATAGAATTTCAGAAAACATCATTTGAATTTCAGAAAACATAAATAGAATTTCAGAAAACATCAATTGTATTTCAGAAACCATCAATATAATTTCAGAAAACATCAATTGTATTTCAGAAAACATCAATATAATTTCAGAAAACATCATTTGAATTTCAGAAAACATAAATAGAATTTCAGAAAACATCAATATAATTTCAGAAAACATCATTCGAGTTTCAGAAAACATCAATTGAATTTCAGAAAACATCAATATAATTTCAGAAAACATCAATATAATTTCAGAAAACATCATTCGAGTTTCCGAAAACATCAATTGAATTTCAGAAAACATCAATAGAATTTCAGAAAACATCAATATAATTTCAGAAAACATCATTCGAGTTTCAGAAAACATCAATTGAATTTCAGAAAACATCAATAGAATTTCAGAAAACATCAATTGTACTTTAGAAACCATCAATATAATTTCAGAAAACATCATTTGAATTTCAGAAAACATCAATTGTATTTCAGAAACCATCAATATAATTTCAGAAAACATCAATTGAATTTCAGAAAGGATCAATAGAATTTCAGAAAACATCAATTGAATTTCAGAAAGCATCAATAGAATTTCAGAAAACATCATTTGAATTTCAGAAAACATAAATAGAATTTCAGAAAACATCAATTGTATTTCAGAAACCATCAATATAATTTCAGAAAACATCAATTGTATTTCAGAAAACATCAATAGAATTTCAGAAAGCATAAACTGTATTTCAGAAAACATCATTTGAATTTCAGAAAACATAAATAGAACTTCAGAAAACATCAATTGTATTTCAGAAACCATCAAAATAATTTCAGAAAACATCATTTGAATTTCAGAAAACATAAATAGAATTTCAGAAAACATCATTCGAGTTTCAGAAAATATCATTTGAATTTCAGAAAACATAAATAGAATTTCAGAAAACATCAATATAATTTCAGAAAACATAAACTGTATTTCAGAAAACATCAATTGAATTTCAGAAAACATCAATAGAATTTCAGAAAACATCAATTAAATTTCAGAAAACATCAATTGCATTTCAGAAAACATCAATTGAATTTCAAAAAACAGCATAAATCGACTTATTTTTTATGCACTGGAAAATATGATGTTGATGTTTTCTTTAATTATTAGATGTTTACACATCTCCCTTGTGATCGGACTCACATGATTTTTTTTTTATAAAACCAATGTCTAGTTTTTTTAAAATAATGACAAGGATCAATAAAAAAAATATGTTAAAGTTTAAATATCAGTGAATTTGCAATTCTCCCTTTTTTTATCTAAATTAATGGAAAATCTCATGTGCAGATAAATGAATGATTATATTGGTCAGAATAATATTTTGTCCGATTTCCAGTCTGGATTTGTGAAGGGAAGAAGCTGTTTTACAGCGCTAACAGACGTGATTGAAGATTTAAGAGCTGAACTTGTTACCAAGCTTTCGACACAGTAGACCATTCCATATTAATGAAAAAACTTGAAAAATTGTATTACTTTTCCAATCAGCGCGCAAGGTGCCAATTCATATCTCACTGGGAGATCACAAGTTGTAACTTTGGATGGTAAAAATTCAAATGCCCTTAATGTATAGAAGGGAGTTCCGCAAGGATCCGTACTAGGACCTCTTTTATTTTCTGCCACTGAAGTGTGGAGGATATAAAAATGTAACATTTCGCAACGCAATAATTTTCACCTATCATATTGAAGCCGAGCGTAATAAAATTATTAACAAAACATTTTTATATTGTTTATTTATTTGGTTTCCTGCACAACAAGACTAAGAGTCTTATAATTAAAGTACAGGATCGGTATAATGTGATACAGTATGATACAGTAATGAAAGTATACCATAGTTTATAATTTGTATAAAAATAAGATAACAAAAATTATTTTACATACATATATTCAAAACAAAGCAATGTTTAAACAATATTTAAATGGTATTGAAAAATTGGAAAACTTGTTTCCTAAAATGTCCTTCGAACTGCCATTCAGATACCAAACTTTTATGCTTTATTTGAATTATAGAATTATTTCTTCTGGAATTAGAAAAGGATATCCAATTAAAAAGATATGTAGGCTAACATGTAAATATAATCTTATCCATCAATATCAATGATCGTATCTTCAAGAGATCGCAAAAATTCACACCGTAAAGTTTTCGTGCATAGGGTGTTATGTGGAATGATCTTTTAAAATTAGACGTATCTTAATATACAATAAAACGTAGTTGTTAATTTCCTAGAGCTAATAGAATCACAGCTAGCAAATAGTTCACATCCGTACAACAAAGTTGGAATTAGATAGGTTTTTGCAAGTAGAACTCGTACATGGACTGGTGTAAGATGTTGAGTTTTCCACAATGATCGAAGCATTGAATACGTTTTTCCCGAAGCGACATTTATATGATCAGACCAGGTGAGAGTTTTATTGAAAATAATTCCAAGATTTTTGGTTTTTTGTGTAATTTCAATAATTTGACGGTTAAGCATAATATCTGGTATAGCAAGGGGAGGCACTGATCTTCGAGTAATAATGATGCATTTAGACTTCGAAGGATTGAGACATAGCCCATTTGCCAGAGCCCATAAGTGAATTCGATTAAGATCCATATTTAGGTTCGCAACACAGTTATTTAGTTCATCGAAACGACTACAAACATAAAGTTGCACATCATCAGCATACATATGAACTTTACAATACGAAAGTTGCCTAGGCAAATCATTTATATATATAGTGAAAAGAAGTGGTCCTAGAATCGAACCTTGCGGAACGCCCTTTTTTACTGGAAGCACATTTGATATAAATAAGACGATATAAGACGAGTTGCGGAAGGAAAGAAACCAAAAAAAGTTCTTAGCTTCATGCAGAGTATTTCATGATTCACAGTATCAAATGCCTTTGAATGATCTAAGAGCACTAGAAATGCAATGTTACCACTATCAGTATACCCACGGATATCTTCAGACACATCAATGAGTGCAGTTATGCAGCTATTTTTAGGACGAAAGCCTGATTGTCTGTCTGAGAGTAGGCCCATATTCTTGACATGTTTTCCAATTTGCTGATGCAATAACCTTTCAAGCACTTTAGACAAGTATGGTAGGATAGCTATGAGACGATATTCTTTATTTGATTTAGGAATAGGTAAAATTTTAGCATTTTTCCAACTTTGAGGAAATACACTTTTTGTGATGATAGTGTTAAAAATATGGGTAATTTGAGGTAGTAGTTGAAGGATAATTTCCTTTAAGAATCTGGAATGTATGTTATCAGAACCAACAGCATTAGATTTCACAGCTTGGCATGTGAAGAGTACTTCCAGTTGGTTTACGCATTGAAAACAAAAAGCATTTTCCGATAAAGTTGAACTAATATCAGTATTGCGGGTATAATATCCATCGTTTATGGGGATGTCAGGGATGTTTGTAAAAGATTCGATAAGCGAATCAATATTTGTTTCAGAATTGACAATGTCCTTAGATTTGCCGACATATAAGTTTCGTTCTCGTATAAGTTTCCACGTTTTTTTAGAGTGTGCAGCGGAAATAAGTACGCTAGAGTAGTTTGCAGATTTAGCAGTTTTATCATTTTATTTACTTGTTTTGGTAGCTTTGGAATATTCGTCATATAAATTATCTGTTTTAAACAGTTTCCAACTTTTAAAAGCTTTATCCTTTTCACAGATTTTATCCTTAATCTGTTGATTGAACCAAGGTTTATTTTTGTTATTGTATTTTGTTGTTTTTAAAGGTACAGATTTGTGGAACACATGTGCCAAATTTAGGATAGGGAAAAAGTTTTATACTGTTCACTAGAATTATAGATTTTTTATGTTGTTAATAAACTGAATTAGTCATATTCCGGATAATTAAAATTATTTCTCAATTGTATGGTGTTCAAAGCAAAAAAAAAAAAAAGATTTTTAAATTGATTATGTCACTTCTGGATTATTACTTAATTCGAATCATATAAAAATCATATCAAATATACACTGCCAAACCAATCTAAAACGAAATGTGATTATTAATCCAATTTTGATGACACTATGTAATACAAAATTACACATCTCAGTCACTAAATGTGGAAGTAGTGTATATTCAGTTGATCATAATCAACTGACAATTACAGTGCTATAGGAAGCAGAAACAGAATTCAATAATACTAGTACCAATTACCATCAAAGTTTTATAACCAAAAAAAAAAAAAAATAATAATTTTGGCTATTGTGTCAATACTCGTTAAGAGTCTATTGACTTCAAATGTTAAAATAGCCTAAAACAACAAATCAAATATTGACGAAATATTGTGAATAACAGCCATAACTAGTGGTTAATAGGGACGAACGAAAAAAAAGAACGACAAAATAAAGGAAATTGTTGGATGGATATTAATACCCAGAAACTGGAAACATAATAATGATATGATTACTAACCCAACATGTGTATGTAACGAAGTACGAAAAATGCTCATAGCTTAACACATACATTTGTATATCTATGAACTTAACTACAAAATAACATACGGATCATTTTGGTAAATCCCAAAAGCAATTTTTATCGATAATAATACCATATGAATGAGTGCGTAAGTGTGAGCGTTTGCCTATAAGTATTAGGTTGTAGTGAAACAAGAAAATGATTTTTATATAATTTCGATTTGTGAAAAGTTTAAAAAAAACTTTATCGCTCACTGGGCTAGAATTTCTTGAAATTTTATAATTTCCCACAAAGAATAGACTCAATTCTATACAATTTTGTTTAAGTCCAGCAAAACAAAAAATAAAAACATTCAAAAGAATGAAATATATGTTGTTCTTGGATTTAGATATCTTAAAACGATTTTTATGACTGCGCCAAGGTACTTTTTTCAATTTAAACCTTTAGTTTTCAATATAAAAAATTTTCTTCTCTTTACCAATATAAACTTCAAGCTTACTGTAAGTTGCTGCTATTTCAATATCAATTATCCTTTTAACTTTTTTTTTACTTTTACACCCAGCGATGCCAACTGTAACGATGAAGGTCGCGAACTTATATTCCTCAACACACCTTATGTTATATATTATTATTTTGCATTTTATCATTGAACGCCCTTAAGTTTGTCAACAAATGAACTACATACCATATTGTTTTTTTTTTAATCCACCACTATATAAAACATTACTTTCTTTCATGAGGTACCTACGGATATACCGCTACCTAACGGAACCTTTAGATAGTCCTTATATGTTGAAACGAGTCAGAAAACTAACACACCACACCGAGGTGAGTTCTACAGGTTCACAACAGTACAAAGACTTCCTATAAGAGGTGAAACAATAACCAAACTCGAGGAATCGATGGTCGGCGGTAGGCGAGTGCACATCGCAGTACTAGTGCGAGCCTTAAAGCCTTCACAGGTTTATCCCCGTAGTTTAGAGAACTGCCTTCGCAGGATTCTCCCCGAAGTTCGGAGAAGTGCCTTCGCAGGTTTCTCTCCGCAGTTTAGAGAAGTGCTTTCGCAGGTTTCTTCACGAAGTTCAGAGAAGTGCCTTCGCAGGTTTCTCTCCGCAGTTTAGAGAAGTGCCTTCGCAAGTTTCTTCACGAAGTTCAGAGAAGTGGTTACGCAGGTTTCTTCACGAAGTTCAGAAAAGTGCTTTCGCAGGTTTCTCTCCGCAGTTCAGAGAAGTACTTTCGTTGGTTTCTCTCCAAAGTTTAGAGAAGTGCCTACGCAAATTTCTCTCCGCAGTTTAGAGAAGTGCCTACGCAGGTTTCTCTCCGCAGTTTAGAGAAGTGCTTACGAAGGTTTCTCCCCGCAGTTTAGAGAAGTGCCTTCGAAGATTCCTCCCCGCAGTTTAGAGAAATGCCTTTGAAAGCTTCTCTCCGCAGTTCAGAGAAGTGCCTAAGCAGGTTTCTCCCCGCAGTTTAGAGAAGTGCCTTCGAATGTTCCTCCCCGCAGTTCAGAGAAGTACCTAAGCAGGTTTCCCCACAGTTTTTAGAAGTGCCTACGCAGGTCTCTCCCACGCGATTAAACTAAGTGCCTACGCAGGTTTCTCCCCGCAGTTAGAGAAGTGTCTCCACCAGACTTCTCTATACCACGACAAGGGTGCGGGCTTTTGACAACCAGAGAAGTGCCTACTACAGGTTTCTCTTCCACTCCCAGGAAGAATACCACCCAACCACTATACTTGCTCAAAGCTTGAATTACCAATAATAGTTGTAAGCCAGTAATTATAACAAGAAATAAAATAAATAAGCCACGATACTCTAAACATAGAACTCGTTTTATTCCTCCCTGTCTCGTGCAAGAATATAAATTTCTGCAACGGCCCTGAACCCCGGGAGCTATACCCTAGCAACCGGAGGATAACTCGTCGTTACACAACTTAGCACCTATCGCGCTAGATTCAGCACATCTTGCTCACTAAAAAATCAACGCTAAAAACAAACGCTAAATTGGTGCTAATACCCTATACCGCAGAGCTTAATGACTTTGCGCTGATGTTTGCGACTACCAAAATTATTTGACCTAGACCGTCTTTTGTTATGCCGATCGACTCAGACTCACTTTTTAGCATCCGATATCAATTTCAACCGGATCTGACGTAAGAAGTTTGAAAAAAGTATTTTGGTGAAAATTCGCAAGCTTATTAAACATATGTTTTAAGTTTCAAGGCGCCGCTTTTCCAAGTGGGATCGCTTCACTTATTTGTTGGCAAAAAGTATAAGGAGGGCTTGTGGAACATTGAAACTTGGCCCAGAGCCATTTATCAACTCAATTAAGAAAAATTTACAACTTCGTCGAAATTGACCACATATCGCACCCCGCCCATACAATCCCAAAAAGATATTTTCGCTCCAAATTTTTATTTCTTTACGAAACATTATGAAGCTTCGTACAGGTCATCAGTGTTATGAAGTTGAGACATCTGATGAGTTTCATGGAAATCGGCCATGCGCATCGCCTACAGACGCGCATTTTGGTTTCTTCATTAAAAGTCTTGTAACTTAACTCAGGTTATCAATTTTATGAAGTTTTACAGAAATAAGCCACGCCCAACGCCCATATAATTGAAAAAAAATTTTTTTTTCTAAATTTAGTTTTTGAGACAAACTTCAAAACTTTTGAATTTCGGCTTAAAAGCTATACAGCCGTGTGTCCACTGCCAAGTTTTCTTTCGGAAGTTGCTTCCTGAGGTGACTTCCAGAAGTTTGTGTCGTGTAAACACGTATTAGAAGTAGACTTTCAGAAGTCACGGCTTCCAGAATTTACTTGAAGCAATTATGTGGAAACACGTATTTGTTGATTGCTGGAAGTAACTTGAACTGAAAGTATTTTGAAGACTTGCAGAAGAAGTCTGGTACAAGTCGGGTAAACGGTTTGAGGTATTTCTTCTGTTTTCAGTTTTGTTTTGTGTTTTTTTTCATTCTTTTTCAAATTTATAAAAATGGACAAAAATAAATTAGTTTTCAGTAGTGAAAAACACATTTGGTAATTGAAAACCAAGAAAGTTATCCTGAATTATGGGAGTCGTACTCAAAAGACTATAAGAATAAAATTAAAAAACAAAACGCTTTGAAAGCAATAGCCAATTATATCGACGCGCCCGAAGAAGAGATCAAAATGAAATTGCACAACCTCCGAATGCAGTTTGGTCAAGAAGTAAACAGGGATTCGAAACAGATACATAAGTGAATGAAAGGAGGTATAGCCAATCTCATTTTAGTATCCCGTTTTTGAATACTTGTTTGAATTAAAGATAAAATGTACTCAAAGTCATTATTAGAGATTCTCAGGAAATTTTTCAACTGCATGTACTCTTCGGTCTGTAATTCTTTAAGTAATGTATTTTGGAAACTTAAAAGCACGCGCCGCAGCACCCAATTTCTCACTCAAACACTTATTTTTGTTTATTTTTTTTTTTTTAATTTGTTGTTTCTTTTTAATTAAATATGCTGCGTTTTAAGCTGCCAATCTTATTTGACCACAAGATATTTTTATGCTGTCATTCGTAAAAAAAGCTAACTACTGCAAGCTGTCCTCACATTGTGTGGAAACACATCTGCAATTTTTTGCAGCAAGTTCGTTGTAATAACTTCTACAAACTACTTCTGAAAGCAGACTTCCGCAAGTTTCGGTGTGAGTGGAAACACTTCAGCAAATACTTGCAGAAGTTGTTCCGCAAGTGACTTGCTAGTGGACACACGGCTTAAGAAACAATATTTTTCCATGAAAGGCACTAGCTGAAACAAGATAAACGATATAATGACTGATAAATATAGATTTATATTCATTTCCTATAATTTCTTTAACGACATCATCTAGTTCTAAAACATATTTATAAGGTTAACGTCTTATGCTAGCAATGTAAGGATCTGATGATACAAGAAGGCGACGGAAAACATCAGTATTTGTTGCGACTCTGTTGCACTTTCTGGAGTAAATTAGTCCATAGTCGTTTTTTCGAGCTCCATCAGCTTCATAAAACACATGGGCCTAAAAGAATTTACCATTTTATATCGTGTTTCTTTGAACTACTGAAATGAAATTTCATACTTTTTTGTCAAAGAAAAACTAAAAACAAAGAAAAACTAAAACCTGAATATTTTTTAAACTAATATTTTTATCCAATTATTTTTTCTTTTTCAAAATCGATGTTGAGATACTATATTCTTCAAATATACTTCAATCAAATAGATATGAAAGGTAATAAGAAACCATTGTTTAGAAACCCTATCTCTTCGTTCCATCTAAGTGGATATAGAAAATATGCATAAACCAAATTTGAATGGCATTGTTATTAATTTTTTTTTGGCTGCAGATATGAAAATGTTTATATCGGATGCTATATTTATATGGGGACTAGGTCGAAAAATCGACGAATCCTGACCATATTTGGTAAAGTAACTTATATTTTGAAAAAATATATACAAACCAAATTTGAGAAAAATCAGTGAACATCGGGAAGCAACTTTATATAGGGGCTATGACAAAGAATTACAATATGGGGTTTATTTTTGGATAACTCATAAATGGGTATAATAAACACACACAAACCCAATTTGACCGAGATCTATAAGATAATTTGGATCTTATGGCAATTTAAGTCGATTTCGCAGGGGTCATTTGTATGAGGACAAGGTCTGAACAAATAACCGAATCTCAGCAATTTCAACAGCGTTCATCCTGTGGCCGATAAAAGCTTATATACCAAATTTCATTAAAATGTATACATATTTGCGACCTGTAGTTTGATTATAAAGTTTACATGGACACACAGACGGACGACCGCACAGACGGACGGACATCGCTAAATCGACTCAGAAAGTAATTATGTGTCGATCGGTATAATAAAAGATGGGTAGTTACAAACAGCAGCACAAAGTCATTATACCCAAACCAAGGTTCAGAAAATACACACATCAAACACACAATGTTCTGTTCTCAAAGCAGTCAACACATATATTTATTTTCTTATCAATTATGTGTGTTTCTAAATTTTGTATGCTGCCGAACATAATCATGAATATGGTTCGTTTTAATATTTGGTTGTGTACATGAACATGTTTCTATGACGTATTTTCTGTTTCGAACACACATAAACCACACAGGTTCGAGTGTAGCTTTATTTCAAGTTCGTGTTCATACACGTGTACTGCTAAATAACAGAACATTAACCATAAACAGGTTCGAGTATAGCTTTATTTTCTATTCGTGCTCTTAAACGCGAACAGCTAAAAATTTAAACATTACCCACTTGCGATCGGAAAAATCTGATACACCGCTATAAAAACGACTACAACTGTTTCAACCAAAGCTATGAACTGAAATGAGAGAATAATGCCCAAAGAAAGGAAGACAGTTCCATCTGCAGGCAGGGCTATGGCATCTGTTTTTTGGGAGGGGCATGGGATAATTTTCAATATCGTCTTCAATAAGGAATGATCGTCTTCAATAAGGAACAAGTAAGAAAATTATAGTCGCTCTAGACGCTACCCTATTCCATTGGTCTAACGACCCTATCTCTTAGATCCAACTAATTAGATATCGAAAATAAGCATAAACCAAGTATGTGTGGCATTGTTATTAATTTTTTTGCCTTGCAAAAACACATACATACCAAATTTGAGAGAAATTAGTGCAATGTTTGTGTTTTTTGATAGATTTAAGTGAATATCGGATTTCAGTATCATATGGTGGCTATGACTAAGAATTAATTTATAGGGGTTATTTTAAGACTACTGATTACTGGATGTAATAAACATACACAAATCCAATTTGGATCTTATGGCAATTTAAGTCAATCTTATAGGGGTCATTTGAAGGGAACTATGTCTGAATATACACCGATTTTTAAAAATTTCAATATCGTTTATCTTAGAGAATTTTTCCTCCCAAATTTATTCTGTTCTCTCTGTCAGATCGGGTTCTTCTGGGTTCGCATTCATAAAATGTGGATTAAAACATGAAAATTAATTTTAATATTTTTTAATATTTATTTTTTAATATTTTTTTAAAGCGGTTATCGATTCATTCTAATTGACGTATTATAGCGCTTTTATTTTGCGATTTTTGCTTCGAAAACTTACCCTCTGCTTATACCCTACATTACCAAGTGGACAGGGTAAAATGAGTTAATGCTGATGTTTGCAACTACCAAACATATTTCACATTTTATTATACTGATCGAGACAAAGTCACTTTCTGAGTGGAGCTAGCGATGTCTGTCTATGTCCATATAAAGTTCGAAATCAAACTAAAAGCCATAAATATAAATATATGTTGATGAAATTTGGTATATAAGCTGCTGTCGGTCATAGGTGAAGATGCTGAAATTCGGTGCATGTTCAGACCTGGACCCCGCACAAATAACCATAACAAATTAACTAAAATTGTGGTAGGATCCAGAATATTGTATATATATATATCGATCAAATTTGACTGTACGAAATATGATATTAGTAATATAACCCAAGTGGAGCCTAAGGATAACTGCATCTATTTTGAGTTATAGTGTTCTATATGTTTTTGTTAAAGTTTAGTTGCTAAAGTTTAGTTGCTATGCTAAGACGATTGTAGAGTCCGTCGATATAAAGAGTGGGGCACTCTGAAGTGAAGGTTTGGACGCTACGTGTTTGACAAGTCTCGAGAGCAAGACTGCGATGTAACCTCGCTCTTGTAGCGGGGCTACTTTACTCTTCGCTACCAAGTGATACGAAAATGTGCCGGTCAACGTGGTAGATCAAATATATAAAAAGCCTGAATTCAACACATTCTCGCGTGGAACGTGAGATAATAAGTCGGGATGATTAGCAGTAATTTTCTTAAATGGAAACCCAGCAGAATTTAGCACCTTAACCAATAGATTTTGCACTTCTATTGCCGCACCTATTGAATAACCAACTGAGAGGATGTTATCCACATAGGTTTCCTTTCTTAAAATGTCGAAAGATAACGGCGATAGTTGTCTTGTATATCCTCGGTCAACTGAGAAAGAGTTCGAATGGCCAAATGCCGCTTACAATTCCACGGTATAGAATTTTCGGATATTGTTTATCACAATCAGCTATCATAATCTGACGATTCACTTTCTCTATATAGCCATTAAAAACATTAAATCTGACTTCAAGTCGGTCCAAGGTGCAAGCAAACAGGAGTTTTTGTAGATGCACTTTCAGGTCTGAAAACCGCATGATGTGGTAATTAGTGTGAAAGTTACTTCCCATCCTGCATTTTTTATATGACCTGGCTCCATATATTCCTCGTGATATTTTCTCATTAAGTCGAGCTTTTACTGAAGCTTAGTTTCCATATGCACATATTATTTCCTAACCACAAGTCGCGAAGATCCTATAAACAAACTTTTCGGAAACTCTTTCCTAAATCGTAATTTCTCCATATATTTATCATCTTCTCGTCTGTAAATGATGCAATATAACTCCTCCTCAGATGGAACTAGAGTGGTCGAAATCTCCTCTAACTCTTACAGTTTTTTCAATTGCGTACATATATTTCGTCCGCTTCAATCTTTGTTGACGTGGTATATACGGCAAGGAAATAAAGTGAGCTCACTTTATAAGGGCCGTAAACAAACCAGCCGTAAATCTAATTTTGGGCGACCTTGTTCTCACTGCATTACAAAGCGCATGGAAGTCACCACAAATACACACAAAAACTAAGCTCCGCCTTTTCTCCTCATATGGATGTGAGTACTGGAACTCTACTGCAACTGACATATTCGGAAAATTCGGAATATTCTGGCGGAACGTAGTTTCCAACCGAGACCTCAGGAAAATAACAGGCGAAACACCAATTGGAAATTGCAAATAGGAAATGGAGCTAGACCATATTTTGAGAAGACCCCATGCTGAATCCTCAAGGCAGCAGAAGAAGAGGTAGACCCGCTAACACCTGGAGAAGGCAACTAGTATCCAAAATTAACGAAACAGGAAACACTTGGTTTGAGATAAGACTAATGGCACAGGAATCAAAATTTGCATTTAAATTAAAAAAAAGGACAAAATTCCGAAATCCAATTATATGGATACTACTCCCAGTGCTATAGCAGGATTAATATATGGAATTACATTACTGCCAAAAAAAGTCGGCCACCAATCTTACTAAATTTGATATTATAAACGTGGGTATTAAACTCGTTAGGTTGGGAACAATAACCGTCCACGTGTGATGGGTGAAAACCCTATTTTCAGCACAAAGCGTTCTGTCACAAAGTTCAATAGAATTGGTAACTATAATATCGTCCAATCCACTTATCTCAAAATTGGCAGATTGAGATTTCAGATTCAGCCGTTTTTGAACCGTTAAAAATGTTCTTTTTGAGGCTTAATGAATAAGTGCACGCAGTACGAACTATTCACCCAAATTTAGAATTTGCACCAAAGCTGTCGGTAGTAGTATATCATTCTGACTGACCGACAGATGCATCTGTACATTTGTTGCATGTTAATGGCGGGGTCTTGATGGCTGACACATTGAATAGATTCCGTAAGAAATGAATTGAATGAACGATTCCTTGCCGTATTCGTTTTCCTTTTACCATTTAATTTCATTCATTACCATTATTCGAGTTTACGTGAAGTAAACTATGATGCCGACCTTTACACTGTGTGCATCAAAAAAGGCTTTTATGAGCAGGCGAGAGACTATTATTATATATATTATTCTCTCAACGAAATCGATTCGTTGTTTAACAGAAAGGTCAGAAAACTTTATGCACATAATCTGCACACCGATGTCCTACTTTTTCCAATATTACCCATATTAACATTGTGCCTTCTATTACTGCCACCATTAGCATTGGTACACCTATTGTCAAAACTATTCATTCGTGGCTCCTGGCAGTGAAGACAAGATATTCTCCCTACCACCTGATGGCAATTAATCAAGAATGCTTCCAGCTGAGCCCAAGTCGGTAAACTATAATGTGAATCCAAGGACGGTTTCCACACCGTCAGAGTTTCCACATGTAATTTCGTGGCACACAACTAAATTAAAATCAGATCCCATTGATCCAAGAAGACTCTCTTTCGATAACAAAACAAGGTGGACTTGAAAGTACTCAATAAAACCTGTTGGAGAAAAAAATCTTTTGAGCGGTTTTCGAGTATTTTTAATAAATTTTTTTTTATACTTTGTTTTTTCCCGAAATCGCTTTCGACGGGACTTGAAAGTAACCAATAAAACCTGTTAAAAAAAAAAACCTTTGGTCGGTTTTCGAGTATTTTTATAAATTTTTATACCCTATACCACTATGTGGTTTGGGTATAATGACTTTGTGCTGCTGTTAGTAACTACCAAAAATATTTGACCTAGACCCATCTTTAATAATAGCGATCGAATCAGAATCACTTTCTGATTTGATTTAACAATGTCCGTCCGTCCGTCCGTCCGTCTGTGTGTCCATGTAAAACTTGTAATCAAACTGAAGGTCGCAAATATGAATATATTTTGATGAAATTGGGCATATGAGCTTTAATCGGCCATGGGATGAACGCTACTGAAATTCGTGAGAATCGGTCCATGTTCAGACCTAGCCCCCATACAAATTACCCATATGAAATCGACATAAATTGCCATAAGATCCAAATTGTCATATAGATCTTACTCAAATTGGGTTTGTATGCGTTCATTACATCCATTAATGAGTAGTCCAAAAATGATCGCTTTGACCCCATATAGAGCTCCTTCCCGATCTTCACTTAAAGCTATCAAAAAACAAAAAATATTGCACTGATTCTTCTCAAATTTTGTTTGTATATATTTTTGCAAAATACAAGAGACTTTACCAAACATGGTCAGGATCGGTCCATTTTTGGGCCTAGTCCCAATATAGATATATCATCCGATATGAACTTTTTCATATCTGCAGCCAAAAAAATTAATAAAAATCCCACTCAAATTTGATTTATGCTTATTTCCTATATCCAGTTAGTTGGGCCTGAGAGATAGGGTTTCTAAACGCATGGTATAGGGTATCGTATAGTCGGTCTAGACCGACTATAATTTTCTTACTTGTTTGTTTCTACACTTTGTTTTTTTCCCGAAATCGCTTTCGACTGCTCTAGGCCTTGCAACGTTCAAAAGGAGATAATGTACGGACGAACTTTTAATGGATATTCCTCTCGAAAACTTTTGAAATATTTTGGTTTTCTTGAGGAAACTATTCCTCGTAAGTATCTACTTCAACCTTGTTATCAGAACTTGTTTTAGAGAAAAGTTCACACAAGAATTGCCTTGTGCATTAACAAATAATAAATTGACGATTATACCAAAGATACAAGCGTTTTTTTTTTATCATGTATCTTAATTTCTTTCTGAAACCAATTACAGTTTGATACCGTGGAGTAAACAGGTACCTGAATATGTGCACTCACATTTCAAGACAACATGTATCACATTTAAAAGAAAATGTGGTGATTCTCGTCATCCGGAAATGTTGAAAAGTCTGTTTGTGAATATTTCATTAAACTAAATTTATAATTTATTTTAATTTATTTATTATAAATTTTAATATAAAATGAATTCGAAAATAATCTAACCCATAAAAATAAAGTTCATATTAAAACTCTTTCTTTCCTTAGGCATATGAGTTTTGAAAATCTCCGTGACTGTACGTGACTTTGCGTGACTATTTTAAAATTAATCTTTGATCACAACAAGTCTATGGAAAAAGGTTTAGATCGATCAGTTGAGGGGAAGTGAGGTTTTAATCTCTCCGTGACTGTACGTGACTATGTCGAGGTTAATCTTTCTTTACAGCAAGTATATCGACCAAGTTTCAGACTGATTGGATAAGGGGGGAAATGTGTTTTAAATCACTCCGTAACTGTGCGTGGCTATGCGTGACGAGCGCGACTATGTCGAAGTTAATTATTCTTTACAGCAAGTATCAACCAAGTTTCAGATTGATTGGATGAGAGGAAATCCGTTTTAAATCTCTCCCTCACTGTGCGTGACTATGCGTGACTGTGCGTAACTAAGTCAAAGTTCACAGCAAGTCTATGGACCAAGTTTCAGATAGACCGGATGAGGGGAAATGATATTTAGATAACTCCTTGACTGTGCGTGACTATGCGTGACTGTGCGTGACCACCCCAAAATTAATCTGTAGTCCCCCAAAGGAATGGGGTTGCCCCATGACAGAGAGTGTGAGTTAAAAGAAAGAGTTTAAAAAGAAAAATCGCCTACATTTTTTTTATGTCATATAAAAGTACAAAACAATAACAGCACAAAACAACTAAAATAAAAAATAAGCAAAAAAAAACAAGTAAGAAAATTATAGTCGGTTGAGACCGACTATATGATATCCAATACCATGCTTTTAGAGACCCTATATCTTAGGCCCAACTAACTGGATATAGAAAATAAGCATATACCAAATTTGAGTGGGATTTTTATTAATTTTTTTGGCTGCAGATATGAAGAAGTTCATATCGGATGCTATATCTATATGGGGACTAGGCCCAAAAGTGGAACGATCCTGACTATGTTTGGTAAAGTCTCTTGTATTTTGGAAAAATATATACAAACAAAATTTGAGAAGAATCAGTGCAATATTTTTGTTTTTTGATAGATTTAAGTGAAAATCTGGAAGCAGCTCTATATGGGGCCTATGACTAAGACTTATCCAATAGAGATCATTTTTGGACTACTGATTAATGGATGTAATAAACACATACAAACCCAATTTGACCGATATCTGTATGATAATTTGGATCAAATGGCGACTTATGTCGATTTCGTAGGAGTCATTTGTATGGGAACGAGATCTGAATATGGACCGAATTTCACCAATTTCAATAGCGTTCATCCCATGGCCGATAAAAGATCAACTACCAAATTTCATCAAAATATATTCATATTTGCGACCTGCAGTTTGATTACAAGCTTTACATGGGCACACAGACGGACGGACGGACGGACATCGTAAAATCGAATCAGATAGTGATTCTGATTCGATCGGTATAATTAAAGATGGGTGTAGGTCAAATATTTTTGGTTGTTACAAACAGCAGCACAAAGTCATTATACCCAAACCACATAGTGGTATAGGGTATAAATATCCAATAAATTCTACTAAGTCTTAGCAAAAAAGCGTTCAAAGCGTTCGTCTTGTGTTAAGATTTTTCGATCTTAATCCTTAGTTCAACGAAATCGCAATCACAATTAGTTTTGTGTCGATTCAGAGTTACTTGTTCTTGTTGATCTATGGAAGAGAACTTGGTTTCACGTGTATTAACATTAACCACATGACATAATTCTAGATGGTTGAGTATAGATCCTCAGTGGTTTTAAAAACTCCACAGCAAAAAGCCACAAAAATAATATCAAATTTCTATGTAAGTGACTAAATTGATAAGTAGTAAAAATTTTAAAATCGATATAGTTAGCCATATGGTTTTAAGCTTTATACAATACTTTAAAATCTCGTCTAAGTCTTAAAAATTCTCACTTATACCACTTGCATCATATCAGTTGTCAGATACTAGTCGTTTAGCGAATGTGTTCTATTCATTGGTCTATAGGGACTTATTAAATATTTTCATTTTCATTTTCATTTAACAACTTTGCCTCAATTCATTTTATAACGATTCCATTATATTTTCTCAATCCTTCGTTTTTTCCCAATCCATTATCTGTTGGTTTTAGTTGTTTTCTTTTAACTTTTTATACATCATCACATGGGAAGGAAGCAAAAGTATATCTTATGATACATGTGTAGCGGTAGAGTCAATCCCTTAAGTATGTAACTCCTGTACACGTACATACACACTAGCAAAAGTATTAGTGGTTTAATACGAGTATCATGTGCTGGCTTAGTGGTTGGTATTGAGAGACTATTATCGTATTTGTTTTTATTTTGTTATTTAAATGGTAATATGTTCAGGTTATTAGAGGTTTCTTTAACCACATGCATATGTGTGTCTGTAATAATATTATTTTTCTTTTTTTGCTTTTATTTACTTCTGGCATTTAATTTTTAAGATAATACTAGAAGCAAATTGTTAATGGTTTGTTGACCAATAAGTGTGTCAAGACCACACTCTGAAACTCTTTCATATTTTCTATATACAAGAAAAGCTAAAGTAAACTTTATTAGTGAACAAATAATCTGTTCGTTTGTTTGATTGTAAGATTTGGAAGCACTGATTTTTATTTATTTTTTTTTTTTTTTTTGTTTGTGATTTGTTTAACGAAAGTGCATATTTGTTTGAAATTAATCAAACAAATTTGTATATAAAAAGTAAAAATAACGAAAGTTTTGAAGATTATCAGAAGTTCATATATATAAGAGTTTTACGCTTTGTTAGCTGTAGTACTTTATTTTTTTTTTTTTTTTTTCAGAAAATATTTCCATAATCTGTTAGTTAGGGCTTCCAATACCAGTATTGAAAATCGCTGCATCGACTTAAATTGCCACATGCTCCACATATCACATAGATCACGGTGAAAATTGCTTTTGTAAAAAATATGCTCAGGATCGTTTAATTTTTCGACGTAGTCCTCATATAAATATAGCATCCGGTGTGAAATTTTTCACATCCGAAAGCAAAAAAATTATTAACAATGCCGCTCAAATATGACTAATGCTTCTTTTCTATCTCTAAACGCAGGGAATATGGTATCGTAATTTTCTTAGTTGTTTTAATAATAAACCAAACATACACAGTATAACATGTGAGCTCACATGTTACGCTGTAACCGTAAATCGGTGTGACTTATGATATAAAATTGTTCAGCTAATTTAACAACCCTTTGCTGTAAAATGGCAAAAATTTCACAATATAAACGTATAACATATGGGGGGTTTCATGTCAAGTGCACCAACTTTTGAAACCGATGTCTTCCGATGAAATTTGCACCAAGGTTAGTCCTATTGGATAGTAGTTTAGACACAATTTTTCAACAAGATCGGTCCAGATCTCTCTGAGTTAGAGGGGATCAAAATTTGACATTTTGGCCAAACAGGTGTTTTTTCTCATCCATGTAACTTATTACCTATTGTTCTTAGAAAATTTTCTCCCAAATAGTTTAGATAGCTATTTCTTCAATATTTCGGAAAAAAATACTTAAAAAAAAAAAAAATTTGTAGACTTTTTTTTTTTTGCTAAATTAAAGCATTTTTTGCCTTTATTTTCAAAAAGGGCATTTTTTTTTTTTTTTTTTTTCATAAGAAAGCTTAGGATTTTTCCTTTAAGAGCTTTTTGGTCGCTTAGTGGGATGGGAGTGGGATATCTATCAAAATAAATGTTTTGTAACTCAAGACAACGGTTTTTCAATTTTTCACAAATGCACTATTTTGAATTTTTTCCTATTTGTGTGTAAAACCTTACAAATAAAACTTATACTGAGAAACTAGACAAATTAACCTTTCCGAAGGTATGTAACATACCTTCATAACATAACAGAAGAGAATGGTTATCTGTAACCTGAAAGAGTTATTTGCAACATTTCAATCTGAACACGAGGATGTTAGAATTGACTTCACGAAATTAACACAAATGAGGCCAAAAAATTGCGTTTTGGCAGAAAGCAGCGGAACTCACACAGTATGAGTTTGCATTTACCATGAAAATGTTAAACTGATGTTGAAGGAAATCAGCTTAAAGTATTTAACAGATGACTCGGCAGAAGATTTACACGATTACCGCGATTGCCTTAAATTGACTATGTGTCCTAATGCAACAACTTATTGCCACTTAGGTGAATGTACCAATTGCCCGAAAACAACATTCATCAAAGAAAATTTAATCAACTCTTTAGATCAAGAATATATAGAGGAGGTCAAATTTGATTCTTGGATTCAGACTGACAGATACACATTGAAAACAATCATTTTAAATGTGGATGATTTTGTGGAAGAAATGTGTACAGGATTGCTAAACTTGAGAAACCATGACTTTCAAGGATTTGAACATAAATTTGAAGTCTGGTGAATTCGTTATTTCATACGATTTCGCAGAAAACTATAAATATGTTCTTCAGGATGCCATACAAGCATTACACTTCAATAACGACCAAGCAACTATATTCACAGTAGTTATTTACTACATGAAAGATGAAAAACTGGAACACAAAAGTATGGCAATCATATCCGACGATTTAAAACATGATACCGTTGCAGTTTATGAGTACCAGAAGAGAATACTAAAATTTCTAAAATCTAAATTTACAGTAAAGAAGGTATACTACGTTTCGGACGGAGCTCGTCAACATTTTAAAAACAAAAGTAGCTTGGCAAATCTTATGTCCATGAAAAAGATTTTGGAATGCCAGCTGAGTGGCATTTTCATCCTACTGCTCATGGTAAAGGAGCATGTGATGGTATTGGAGCAAACCTTAAAAGAAATGCAGCGACTGCTTTATTCCATTGGGCAAAGAGTTATTCTAGAGAAACTAAAATAGTTTTTAGTAGCAAAGAGGATCATCAGGAAACATTGAAAACACTGAAGAGCAGATTCGATGCTGCGGTAACAATCGATGGCACCGCTCAATACCATGCTTTTATACCGCTTGTCGATGGAAGACTCAAGTTGAAAAAGTTTTCTGCCTCTTTTCAATGCGATTTCTTTCCAAAGACAACAAATAAACCAGCAGCGAAATCAACAGCTGAACCTAGTAACGCCAAGAAAGGATTGACAAAAAAACGCAGTAAATAAAGGCGACAAAAAAGCTGGATGAAAGACTGGGTATTTAAAAATTTACAAGACTTTAATACTTCATCAGCTACAATAAATTAAGTATAAAAATAGTTATGATATAAATGGATCTAATGCAATTAAGATTAAATTTTAATAAATTATTTATCTTTTTATTTTTAATATTATTATTATTATTATACATTAATTTAATTATTATTAAAAATAAATAAAAAATTATAATTTTTCAACATTTCTTTAGAAAAAAAGCGATTTTTTTCATGAGGTTAACATATTCTAGGTATTACAGTATCGAGGGTATAAAATTTTAGTTAGGTATGTTATATACCTTCGGAAAGTTTAGTTTGTCTAGTTTCTCAGTATAAGTTTTATTTGTAAGGTTTTAGACATAAATAGGAAAAAATTCAAAATAGTGCATTTGTGAAAAATTGAAAAACCGTTGTCTTGAGTTACAAACCATTTATTTTGATAGATATCCCACTCCCATCCCACTAAGCGACCAAAAAACTCTTAAAGGAAAAATTCTAAGCTTTCTTATGAAAAAAAAAAAAAAAAAAAAAAATGCCCTTTTTTAAAATAAAGGCAAAAAATGCTTTAATTTAGCAAAAAAAAGTCTAAAATTTTTTTTTTTTTTTAAAGTATTTTTTTCCGAAATATTGAAGAAATAGCTATCTAAACTATTTGGGAGAAAATTTTCTAAGAACAATAGGTAATAAGTTACATGGATGAGAAAAAACACCTGTTTGGCCAAAATGTCAAATTTTGATCCCCTCTAACTCAGAGAGATCTGGACCGATCTTGTTGAAAAATTGTGTCTAAACTACTATCCGATAGGACTAACCTTGGTGCAAATTTCATACCGATCGGAAGACATCGGTTTCAAAAGTTGGTGCACTAGACATGAAATCCCCCATATACATAATTCAACAATCCCACAAGTATAACCAGAGTACCTGCAGCTGTTTGCTATAAAAGGTACAAAGATGACGCTTTCTGTTTGATTTTAAAAAAGTGACATAAAGAAATCTTTAATTGCTAGATGTTTACACATCTCCCCTGTGATCCGACTCACAAAATTTTTTTTTTGTTACTTACTAATTCATTGTAGATAAAAATCAGGGGAATTCATAAAAAAAAATTATTATTTATTGTACCTTTTTAGAAAAATCAGTGTCCCCTCTCGGGGGCATTTTTTACGCATATCGTTTTTGTGTACAGAGCACATCTCCATCCATCGCAATGACAAATAACACATAACAATATTAATAGGCAAGCCGATTTCTTGTGACCGATATAAAAATTTTATTTACCAAACGATTTAGGCTAAAAATACCCTATTTGAAAAGTATTTCTTTTTAGCTATCCCCCATATTTACAGATTTGCGCCACCTGAAACATTTTTTTTCTTGGAGTAAAATTCATTTAAAGTTGCTACTAACACATACATAAAATACATAATTAAGCTTGAAATAAAAAAATTGTACAATGCTGTTTGTGTGTTTATCAAATTTGTGTTGAATTGTGAATTGGCTCAAATTGATTAGCATACCTTTAGGCTCTTATTTATTTAAAAACCCAGTTATATATTATCTGCGTGTTCAACAAATATTTATAATTGAATTAAGAGCTAAATTTTCCAAGAATTTGCACTCGAGTTTCGAGGGCTGGGATCTGCTAGTAGCAATTAATTTGCTATGCGCCAAGCGTTACTTACTATCACATCCAAAAGAAATATGCAGAAATACACCACCACCATTTCTGTCCTCTAATGGATACTCTGTGGAGGCTAATGGATTGATCCATTCGGTCACCAACTCCCATGACCTTATTGTAATTTGCAAATATTTTGGAATATTGAAGTCCACTTTTTCCCATCGTTCCTTACACCATCTTTTCACTTTTCCCAGGTGATGTAATAAATCAAAATGGGTTGCTACCGCGTAACGATTTTTTGAAAGAACTAGACACTGGCTCATCGACACTGTCATTTCATCCAAATTAGAGTCATCATTTGGTTTTCTGGACAGAACCTTAATTTTTCCCGGCATATCGTTCGGCATATATGATCTTCATTTCCTTTGTCCTCATCATTCACAAAAACGGGATCTGGTGGAACGACTAAAATATTGTAGTTGGCATCATCGTCATCGATTTCCTTTATGTGCTCAACAGCATGCCGAAGTCGCAAAAAGTCTTTTTGACCTCTAAAAATATTGCGGTGCATCACATTGCAGATATTGAAACCCCTTTAAAATAGTTACATTTTTTAAATTTTTTTACTAATACTGCCCATTATCCCAAACTGGGGACAGTTCAATAAAACCATTCATTGTTATAATATTTTACACTTTTTTTAATTGCATAATTTTAAAGGCTTGTACACACTTCTCATAAAGTATTTATTCCGTAATAATTAATTTTAAACTAATAAATTAACAAACAAACTGAATTAAAATCCGGAATTGAGGACACTAAAAATAGCACCCGTTTTTGCTTTGGTACCATGTGCTCGCAAGCTCTGTTAAGATGCTACATTTAAAGACATAAAACTGTTTTATTTAAAGTTGCCTGCCATTTAATAGGGGCAGGGAGCGGTAATGGGTTCATTGCTTTTATTTTTTAACCACGATTTATTATAATTTCTATGATATTGTTTTTACATAAAAACAATGAGGACAATTTGAAATGCTTTCGAATGAATTTCAATTTTAGAGTTATTAAAAGAAAAGTTTCTTACATTTAAAGCAAATCAGATGAATATATATTTAATTGTTCATTAATACTCGTAACTGGGTAATTTAGTCTTAACCTCTATCTGAAAGCTTTTTTTTATTATTAGAGTGGAAAAGCTATTAAGATCCCTTCAGAAATACTTTTTTTAACGCAGCCGGAGTTAAAAGTTTAATTAGTTTTGATTACAAATTTTTCCTTCCTATCAGTAAAATGTTAATATTTTTATCTGATATATTAATAAAGTAAAATCAAGTACGAAGTTAAAGCCGGTTGTGCACTTAAAAATAAAACCAATAGTTTTGAAAAAGTAAAAAGGTTTGTTAAAAATAAAAATTCATCTGTACATGATGAAGTGAATATTCATATATTTGCAGACGCCGAACAATTTTAAACATACTAGCAGAGCCCACCCTTCAAAATTCGAGTGCCAATTCTAGGAAATTATATTTTTTCATTCAATTTATTACTTTCAATGCTTTTTCAATCTATTTAATGCATTAAATTTATTTCATTATAAATATTTGTTGAACACATAGAGATAGGAGCCTAAAGGTATTTGAACCACCTTGTATGCCACCTAAAAGTATGCTAACTTTAGGCAATTCACAATTCAAAACAGAGCGTATGATATGCAATTATTAAAATGAAATTCGATTTCGTTATTGTCGTTATTTTTGCAAACACATTAACATGTTTAATAAACACAGACAGAGCATTGTATAGTTTTATGTATGTGTTAGCAGCAACTTTAAATGAACATTGCTCTAAAAAAATGTACCAGATGGTGCAAACCTGTAAATCTGGTGGACAGCTAAAATGAAATGAAATGAGCTATGTTTGGTCAAAATTGGATTTAAACTGACAAAGTCGCATCGGTCACAAGAAATCACCTTACCTTTTAATATTGTAAATAATTTTTAAATTAACCAAAACTAGCAGATTCTAGCGCTCGAAATTCGAGTGCAATTTCTAGGCAACTTTATTTTTCAACTTAGCCAATTCACAAACCAACAATTTTTGATGTATAATTTTATGTATGTGTTAGTAGCAAATTTAAATGCAATTTACTCAAAATAAAGGACAAGATTTAAAAATCTGTAAATCTGGAAAACTGCTAAAAAGAAATACCTTTCAAATAAAATAAGTTTGGTCAAAATCGGAATAAAACGGTAGAACAAAAAATCGATCACATGAAATCGCCTAGCCTATTAATATTATAGATATATGATTAACTATCCTTTTTTACTAAAAAAAAAAAAACAAATTTGTAGCAATAATATGAAAATTATATTGTAAATGTGTATATTATCTTAGAGCAATGGTTGCAAGTCAATGGGATTTGGATTTGGATTGATTGTTTACGAAAATGTATTTAAGAATATCCTTTGAATGTATTAATAGGAACAATATTTCATATGCTTTCCTCATTATCTGCTCTTTTTTCTGTGAAGCAGGTATACTAGAATCGTCAAAACATGATAAATTTTATACAGAAAATTTAAAATTAGGACAATTTTAGAGTTCTTAAAAGAAATGTTTCTTACATCTAAAGCACTTTTGCGCAATATTTATTTAATTTTTTATTAATAACTGCGTACTTTATTATTATTTTTCTTTGATAATGACGAGTTTTACCGGTCCAAGCTAATACGACATGTGCATTAAAACCATACGTACACATTCATGAAGCAATTGCTACAAACACAGCGACCACAAAAACAACAACATAACAGCTATGACACACGAAATAAAAAAAATAAGAATAACGACACTAACAAGAAAGTCATATTTTTACAAGCCTTTTTTAATTTTTTCATCGATATCACGGGACCTATTGAATCGATGTTGACGATTTTAAACAGCAACTTGCTCAGGATATCCGTAAATCTTTTTCACTAAAAACGAGAAAGACAGCTGACCTATTAACTAAAGGGTGGGCCAAATAAGGCCTACCAATGTAAAACCCGAACAACTTTTTTGTTTTCTAAAATTGTGTTTTTTTTCTTTGCATGTTATAACTGATTTCTTGGAAACTTATAATGGATAGATACAGTACACAAGAACGTGTTAAAATTATCGAATTTTTTTATTCTTGTCGAAGATCAATAGTTATGACGCAGCGGAAGTATTGTTAGCTCCCACATCCTTCATGGTAAGGAATTTGATCAGCCGTTTTGAGGAACGGGGTTCGGTGGCCGACTCTGCTGGAAGAGGTCGCCATCGTTATATTGCTACTGAAGACAACATGGAAACTGTGCGGCAGAGTGTTGCAAGTGATCTCCATCTGTCTCAACCCATCGTCGTTCCGGCCAGTTGGGCATTTCCCGAACAACATTGCGAAGAATTTTAAAGTAAAATCTTAAGACCCATCCATACAAAATTTAAATTGTGCAAACTCTGCTTCTGCAAGACAAACAACAACGACTGCAATACGCTATTCGTTCTACAGAATTAGCAAAACAAAATGATCTTTTAAATAATCATTTGATGTCGGATGAAGCGCATTTCCATTTAAGCAAAATTGTAGATTTTGCAAATAGCAAAATTGTAGATTGTGGGGCTCTGAAAATCCAAGGGCAACATACCAGCATCAATTGCATCCAACCAGATGCATTGTATGGTGTGGTGTTATGGCCGATAAAGTTACCGGTCCATACTTTTTCGATAATGAGGATCAAACGCCAGAAACGATTTCCGGGACTTCTTACAGAACAATGATTGACAACTTTTTGCGGCCAATGGTGGAGCAGCATCCTAATATGTGGTTCCAACAAGATGGCGCGACTGCGCACACTGCAAGGCAAAGTATGGATTTGTTGCGAGAAATTTTTGGCGAACGTTTCACTTCAAAAAATTCTGATTTCCCTTGGCCACCTCGTTCGCCAGATTTAACTTCGCCCGACTTTTTTTTATGGGGATATTTAGAAGACAAAGTGTATGTCAATAAGCCACAGACAATTAGACAGCTAAACAGAATATTCTAGACGAAATACTGAGCCTGAAACCAGAAACATTATGTGGTGTTATGGAAAACGCGCTTAAAAGAGCCAATGTTTATATCGAGCAAAATGGTGGACATTTGGCTGATGTCATATTTCATACATAGTCCACCTAAATTTCCATGAAATGTATTTAATATATAAAAAAAAAATTAATAAAAAAGCTATTTTTACAAGAGTTATACGTGTTTTACATTGGTAGGTCTTATTTGGCCCACCCTGTATACTTAATGGGGTCTAGTTTTTTCTTATTATTAAATACGGAATGACAAACTTATAACTGAAAAACTAAGCACACAAACATCAGGATAGGTAAAAAATATAAAAGGTCATAAAAAAAGTTTGGCCTGTGAATGCCAGGTGCTACTATCACCCCCGGACGATGATCCCAAAAATGATCCACTGTGTTTTTTGACGACCTTGGAAGCTCGAAACCATTCTTTTTTTTTTTTTTTTTTTAAATGCACTAAGTTCTAGTTTATTTGTTTTCAAAGAGGTGACATAGATTCCATAAATTAGAAAATATTCTCATACAACCATATACACTTACTAGAAGCAGTATCCGTACACTTGAAGATGAAAATTTTAAATATTAATAAAAATTTTAATAAAATATTTTGAATTATCATTTTTTTGCCATTGACAACTATTTGTAAGTGCTAGAAAAAGTATTCGTACATTTACAGTAGGGGAATACCACGAATTCTGCAACGACGCACAGTGGGACGGCTTCATATATTTTTTAGCCAAATCTATAAAGCTTCGAGCATTACGTAGACTAATTTAAGAAAAAAATGGAATTTCATCGATAAAAACATTTATTCTTCATCTATCATTTCCTTGACGACATCGCTAAATTGCAAATCCTGTTTGGATGGCTCATGTCTTAAGCTGACAGAAAATGGTTTGACAAAACCAGTAAACGACGAAAAATATCAATGTTTGTCAATACTCTCTTACATTTCCTATGAAGCATGAATACACTTCCTGTAGTCCTTATTTCTTGCTCCTTCCGCTTTTTCAGTTAGCATACCAATAGGAATAATTGCTGCATCCGTATCCCAAGTATGGTTTTTTGGCCACACGTTATTATTTGTAATATCATTAGGAGACGATCTATCAACTCTTCGTCAACTCCGGTAATATCAGCAACGAGTGTAGGGTTGGAGAAAAAACGTTGGGACTTACTTCCATCATTAGATGATCCTGTTCCTTGTTGAACTGAATCGACTCCTGAGTTCTTTTTGTATAAGAAGCTTGTTTTTTTTTGTTTTAATTGTTTATTTTCATTTATTATCACAGCAAACGGGTTTGTTGTAAGTAACATGAAGAATGCACTCCATAAATCTATTTCCAGCATTTAACGAGGAAAAGGGCAATTTACATGCTTCCCCATCAATGGATTTTCTAACGAATGTATCTAATTGATTCATTTTGGAAGGTTTCGCTCTGCAAATGTAACAAACGGCTGATGAAGATGTATTTATAACAATTTGAGCCGCCTTCACTTTCTCAATAATACCTAAGACTTCCTCTTTTATTTCTTTAGCCAATTTGAAGGAAATATGACGACAGTATATTGTAGATGAAGGCCTTTTAATTTGCCAATAATTATCTTTAGTTGTTGACTGCACAGTTAAGGGTACCATGGATACTAACAACAAGTTCATATTACTAATATCATCTGATAAGCTCTGGTTACATTTCACATGGCCAACCCCATTAGATTTAGATTTGAGCACGTCATTTTAAATTGTTAATAAATTGGCTTTAAAATCAGAATTGCACATAAGTAACGACTTATATCTGCTAAAATACATGTTGTTAAGGATACGAACTCCTGGAAACGTGTCTTATTTGCCGATTTAAGTAAAATCAATATTTTTGGAAGTGAATGCCGCTCAAAAGTTTAGAGAAAACCCAAAACAGACTTAGGTCCATGCAATTAATATTACCAACATGGTAATACATGGAGATGACAATGTTATAGGTTGTATATTGTAATTTGGTATTTATTGAAGGCATAATAGATCGCTAGCTTTATAAGAATACTAGCTGTTTTTACCCGGTCTTGCCCGGGATCCAAAGGCCTTTGACTTGGAAAATGGTTCACTATGCTTACCAGGCGCTGGGTACTTAATGCCCAATGAGCAAATTCCTAAAAAAAATTAACTTTCTCCCCAAAAATTTATATGGGATTGGGGAATTTGTTCATGATGAAAAAAATTATCCAATGTTTACGTTTTTTGAAGAGTAAATTAACTTTTTATTTCAATTTAAAATTTTTTAATTTAGAAGTTTTTTTAAAAGACGCTACAGCAAAAATGTTTCAAAAATAAGCTGCGAAACCGCTTGAAGTTTAATTATTTTGTAAAAATCAAATATAACGGAATCGTGTGCAAATTAAAGGAATCAGAAGTGTTAAAAATTTAATTAATTCATTTAATAAATAATCATCATTTAGCAGAGACGTCAAATTTATAGAAGTTTCAAAAATGGAAAATGAGTGCGACATTTAAAATTGTGTCGCAAGATTGCTTTAAGCAACTGCTTATTTTGATCAACAGCTAATTACTGCACATACGAAGATACAATTTATCGTAAGAATTTTCACTGAGCTGTGTTCCGAGTCGCGTCCGCGTCCGCGCGTTTGGCAGCTACACCCGTGCTGCCGCGCAGTTAGCGTCAACTTATTTTAATCGCCAAAATATATATTTCGGATCATTCCGATATTTTAGTTGAGCTTTGTTCCGCGAGCGCGTCGCGTCGTGTCGCATCCGCGAGCCGCTTCCACGCGTTTGGAACCCACACCAGTGCTGCCGCGCAGTTTCTATCAACTTATTGATTGTAATTGCCAAATTATATTTTTCAGATCATTCCGATATTTTAGCTAAGCTCTGTTCCCCGATTCCGCACACCGAAATGATGCTATTGAAAGGAATACAGATATTAAATAAATTTGTTGTAATACAGATATTGAGAGCAGTATGGGGAATTTGTTCATTTCTTTCGGGGACATTTTTTTTAAATTTGGGGAATTTGTTCATCGTGAAGTTAATGCCCAATTTTTTGGGGAATAAGTTAATTTTTTTTGGGAATTTATTCATTGGGGACTAAGTACTCAACGCGTACTTACAATTACAACTAACTATGTTTATGCATGCAGTATTTTGAGTGTATGATATAGAGAGTGTGTGAGTGTGTGATATACAACATTTCCGGTTTTTCCTTCTGGGCCTATACGAAAATAATATACTCTGGAGCAGGCGACATAAAATTGTCTATGAGAAAATCAGTGGTTTAAAGAGTTTCAGATTCCCTTGATTCAGCTTGTCTTAGCCGCAGGATTTCTAGACGCACTTGAGTACATTCAGGCATTTCCGCTTCTCTTAACAAAGCTTTCTGAGCTGCATTCCGCGAGTGCGTCCAAATGATGCTATTGAAAAGAATACAGATTTTAGATGCGTATATTGCAAGACAGATATTGAGATCAGTATGCAAATTTTCACTCAAATAATTATTTAACAAAATTCATTAAATATAAATATCTAAAAATTTAAGAACGCATTTGGGGAGTAAGTTCATTTTTTTATTCGTTTTAAAAAAAAATGGGGAATCTGTTCATTTCTTTCTGGAACTTTTTCTAAATTTGGGGAATTTGTTCATCGTAAAGTTATTCAAACTAACAAACAAACAGAAAATGAATTTTATATATATAGATTTTGGAAGATAATTTGAAACCATCTGCTAATAACTTAAAATAACAATGATCCCATACACACGGCGTACATTATTTGGAATTGACTTAATTATTATGCTCCCAGACAACTCCATTCCTCATCTCAATCCTATAGAAGACATCAGTGAAAATACGATATTAGCAGCCTGAAAGCTTGAAAACTGATTTAACAGAGCTTGAACAGAAATCACTCCGGATATTAAAAGAAAATTTGATAAACTCAATGTCTCGACACTTAGCAGCTGTGATCAAAACTCAGGGTGGACCACATGAATATTAAAAATTTGAAAATATTGCAAATTTTCTAATAAAATCTTCCATTCTACTCTTTAACTTTTAATTTTTTATGTTTTTGTTATTATTGATTTTGATATGTTAATAAATTGTTATTTTTTTGTTATAAAATGTAAATATTGACAGGTAAATATTGACAGGTGTTTTTCTAACATCGTTACCAATTTCCCAAAATCGTAAAATATTAGGGCGTATATACACTCCTCAATACATTACGTTCTTGAAAACTGCAAATCCAGTTAAACCATTTTTGTCAAAACCTCCAAAATAACTGAGCACGAAAATCTAAATATTTGGCGTCAGAATAGAACATAATCCCAGAAATACTCCTTCTCAAACTAGTTCTAAAATCAAAGAATCCTGCGGCAAAGACATATGCCGTTTGCAAGATATTAAAAAAATCTGACTATCATGGTCAATATCATTTCATTTCCGATATCAATAGTATGGATTTTGCGAATAAGTACATAAACACGCGCTGAGTACTTAGGCCCCAATGAACAGATGTGCCAAAAAAAAATAACAAATGCCCCAATTTTTATGGTTTTTGGGCCACAAGTTCATTTTTATTCCAATTTGAAAAATGTGGGGGCATCCGCGCGCCGCTTCCGAATGGGATTGGCAGCCACACCCGCGCTGCTCAGTTGTCGTTAACTTATTTGTAATCGCAGCAAAACATATTTTCTGCAGATCATTCCGATATTTTACATTTTGATGGATAAGAGAAAATGCAAGAAGGCTATGAAAGTTTTGCAAACATTGCAAGATATGCTAAAGCTTCGCAATGACGCTGCCGAAAAGAATACAGAATTTAAATGCGTTTATTATAGGAGAAATATTGAGAGCAGTATGCAAATTTTCATTTGAATAGATATTTGGCGAAAAAAACATTAAATAATAATATGTGAAAAATTTTGCGGAATGTTTTTTGGGGCGTAAGTTCATTTTTATTTGGTTTTTTGAAAAATTGGGGCATTTGTTAATTTTTTTGGGGCTTTTTTAAGGTTTTGGTGATTTTGTTCATCGCGAACTTGCGCCCGATTTTTGGGGCATTTGTTCTTTTTTTGGGGGTATTTGTTCATTGGGGCCTAAGTACTCAGCGCCACATAAACAAAGCTCCCGAATTTTGGGAACATGTTTTAGTTTCAGATGAAAATAAGTTTTGTATATCCAGCATGAAAGGAAACAGAGTAATACGATCGGAAGTAATTGATAACACATAACTACACAAAAGGTGGCAGTTCCGGCCACTGATCTAGATATAAATCAGCTACTATCAATTTAAATAAAAAGAGAATAATAGAGCCTTAAAACATAATTATTATTCAAAAATAACCACAAATAAATACACATTTTTATATTTTGTTTTTGAAAGATTCTCACACTCGTACGTACTAATGTTTTCTTCGATTTCTTTTTTAGGTTCCAAAGGCATTGGCTCTCGTTTCGACGAACAACGACTAACGTTAAGGATTCACCGAGGACGGGGTTCAAATCCACATGAATCTACACACAGTAATGGCAGTACACAAAGTACCACCACCACATTGGGTACACCCTCACCAGAAAGACTTAGTAAATATTCAACGAGGCGACAACATCAGAATCATGATAAAATCAAAATATCCGTATCATATCCATCAAATGATAATATCTCAGAATTGGTACATTGTCCTGATAGTATGCAGCACGAAAGGGGTAGAGATACCCGCAACTCGTCGGGCAGTAGTGGCAATATGTTATTTGCCGTACACTATGGCTCACAGAATGGTAGAGATTGCAACGAGACACAGCTGTATCGACATCAACATGACAGCAATTGTTATTTGCAAGTGGGCAAAACAATACCAGATATGTTGAGAAGAACATCGAATACCAGCGATCATACACAAAATAGACCAAACAAAAAAATGGGTAAACGCAATATTAAGGCCCAGGTGAAAAGATTTCGAATGGAAACAAAGGCCGCTAAGACTCTGGCCATTATAGTGGGTCTTTTCATATTCTGTTGGCTGCCCTTCTTTACCATGTATATAATACGACCCTTTTGCCAAGATTGTATAGATCCTTTATTGTTTTCTGTGCTATTTTGGTTGGGCTACTGCAATTCAGCCGTTAATCCCATGATTTATGCTTTGTTCTCCAAAGATTTTCGTTTTGCCTTCAAACGTATTATTTGCAAATGTTTTTGTTCAAGTAAGAGTATCAATATAAAGACATCTCGCCGGGGTTCTGATATGTCAGCAATACGTATACGAGCACGCACACCCAGTATAACGCCCAGTGCGGCCGCCCATTCGTTTGGAGACGAATCCGAATATCATCATTCTGAAATGTCCAATAGCGATAGATGACGTTCATTCGGACCCACGAATTCAAGCTCAACGTGTAGTTTGGGGGTCCGAAAGTCCAGTTTAAAAGTTCCTGTCTATGAGATTTGTCATCCACTGGTCATGGATATTGGCGGTAATACGAATGGCAAACGTACACAATTGTAGCCCTTACCAGAGGCGAATGCTGGAGTAAATGGAGAAGAGATAAGTATGCAAGTATTTAGTACTAAAGAAAGAAAACTAAAAAGGGGCAGGGCAATACGCTTAAAGTAAAGATATAATAAGAAACTCTTAAACATAAGAAAATATTTATGAAATTGTAAATTGAATGAAAAAAATATAAATATTTTCAACTAAACAATAAAAAAAAAAAAATAATAAAAATAACAAATTCAAATCGAAATAGCTTAAATGACTTAATATTAAATTAGGGAATTATTTGACAGCCAGTATCTTTGTAGTTAAAGTTCTTCAAGGAGTTATTCAAATGAAGTTGAAAATTCTTGTAAAATTTTCATTTAAAATTTAACTAAATACTCGTATAAGTTTAATTTATTTTTGCTGAATTAATCTTTTAAGTCTAAATGTATATTATTTGTATATAAGTACTACATATATGAGATTTTTAAAATTATTTTATAACATCATATTGTAGCAATTCTCAATGTTAAAATAAATATTTAAAATTTCAATTTTATATTTTATAAATTCATTTGCTATTTACATACAAATATATGAATTATATATAGTTTATATACCATACATATAAATTTATATATATAACATAACTACTTACTATATAAAAAAAATATAGATATACTAATAAAAGATTATTGAACATTTCTGCTGTTTTTCCGAAAAGCAACTATTAAGAGAGGACTTTAATTAAAAAAAAAAAAAAAGTTTTATTATCAGTTGGTAAGTATTAACAGCTGTATTCATTAAAAAAAATTTTTTTCTGATTTCAAATACAAATTAGTTCAAAAATATTTTAAGCCTAAAAACGGTTTGTTAAAAATTCATAACAGACTTTTAGCTTTTCAGACTTTTAGCTTTGGACACGCAAATCTCTCTCATCGATTGAAAGTACTTGGTAAGTATGTAATTATGTGATAAAACATTTGGAGCGAAATCGCGGTTTTGAAAATTTTGTTTTCGAGAAAGGTTTGGTTCATAAAATTTAAAAAATATGACTAACGAGGTCCAATGATATGGAGTAATCTTGCAATTCATAATAAAACTAATTTCTATGTATGTGCTAATGCAGGAAGGTACATTTAGTTTGCGGATTTGATAGTCGCATTTAGTTTTTGGGGTTTTGAATTAATGCGATTCAAAAACTACAGATTTTCATGGAAATTAACTTTCATTTAAAAAGCGATAACTGTAAAGCTAATGTATTTATTATAATTTTTTATGTTTCATTCTTAAATTATATTAAATTGTAATTTGTATCCCCGCAAACTCCAATATTCCATTCTCAAATTAAAAGATCCAAATCTGAAAACGAACTTAATACTGATTTTGTTTAAAACCTCGAAATGGAAATGATTTCGTTGAAAATCTGGATATGGAAAATGATTTTGGTAAACGATATTGCACTGATGTCAATAAGTTAATACAAGCGATATATACGATATACAATGCGGGGGACTGAAGGTTGTTTATTGAAAGCTCTACGTTTAGTTTGAAGGCGATCCTATTACATAAAACAAATTACAGACGAGCTTTTGCGTTTGTCTACAGTACATATACAAAAGAGTCTTATAATGTTATGAAAAGTGTACTAGACCAAATCCAACATTTGCAATATCAATGGTAAATATGCTGGGATTTGAAAGTTGTCTGGATTTTCTGGCGACCAGTACAAATTTCAGATGCAAAATATGACAAAAGAGCCATTGGTATATAAAATCATTTTATCACATAAAGCTTGTCAAAAATTTTATAAAAACCGTTGCAATTTATACTTGTCTCCATAGCATTTTTCTGAAGCTTAGCCCCTGGATATTCAAAATGGTATTATATTTACATCTAACTATTATTAAAACTTAAATAAAACCGAAGTAAGAAGTAAGAATTAAGAATTAAGAAGTAAGAAGTAAGAAGTAAGAAGTAAGAAGTAAGAAGTAAGAAGTAAGAAGTAAGAAGTAAGAAGTAAGAAGTAAGAAGTAAGAAGTAAGAAGTAAGAAGTAAGAAGTAAGAAGTAAGAAGTAAGAAGTAAGAAGAAAGAAGTAAGAAGTAAGAAGTAAGAAGTAAGAAGTAAGAAGTAAGAAGTAAGAAGTAAGAAGTAAGAAGTAAGAAGTAAGAAGTAAGAAGTAAGAAGTAAGAAGTAAGAAGTAAGAAGTAAGAAGTAAGAAGTAAGAAGTAAGAAGTAAGAAGTAAGAAGTAAGAAGTAAGAAGTAAGAAGTAAGAAGTAAGAAGTAAGAAGTAAGAAGTAAGAAGTAAGAAGTAAGAAGTAAGAAGTAAGAAGTAAGAAGTAAGAAGTAAGAAGTAAGAAGTAAGAAGTAAGAAGTAAGAAGTAAGAAGTAAGAAGTAAGAAGTAAGAAGTAAGAAGTAAGAAGTAAGAAGTAAGAAGTAAGAAGTAAGAAGTAAGAAGTAAGAAGTAAGAAGTAAGAAGTAAGAAGTAAGAAGTAAGAAGTAAGAAGTAAGAAGTAAGAAGTAAGAAGTAAGAAGTAAGAAGTAAGAAGTAAGAAGTAAGAAGTAAGAAGTAAGAAGTAAGAAGTAAGAAGTAAGAAGTAAGAAGTAAGAAGTAAGAAGTAAGAAGTAAGAAGTAAGAAGTAAGAAGTAAGAAGTAAGAAGTAAGAAGTAAGAAGTAAGAAGTAAGAAGTAAGAAGTAAGAAGTAAGAAGTAAGAAGTAAGAAGTAAGAAGTAAGAAGTAAGAAGTAAGAAGTAAGAAGTAAGAAGTAAGAAGTAAGAAGTAAGAAGTAAGAAGTAAGAAGTAAGAAGTAAGAAGTAAGAAGTAAGAAGTAAGAAGTAAGAAGTAAGAAGTAAGAAGTAAGAAGTAAGAAGTAAGAAGTAAGAAGTAAGAAGTAAGAAGTAAGAAGTAAGAAGTAAGAAGTAAGAAGTAAGAAGTAAGAAGTAAGAAGTAAGAAGTAAGAAGTAAGAAGTAAGAAGTAAGAAGTAAGAAGTAAGAAGTAAGAAGTAAGAAGTAAGAAGTAAGAAGTAAGAAGTAAGAAGTAAGAAGTAAGAAGTAAGAAGTAAGAAGTAAGAAGTAAGAAGTAAGAAGTAAGAAGTAAGAAGTAAGAAGTAAGAAGTAAGAAGTAAGAAGTAAGAAGTAAGAAGTAAGAAGTAAGAAGTAAGAAGTAAGAAGTAAGAAGTAAGAAGTAAGAAGTAAGAAGTAAGAAGTAAGAAGTAAGAAGTAAGAAGTAAGAAGTAAGAAGTAAGAAGTAAGAAGTAAGAAGTAAGAAGTAAGAAGTAAGAAGTAAGAAGTAAGAAGTAAGAAGTAAGAAGTAAGAAGTAAGAAGTAAGAAGTAAGAAGTAAGAAGTAAGAAGTAAGAAGTAAGAAGTAAGAAGTAAGAAGTAAGAAGTAAGAAGTAAGAAGTAAGAAGTAAGAAGTAAGAAGTAAGAAGTAAGAAGTAAGAAGTAAGAAGTAAGAAGTAAGAAGTAAGAAGTAAGAAGTAAGAAGTAAGAAGTAAGAAGTAAGAAGTAAGAAGTAAGAAGTAAGAAGTAAGAAGTAAGAAGTAAGAAGTAAGAAGTAAGAAGTAAGAAGTAAGAAGTAAGAAGTAAGAAGTAAGAAGTAAGAAGTAAGAAGTAAGAAGTAAGAAGTAAGAAGTAAGAAGTAAGAAGTAAGAAGTAAGAAGTAAGAAGTAAGAAGTAAGAAGTAAGAAGTAAGAAGTAAGAAGTAAGAAGTAAGAAGTAAGAAGTAAGAAGTAAGAAGTAAGAAGTAAGAAGTAAGAAGTAAGAAGTAAGAAGTAAGAAGTAAGAAGTAAGAAGTAAGAAGTAAGAAGTAAGAAGTAAGAAGTAAGAAGTAAGAAGTAAGAAGTAAGAAGTAAGAAGTAAGAAGTAAGAAGTAAGAAGTAAGAAGTAAGAAGTAAGAAGTAAGAAGTAAGAAGTAAGAAGTAAGAAGTAAGAAGTAAGAAGTAAGAAGTAAGAAGTAAGAAGTAAGAAGTAAGAAGTAAGAAGTAAGAAGTAAGAAGTAAGAAGTAAGAAGTAAGAAGTAAGAGGTAAGAAAAGATCCACAAAAGGGATACTGAGCAAAGATAGAACTGATGACTACAAGATTCGTGTCGAAAATATGCTCAAAATTGTTATAAATTAAAAGATCGCATGTCCCTTAAAATTCATTTCCGACACCATCATTTGGATTATTTCGGCAAGCATTTACCTATCGAGTCCGACGAATGACAAGACGAACGTTTTCGTCAGGTCTCTATGCCATTCAAGTTAAGGTATGTATAATATTAATAGGCTAGGGGATTTCTTGTGATCGATGTTTTGTTCTACCGTTTTATCCCGATTTTGACCAAACGTATATTATTTGAAAGGTATTTCTTTTTAGCCGTTTTACAGAATTACAGATTTTTAAAGTTGCTACTAGCACATACATAAAATTATACAATGCTATGTGTGTGTTTATTAGATTTGTTAATATGTTTGCAATAAAAATTAGTTTGTTTTTTGTGTTGATTTGTGAATTGGCTATAATTGATCAGAATACCTTTTGGGTCTTTATTTAATGAAAAAATAAAATTTCCTAGAATTTGCACTCCAATTCCGAGGGCTGGAATCTGCTAGTTTTTTTTTAAAGGCATATGATTGAGTGTATTTAAACGCAAACTTAATTGCAGTATAGAGGAAAAGATACCCCATCAGCAATACTGGCAGAAATTTGTTGGTGGAGCAAACAAATTAATATTAATGACAATTACAATGATAATAATGAATTTTATTTATGAATCCTATCCTAAATATACGTACAATCATATTGATCCCTAAATATACGTACAATCATATTGATCTGTTTTTTTTTTTTTTTTTTTTTTTTTTTTTTGGAATTGTGATTATTGAAGGATTTCCACTAGAGTTAGAGGGTAAATAGTTCCCTATTTATTCTAGTGTAGACCACTGTGGCATAGTTTAGTTGCAATTGCTAATTAGAGCAGAATTTTTCACAGTTTTATACAACTTTCTCAATATAATTATTATTTTTTGAATTATATTGAAAATTATTTATTGAATTTTTTTTGCGTCTATTGAAGAAATTCCACGTGGAATTTTTTTCATATGTTTGAAGACCCTACTGAAATTGTTTGCTCTACGTTTTTCTTGAATATATTATACTGGAAATGTACTAATTATGGTGAAATTTTGGACAGTTTGTATATATGGGCCTAAAAGACTCACTTCTGTAGAAGGCCGAGGGTTAAAATGTTCTAAGAAAATATTCAAAGATTAATTTCATGGCACCAATGTCAATTTGGAATTTTTATCAGAGAACTCGTTAGTCATATATTTTAGACTTTATGAATCAAACTTTACTCGAAAAAAAATTTTTTTTTTCAAACTGTGATTTCGCGAAAGTTCTGTCTAAGAACAGAAAATGTTAATTCACATAATTACATACTTACCAATTACTTTCAATCGGTGGTAGATATTTGCGTGCCCAAGATATCGTGTTGCACTCTGTAGTCAGTATTTTAAGTAATAAACGATTTAACGTTTTATTAATGTTGAGGATGGCAACTCTAATTGTTATTTGTCACTTGAGTTGTAATGATGCAAAACAATGATTAATAATTCATGCGGTATTCATATCTATAATTTTGTTTTCCCCTTGAGAAAAATATGGTTTTTATACAAAAAAAAAAAAAAAAATGTATGATAAAATTGCCTATTAATTAAAAAAGAAAAATAGTCAAAACAACAAGTTAGATAGATATATAAATTAGATGGTGATTTTATTTCAGATAAAAAAAAAACTATTCTAATAACCAGTTTTATTTAATTTGTTTTGATTGTTCACACACATTAGTTCTTTTTGTATAATTATCATTACGAATTAAAAAATATGGAGAGCAAAGAGTATGTAAGCGGAAGCGTTCAGAAAATTGGATCGAAGATAATAAGGTTAGTAACTGTACTACAAAGAATTGTACTGGTCTACAAATTAAACAAAAAAAAAAAAATACTGCGCAATTCGAATCTGCATAAAAATTGGGCCGTCACGTCTTGTTTCATTTTTTATCGCATGACAGAAGCCCACACTCATTCTAAATCTTCATAATAGCAGCGTTTAAGCATGTCAGGGAGATCGTGTGTTACTGATTCAAGCTATTTTTCCTTTGTGTGTGGTGAATATTTGGTTGGAAGAAAAGCATATGAAATATCAGAATCAATAAAATGTGCAATATTTACATTATTTTGATTTTGCTGTCAGAAAGTCGGACAAACCGTGGACACCGAATGTGATTTTCAATAGTTGCAGAACTGTTTTATACAAGTGGTCAAATGGCAAGAAGATCTATTTGGATTTTTCAATTCCAGTACTTTGGAGAGAGTCAAGTAACTATAAACCGTTTGTTATTTCTGTTTTACAAAAGTTGCTGGATTCAATATGAAAAATCGAATGTCCCATCGGTTTCCAAACCAGTTTAACGTCTACCAAATTATCCGTTACCAGTCATTCCCAGTGCTACGAGCAGTGAGTCCGAAACATCTGTCACCTGCAGTGGTAGTTTGTATGACTCATTTAGTGACTCAAACTGAGCTGAATGATCTAATTTGGGATTTACATTTAACGAAGCAAGACGCAGAATTACTAGCTTCATGCATGCAGCAGGGAAACATCTTGGAGTTGGGACAAAATTAACAATCTATAGAGATAGAAGCTTGGAATTGGCTGCATATTTTGAAAAGAAACACTATTCTATACTGTACTGACGTTGATGGTTAATTTAAAAAAATGAAACAGCAATATGGCAAAACTGAATGGAGATTACTTATTGATGGCTCTAAGTACAGTTTAAAGGCTCTTCTTTTGCATGATTGCAATGAAAAACTATACATACCAATTGCTCATGCCATTAGTACAAAGGAAAATTACGAATCAAACACTGAAATTTTGACGATCATAAATGGAAGATCTCTGGTGACCGTAGGGTGTGTGATTTAAATTTCTTTGCACGTATAGTATAGACCATCGTAAATAACTGTAAATTTATCTGTTTCAGGTCATTGGTTTGTTGACTGGTATGCAAGGAGGTTTCACAAAATATTGTTGCTTCCTTTGTCTATGGGATAGTCGCGCTATACATGTCATCATTACGTCAGAACAGAGCGGTCAAAAAGAACTGAGTATTTACCAGGAAAACATAACATTTCAAATAAACTATTAATTGTTCTAAATGACGTTATTCTTCCGCCGCACAGTGGCGCCCGTAAAGCAAACGAGGTTGCAAAAATCAAAATTTTCATGTGCGCCGACGACGTTTTGAATAAACCCATATTATAGGAAAATTTTCAACGATTTCAAATATGCTACTCAAAATAATATCACATTTTTAGTTTAGAAGATAAAACCGTTCAAATTTGACCGACTTTCGGTTTTCAAAAAAACACACAATTTTTAGTCAATTTGTTGCGATTTCAGGTGTAATATCCCGAAAAATAGGTAACGAATCGCCTTATTTTTTATTTGTATTGATTGATGTATTTATTAAATGTATAATGATAAAAAAAATAATTAACTGTTTGCTTTGTGTTTCTCTTGGTAAATCACTATTTAAAAACTATCCGTTTTTTCACTACTTTTCAACTTTGACGGAAAATAAAAAATCTATATTTTTCTATATTTGCCATATTTGCAAAACATGTTCTTTGATTATTTCTTTACATAATTCAAAAGGTTTTATCTGCCCGGACGTGCCCGTTTGGATTCTAGAGGTAAAAAATATTAAAAAGACATGGTTGCAGAAATTGTATGGCGTGCATCCCTTACATGTTTTGACTGACAGTAGTTTGATCTAATAGTTTGAAAATTGCATTTTAGGTCGGTTTTCTACCTGTGAGCCTCTGCCAAAGTCTACTCCCAATATTCTGTTACAGACACAGGATGCACAAAAAACTACTCATTGAAATTCGCAGGTACGCACCTCACTTAAAAATTACTTTGGAGTACAAATGGTCAAGAACAATATTAACTTATGATCCCTCCAGGTAGATACAAATCTTATTTAGACACGAGCATAATATCAGCCTAAATCCATATGTATGCAGGGAACAGGTAAATTTTTTGGCATGGTAGCATAAGCCTATATATTGCAAAATAAGCATAATGCCTGGATTAGTCTACGACTGAAAGTTGGCGCAGCAAGTACTGAAACCATGGCGTTAAACAATTTAAAATTATTTGAACTGTTTAGAAGGTCAACCACACCAAAGTTTTTCACGGAAGCTGCTTTAGAAGAACTTGATAGCTTATACGGAAATATTGAGAGAAGCGAAATTATAAGAAATAATTTTTATCTGATATATGCAAATATTAAGGCAAAATGGGCGAAATCTAATCGAACCATTCAGAACTTCAACTCCAAATACGAGGACTGGCTTAACGAAGACACCATCCTGGATATATTGGCAGTAGATAAACCCACCACATCAAGCAGAGGAGCAAAAGGAAGGCCAAAAAAAAAGTATTGAGGAGTGTTCAATTTTCAAAAGAAAGAGGAAACTTGCCGATGCCACCAATGACTTGACCACGAAGCATTTATCGGACGCGCTGTCTATTAAATATACAGAGGATAGTGAAAGAGTTAGGTCGCAGATTACAAAATCTGTTGCTGGTGCAAGCCCACTGCGACTAAAAAGGATTACGGAAAGCATTCCCACGCCCAAGAACGCACACATTAAAAAGTATTGTTCCGAAGAAGCCTTGGCCTTGTTTATGGACTTACAACTTTCCAAAGAAAAATATGAGATACTACGGGCATCCTTGATGCGACACAGGGCTGACGTTCTACCAGGATACAAGCATATTACGCAAGCCAAAATAAATTCACGACCACTTCATACGGAGTTTACGGAAGTCTCTGTGAAAGCCAATCTGCAGGATCTCATGGGCCATACAGCAAAACGGTTGTTGGAGAGTCTTCCTGAAAATGAGATGAAAATTCTTCCTGAGAAACTGACATTGATCAGCAAATGGGGCTGCGATGGATCATCCGGACAAAGCGTTTATAAGCAAAGGATATCTTCCGATGACGCTACAATATCGAACGGAAATATGTTTATGGCATCTGTTGTTCTTTTGCGGCTAAAATCTGATGTTTCCCTACACTGGAAAAATCCACGTCCGTCATAAGTGCATTATTGCCGACCAACAATGTTTCAGTTTGCAAGGGAATCGGCAGAACTCATAAGGACCACGGTGAAGGACATTGAAGAACAAATAAGCAAGATTAAGCCTACAAAGCTGCAAATTGGAGAAGGAAAATATATTGAATGCAATTACGAGTTCCACCTGACCATGGTTGATGGAAAAGTCGTAAACGAACTGACAGGAACAACCTCAACATTGTCATGCCCGATTTGCAAAAAGAGTCAGAAGAACTTTGGTAATTTAAACGATTCTACAAACGAGGAGAATTACGAATATGGAATATCACCATTGCACGCAAGGATAAGGTGTATGAGAATACATCAATAAAGGATAAGGAAAAGATAAGAAAGAAGCAAATACAGGATGCTTTTTTTAAACAAGTTGGACTAAAAGTAGACTGTCCCAAGCACGGATACGGTAACTCAAACGATGGAAACACTTCTAGGAGATTTTTTGAAAATGATGAGGCAGTAACTAGAATCACTGGAATTGACAATCAAATCGTGAAAAGATTGGGAACGAACTTGAATGTTTTAAACTGCAAAGAAAATGTCAATTCTACAAAATATGGAGAATATGCATCGAAAACCGCATCTCTTTTAGCAGAAATGTATCCACAGAAGAAGTTGACCCCGACCGTCCATAAAATATTGGCGCATGGCAAAGATATAATTGAGTACCAGTCTTTGCCAATTGGAGAGCTTTCTGAAGAAGCACAGGAGACTCTTAACAAATTTTATAAAAAATATAGATTGCAGAACATTCAATCATTCAAAGCATCAAGGGTAAGGCAAAATGAGGACCTCTTCAACATGTTGGCAACATCTTCCGATCCACTTATTTCTTCCCTGCGGCATGTGAAGTCACGAATAGAGTTAGAAAATAATTATAGTTTAGAAATGATTAGTCTTTTAGATATACCTTCTCTTACGAATTGTGATGAATATTTTACAGAAAATTGAAAAAATAAATTTAAAAAAGAAGTAATTTTTTTTTAATTTGTTGGGTAATAATTTAAAATATAAAACCCTAAAGAAAAAAAATAAAAACAATCTAAAAATGTAAAAATAATTTTTTTTAGTTACCATAAAATTGATTTTTCTAAAAATTTTAACTTTGATAACCCATCAGTAGGCCCCTACAAAGCGTAGCACCCTTTCCAAACGCTCATTTCATAGGCTGAACAGTTATCTATCATATGCTGTTTAAACTGTTCAATTATGTTATTCGGTTCAAAAGTTATGATCTTTGCAACGAAAAAACTGAAATGGCGCCACTGTGCGCCGCTGCACATAAAATTGGGCCTTCTTAAGAACTTTGTTAAGGCCCTGGACAACGATGGTGCAGCATTTAAATATTTGCTAGCGGTTTTTCCTTAAATTCCATATGCTAAAATCAAAGAAGGCATATTTGTTGGCCCTCAGATCAGGAAGCTATTGAATGATGACAATTTTTCACAATGATTATTGGAGAGAGAATATGCAGCCTGGACAGTTTTCTTGAAAACAATAAGAGTGAAAATAACAGACAAATTGTTGCTGAATTATTGAAAAATTATCACGAATTAGGTGCACGAATGTCACTCAAAATGCATTTTCTCCATTCGCGTTTATATTTTTTTTCCAAGAAAAGCTAGGTGCGGTGAGCGACAAACAAGGGGTGCGTGCTCACCAAGATTAAATGAAAGTTTAACAAAATTGTTATTGCTGGACTCTAATACGTGAAATGAACCAACAAATTAATTGATACAAACCATTAATTGATACAAATGACGTTCTTCTTCTGCCGCTGCACATAAAATTGGGCATTATTAAGAACTTTGTCAAGGCTCTGGACAAAGATGGTGCAATATTTTAAATATTTGTTAGTAGTTTTTCCTAAAATTTCATATGCTAAATAAGAAGGCATATCTGTTGGCCCTCAGATAAGAAAGCTATTGAATGATGACAATTTTTCACAATGTTTATTGGAGAGAGAATATACAGCCTGGAATTCTTTCAAGAGCATTGTGGACAGTTTTCTTGGAAATAATAAGAGTGAAAACTGCAGACAAATTGTTGCTGAATTATTAAAAAATTATCACGAATTAGGTGCACGAATGTCACTCAAAATGCATTTTCTTCATTCGCGTTTAGATTTTTTCCAGAAAATCTAGGTGCGGTGAGCGACGAACAAGGCGAGCGTGCTCACCAAGATTTAATGAAAGTTTAACGAAATTGTTATTGCTGGACTCTAATACCGTTTTCTTTTCTGACAAAAAATGTCGCCCTTTTTTTGCCCTTTTTTGAAAAAGTGTATTTTTTTATATATTCTGAATTAAGAGCAACTTGATATTATATAACAATCGAAAGGTCTCAAAGTGCTGTATACATAAATGCAAAAAATGTTTGATTATTATCCTCTTGGAAGTCATAGGGTGAAAATATTCAAAAAAGGGGAACAATGGGGAAATATTCTCACACTATGACCTGAAAGAAGTCAATGGCTGAAATTTTTTGTAATTTACGAGGGCTCGACTTTGAGACCTTTCGATTGATGTATAAGATAAAGTTGTTTTGATTCAGAATATATAAAAAAAATACACTTTTCGAAAAAAGGGCAAAAAAAGGGCGACATTTTTTTGTCAGAAAAGAAAACGGCATAACACGTGAAACTGAAAGCCAACAAAATACAAACGACGTTCAAATAACGCCATTCACTTTTGCAAATTCTTTGATTTTTAAATAAACTAATGATTTTTTATGTAAAAAATTAATAAAAACATTCTTTTTATGTCTCGAAAACCTGACGTGATGGAGAAAACCAATTACAGATTCGAATTCAGCTCACCAAATTACCCTAGGAAAGATATTTGGTTGCTCGAGTTCAAAACCTTGTTGGCTAGTGTTATTAGAAACAATTGTATAAATGTTTAACTTTGATAATTTTCCAGGTTGAGGAAGAAATGAAAACTGTGCCATAAAAAAGCGGTATCAATAGAATTAGATGGGGAAGAAACTTATGATGAAATTAAATTGTCCAAAGTTACCCGAAAATCAACGCTTATATCAAAGAAGGATTTTATTATCAAAACAGTCTAATATTGTAGTATTCAATATAAAAATAGTTACTGTATGTATTTAGAAAATCCCAGTAGAAAATAATATAACGCACGGCAGCATAAAGCTGTTGACAAAATTTTATATAGAGTGCAGAAAAGAATTACATGAGCTCCAAATGGAAGTACAAAAGAAGAAGCTACGAAACCTTGACAAAGAATATAATCTGCTCACAGCCCAGGAAAACAGAAACGCAAAAAAGAATATTAAGATATATAGATATAGAATATGATTTGATGGAAGCCAAAAAAATATTGTATAAAAATAAATTATTTGGTATGTACGGTTGTGTTTACAAAAGAAAGTTTTTCTAAATAATTGTAACGGTAACAAAAGAAAAAGTGTAACAACTTCTTTAACACAACATGTAAATTACTACAGTAAAACTCGGTTATAACGCACACTCTAGGCTGCAAATCTTAGGGAACGCCCTAGTGGACTACAAATAACAAAAAGCCGTACCTAAGGTATTCAAAATTAATATAACCGGGATTGTTTTTGCACTACTTTGTGTTTCGAATTAGCGCTTAGTGCTTTTATAGTGCTCTTTTTTAAAATCAGTGACACCAAATCTTTAATTTGCCATTAGCCACACAAGTCGATTCTAATGTTGTCAAGTATTGAAAATGTATGGCGAATGATCCACCTGATGAAATACAAAATGTTGAATCCACAATTGAATGTTGAAATGAAGTGAAATCATATAACATGTCACAGATTTTAATACATTTGAATCTATAGCTAATCTGAAAATTAAACTTTTGACGCTCCATTTCTTAAACGTTGAAGTTGAAAGGCTTCTCAGCGACATAAACCCTTTCAAATCCAAAATAAGAAATTGATTTTTATTACATTTACTTCACATTAAAAACGGCTTGAAAAGAGAATTTGAAATCAAAACCATTTTACAATAGGATTCAATAAAAGTATGTGATATTTTAAATTAAAAATCTAAATTGAAAACTCTTGCTTTGTATATACTACAAGAATATTAAACCCTCCGATTAGTGTCTCCTGTTGGCCTTAAAATAATGAAAAGGTCCGCAGGGACCTATAACAAATTGTATGGTATTTTGCTTGGTGGGGTGTGTTTTGATCGCTTTGATTGTTAACTTTAGATTATATAAAATAATAAAAAGGAACAAAAAATGTTTTTTTTTTTTTTTTTGACAATTTTGGATTTATTTAATATTAAAATACATACATAAGAAAATAAAATAAAACACTGTTGGGATGTTTCTTGCTGATTTTAAATTTCGAGTGTGCAGGTATTGCAATGATGCTGCAATCTTGAATGCTCAACACAAACGCTGGCATCCGTACTCCATATGGCATAACTGGCATAATGGGCGATTTGATCGAGGCACAAAAGAAGGTGCAGCTCGTTTTGCCGGTCTTGCTACTACCTATAAGTACACAAAATGTTTAGTTTTTCCGCTCTTGACCAGGCAACTTTCCAGAGAAAATCATTCCTTTGAGGGGATAAACTGATTTCGAATCGCACAGCCACCATCTTTTATCCTGAACTTGGCTGGTTAAGACAGAATGTATTGTGTTATCGGTGTGCGGCCTCTACATGGGAATAATTGCTGGTTCACGGTAAGCAAATCGTGCGGGATGTAAGCTTCCACCAAACTGGCCTGCAACATTTGCCAAAAATCGTCAATAGCAGCAGCTTTATCGGCTCCAACGCGTATTTGCGTTATCAATCCTTCTAAAGGTCCGAAGGGACCTTTTCACTACTCCACGTACTAAACATCAGTAAACCTCAATAAAATGTAAACTATTACCCGTATCGCTTCAAAAGCAGATTTAGTCGGTTAAGCACGCTTTTTTCTGGGAATAAATGTACGGTTCGGGTATTCAACCCATACAACGCACAGTGGTTCAAAACCAAAAAAAAGTGGTAATAAGTCTGGAACTTCTAAAGTATTGGTTGGATTGGAATAGTATATTCTAGGCGCTTGTAGTCAAGGATATAGGCTTTCAAAATATTTATTTTTGAGATACCCTGTTGTAACACAGGGTGAGCTACAGGGTACCAAAGTCGACCACCTCGAGGTGAAAAATGCTTTCAAAGCTTGTAACTTTTATAAATATGAAGTGATTTTTACGTTTTTTAAATTTTTCCAATAACCATTAAATGATTAACAAAAAACTTGCTTATACTATCTAGTTATCGCTTATGGTTTAAAAAATATTTGATTTTAAAAATCAACATTTGAACTTTTCACCAAATTCTTTCTTGGTTTTTCGCAAATAACATTTTTATTAAAATAGATAAAAAAAAAAATCTAAAAATATGTGGCGATAGCCAGTACTTTTTAAAAAAATACGTTGAAGTACTTTTTGAATTATTTCAAACCGTTTAGTGAGCACAAAATCTTAAAGTTGACTTTTTGAATCAGGTTCTAAAAATTGAAAATTTTTGCCAAAAAATATCCTTCATTCTTTCACTTTTTTCTCACAACCTTGGTAAAACATGTATATATTTTTCTACATATTTTAAAAGAATATGTTTCAATAATGGTTGTAAGCGAAATTTTTAATATTTTTGGACATGCACCCTACGTCCAGCATTGGACGAAATTGGGCAATTTTTAAAAAAAAAACTAAGTTTTAAAAGTTAATACAAAAATATCTGCTCGATTTCTTCAAATATTTCATCGCAGTATTAAAGCACCAAATATTCTTATTTATTTGCCGCAATAAAATTCACCGCCATTACATAAACGTGGTCAGGAGGGCTTAAATGGTGAAAAAAGTCAAATTTTCATACGAATTTTTTTTGTTAACATAAAAAGCATATTAAGATTAGTTATTTTTATATTTTATCTATTGATTCAGAACGGCATTTAAATTATCTAAGACTCTTCAAAAAATCATTTTGATAACTTTAATAGTTTTTGAGATATTTATATTCAAATATCAGAAAAAAATATAGAAAAAATATGGTTTTTCGTTTTTTTTGGTTTTTTCGGTAAAGTGTTCCCAAAATTTTTGAATTTTACTTATTATTATATATACTGCTAAAGAAGACATATTTATCTATTCAACGATATATAACATGTCTATCAAATGTATTGCAACGTGCTGAAATAATGACCTCAAACCACACTCCACAGGCAAAAATTTAGCTATTTCTCTATTTGTTCATATAAATGGTCATTTACATAGTGAATGACATATTTTTTTATTGTTTTTTGGTAAAGGGTTGCATACGTTTTTATTACTTTAAATAATTTTATATATCTTTTCAAAGAAGGTACAATTATAAGTTAATGTGAAATCCAATCTGAAAGTGCAAATGTTGGATTAGCGGAACTGCTCGAAAACACTGCATCTAGAATAATATCCACATTTAGCAAAGAAGAAATAGAAATATGCAACAATTCAGAAGTTACGTTGATATGTAAATGGCGATGCGATGGAACATCTGGATTTTCTGAGTATAGACAACCAAGTGGAAGCAATTCAGAAATAGATTTTTCAACAATTTTTATGACATCATTAGTACCATTAAAAATGAGGCTATATATTGAGACAAGTTCTTCTTCTAGTGAGAGAGAATATCAGGACATATGGAGTAATTTAACACCCGGATCTAAGTTTCTATGTCGGCCAATCCGATTTGAGTACACAAAGGAAGACAAAATTACAACACAAAGCTTAGTGAGTTTAATAAATCAGGAAATTTCGAGATTGTCTCCAGTTTTTGTTTAAATATCTGGAAGTGTCATTAAAGTGTTATTTCAACCACTTTTTACAATGATTGATGGGAAAGTAGCCAATGCCGTTACAGATATAACATCTACTTGGAAATTTAATATATGTGGAAAGAAAAGTTCAGAATTTCATAACAGTTGTGATGAAATTCCTATTAATGAAAATGCTTCAAAATTTGGAATATCACCACTTCATGCAAGAATACGATTTATGGAATATTGCTTGCATCTCGCATATGATCTAAAATACCGGCAAATTCCAGGACAAGAAAATATACCAGTTAAAAATAATACTGATCTACACGCCATACGAAAAACTGAGAAGAAAAGAATTCAGGATGAATTTAAAATGCAACTTGGTCTAATTATCGATAAGCCTCTTTGTGGCTATTTAAGTTCAAATGATGGTAATACAGCAAGACGTTTCTTTGGAGATCCCGAAACTACTTCTTTGATTACTGGCATTGACACGGCTTTAATCGCACGGTTTAAAGTAATATTAGCTGTCATTAATAGTAAACAACAAATTAATGCGGAGAAATTGAAAATATATGCTAGTGGAACTAAGGAATTAATAATGAACTTATATCCTTGGAGGCCAATGACACCAACTGTACACAAAGTATTAGCTCATGGGAAAGAAATAATACAAAATAGCATCCTGCCCTTGGGAGAACTGACTGAAGAAGCACAAGAAGCTAGAAACAGAGATGTCAAACACTTTAGAAGCCCAAAATTCCGATTTAATGGAATATTTATTGATATCATCAGATCCAGTAATATACTCCATAAGAAGAAAATGGTTACCAAAAATAAGTCTTGAAATAGAAAATGATGATTCCGAAGCTATGGATATAAAACATCTTTTATCTTTTGATATTTCTGATTGTTTTGTAGAAAATAACTAGTAAAAAAGCAGACAATTGTTATGTAATTTTAAGCCTATTATAAATAAAATAAAAAAATACTCATTAAAAAAAATTTAGTTATATTTGTTAATAATGAAAATATCTTAGGCATTGGCTTTTTACCTTTTTTTTTTTTTTTTTTTTGAATAAAATCAGCATCAGAGTTTCGGGCAATTTTATGATCAGTTGAAACTCATTAGGTAAATATTTCATACACCATTAACTTATAATTATACCTTCTTTGAAAAGATATATAAAATTATTTGAAGTAATAACAAGTAAGAAAATTATAGTCGGTCTAGACCGACTATACGATACCCTATACCATGCGTTTGGAAACCCTATCTCTTAGGCCCAATTAACTGGACATAGAAAATAAGCAAAAACCAAATTTGAGTGGGATTTTTATTAATTTTTTTGAAAAAGTTCATATCGGATGCTATATCTATATAGGGACTAGGTCCAAAAATGGACCGATCCTGACCATGGTTGGTAACGTCTCTTGTATTTTGCAAAAACATATACAAACAAAATTTGAGAAGAATCAGTGCAATATTTTTGTTTTTTAATAGATTTAAGTTAATATCGGGAAGCAGCTCTATATGAGACCAAAGGGATAATTTTTGGACTACTCATTAATGGATGTAATGAACGCATACAAACCCAATTTGAGTAAGATCTATATGACAATTTGGATCTTATGGCAATTTATGTCGATTTCACAGGGGTAATTTGTATGGTGGCTAGGTCTGAACATGGACCGAATTTCACCAGTTTCAATAGCGTTCATCCCATGGCCGATAAAAGCTTATATACCAAATTTCATCAAAATATATTCATATTTGCGACCTGCAGTTTGATTACAAGGTTTACATGGACACACAGACGGACGGACGGACGGACGGACGGACGGACGGACGGACGGACGGACGGACGGACATTGTTAAATCAACTCAAAAAGTGATTCTGATTCGATCGGTATAATTAAAGATGGGTCTGGGTCAAATATTTTTGGTTGTTACAAACAGCAGCACAAAGTCATTATACCCAAACCACATAGTGGTATAGGGTATAAAAACGTATGCAACCCTTTACCAAAAAACAATAAAAAAAATATGTCATAAATGACCATTTATATGAACAAATAGAGAAATAGCTATATTTTTGCTTGTGGAGTGTGGTTTGAGGTCAGTATTTCAGCACGTTGCAATACATTTGATAGACATGTTATATATCGTTGAATAGATAAATATGTCTTCTTTAACAATATATATAATAATAAGTAAAATTCAAAAATTTTGGGAACACTTTACCGAAAAAACCAAAAAGAAACGAAAAACCATAGTTTTTCTATATTTTTTTCTGAAATTTGAATATAAATATCTCAAAAACTATTAATATCAAAATGATTTTTTGAAGTGTTTTAGATAATTTAAATGCCGTTCAGAATCAATAAATAAAATATAAAAATAACTAATCTTAATATGTTTTTTATGTTAACAAAAAAAAATTCGTATGAAAATTTGACTTTTTTCACCATTTAAGCCCTCCTGACCACGTTTATGTAATGGCGGTGAATTTTATTGCGGCAAATAAATAAAAATATTTGGTGCTTTAATACTGCGATGAAATATTTGAAGAAATCGAGCGGATATTTTTGTATTAACTTTTAAAACTTAGTTTTTTTTTAAATTGCCCAATTTCGTCCAATGCTGGACGTAGGGTGCATGTCCAAAAATATTAAAAATTTCGCTTACGACCATTCTTGAAGCATATTCTTTTAAAATATGTAGAAAAATATATACATGTTTTACCAAGGTTGTGCGAAAAAAGTTTGGCAAAAATTTGCAATTTTTAGAACCTGATTCAAAAAGTCAACTTTAAGATTTTGTGCTCACTAAACAGTTTGAAAGAATTCAAAAAATACTTCAACGTATTTTTTTTTAAAGTACTGGCTATTGCCTCATATTTTTAGATTTTTTTTATATATTTTAATCAAAATGTTATTTGCGAAAAACCAAGAATGAATTTGGTGAAAAGTTCAAATGTTTTTTAAACCATAAGCGATAACTAGGTAGTATAAGCATGTTTTTTGTTAATAATTTAATGGTTATTGGAAAAATTTAAAAAACGTAAAACTCACTTCATATTTATAAAAGTTACAAGCTTTGAAAGCATTTTTCACCTCGAGGTGGTCGACTTTGGCACCCTGTAGCTCACCCTGTGTTACAACAGGGTATCTCAAAAATAAATATTTTGAAAGCCTATGTCCTTGGCTACAATCGCCTAGAATATACTGTTCCAATCCAACCAATAGTTTAGAAGTTCCAGACTTATTACCACTTTTTTTTGGTTTTGAACCACTGTGCAACGTTAAGGAGTTGTGAGAGTTTGAAAATCAAAAAGGCACCCAGGTACCTTCTCACAAACAGAAGAGTTAAAGAGATTAAAAACTTTATTTAATCATAGACCTGATGGTGTTCCCAATTCATTTTTTAATCGATACACCAAATTAGGCTACTTTCATAATTATTGGAGAAATTCATATATCATTCCAAATTAGTTAAATTCCCAAACTTTATGAGAAGTTTATCACAGATAAATTTAACCACATACTTCTTCTATAGAAACTAGATTTGCTGGGTTTAATCCCAATAGTCTAAAATGGATCAGATCTTACTAGCATGATAGAAAACAGAATGTTAAATATTAAAATAAAACATCTAAAAACATAAATGTCCTTTCAGGAGCTCCGCAAGGCAGCCATCCATCATGCGAACGTTGCTATATTTTGCAATATTTAAATGATATTAAAATCTGCCTCACTTACAACGAAATGTCGGATCCTATATATCTACAGAAGGACCTTAATAACTTCTTTACGTGATGCAATATAAACTTAATGGAACTGAATATGTAGAAACGTAAATACATTCGATTTTCAAGAAGAAACTTCATAAATGTACACTAGAGTGGTCATTGAAAAAACTAAAATGCGATTTTAGGTATAGGCGTGGACCAGTTTGTTACCTTTCCATATGAAACTAATAAATGTGAAGTTTGTGGGCAATCGGATAAAGAAAAGTCGCGCCGGAAATCGATTGAAAATTCCAAGTGTGTTTATATGGGGAAAATATGACTTTTTTGAGATTTTACGAAAATTTCGTTCTATATCTTAATTTATCCGACAAGTTGTTGTAAGAATCGGGATCAGTAATAAATTATCAATTCAAAAAGCTACAAAAATTCAAAATCGAATAAAAATTCGCTAAGAAATATCAAATGCCCCAGACCACTTTTGTGCCAATAAAAACTAGGTCATGAAATTTGATAGAATTTTTTTCAACTTTGAGAATTTGATGAAAGCCATGCTTTTTTGGCTCTATACTTGCGAGTTATCAGATATGAAGTATTGTTTTATTACCACGTTGTAAACCTATTGTGCATTGAGACTGGAAATGGGAAATTGTGTTGATATAATTTTTAAAACTCCTTTTTCAAGTTTTAAAAAATTTTCTTAAACAAAATTGAAAAAATGGGCCTGTTAAGTATATGTTTCAGATTAACTGTGTGAATTTTTAAGTAAATCCCTATGCCAGAATTTTTTTGACAAGGATTTTATTTTTGCGGATTTCGAGAAAAATGGGATCACTTTTCTTCTTTTAAATGTTATATTTCATCTTAATAGCCTGTTTCGGAAAAAAAATAATATGACCCCACTAACCCTTTTGGAATTGGGGTGTGACCCTAAAAATGTTTAGTTTTCTGGGACACAAAATCGCATAAATCATTATTTATCAATGTTTCTGGGTCAATGAATTTTATTACTATTGGAGCAGCATCCTTTTGTATATTGTCTGTGATTATAAACACGGAATTCTGCTAATAATTTTGCAAGTTAAAATCGATGACAGCAGCGGTTTCGGTAGGAAACAAATTTCACGGCTTCGCAATATCCGGAATTCGCAAGATTAACTCTTCTGTTTGCGAGAAGGTTCCTTGGGACCTCCAAACGCACAACTCTCACAACTTCTTAATGTTTTATGGGTTGAATACCCGAAGCGTACATGTGTTCCAAGAAAAAAGTGTGCTGAATCGCTTAAATCTGACATTGAAGCGTTACTTGCAATAGTTTAAATTTTATGGAGGTTTAATTACGTTTAGTACGTGGATTAGTGAAAAGGTCCCTATGGATCTTTCACTATTATTAGAAGAATATATAACATAAATACGAGACGGGAGCTATTAATCAACAGTAAAACTGCTGCTATTGAGGATGTTAGACAAATGTTGCAGGCCAATTTGGCGGCGACCAATTATTCCCAATTACTCCCATATTCCCGATTCGAAATCATTTTATCCCCCCAAAGGAATGATTCCCTCTGGGAAGTTGCCTGATCAAGAGCGTGAGGTGAATCGAGGAAAAAATGTCAATTAGTGGAAAGATATTTGAAGACCCGATTTGATTGAGGGGTAAAAGAAGGAGCAGCTCTTGTTACTACACACAGAATACAAATTTGTTGTGGCTACCTAATTTATTGCCAACCGAACTGCGGCTGCGGTGAAGTTAATAATCGAATTTTGAGTTTATTGCAACTGGAATTCTATTGTCTTAACAGAAAATATAAGTAATATTTCGATTTTTCTTTTTGAATCCAGCACCTTTGTTGAACAGAAATAAGAATCGGTTTGCTGGTTACTTGACTCTCTCCAAATATTAGAGTTGAAAAATCGAAGAAGATCTTCCTGCCATTTGACCACTTGTATAAAACAGTTCTGAAATTATTGCAAAACATTGTCGGTGTCCACCACATGATTAAATGCAACTACCCGTATTATGAAGATTTAGAATGTTAAATTAATAATTTATTGCCAGATTCGAATTCAGCGCACCCAGATTAGTTAAAAAACATGCTTCGTTTCTGCATTCAATTTTTTTTTTTTTTTAATTTGTAGACTAGTGTTATATAGGTCCAACTAATTAGATATAGAAAATAAGCATAAACCAAATTTGAGTGGCATTGTAATTAATTTTATTGCCTTCGGAAATGGAAAAGTTCATATCGGATGCTATATTTATATGGGGACTAGGTAGCAAAATGGACCGATACTGACCATTTTTTACAAAAAGATATACAACCAAATTTGAGAAAAATCTGTGTAATATTTTTGTTTTCTGATAGATATGGAGGTTATGCCTCAGAATTTTCCTATTGGGTTTATTTTTGGACTAATGATAAACCGATGTAATAAATAAATACAAACTCAATTTGACGGAGATATATGTGATAATTTGGATATTGTGGCAATTTAAGTCGATCTCAAAGGGTTCATTTGTATGGGGACTAGGTCTGAACATGAACCGATTTTCACCAATTTCAATGGTATTCATCCTATGGCCGATAGAAGCTTATATACAAAATTTAATCAAAATTTATTCATATTTGCGACCTGTAGTTTGATTACAAGCTTCACATAGATACACATACGGACGGACGGACAGACAGACATGCAGACATATGGACGGACATAGAATCGTGGTTTGTTGGGATCAAATATTTTTTGTAGCAAAAACATCAACTCAAACGCATTCAACCCTGACCACATAGTGGTATAGGGATAAGTCTCTATGGTTGGCTGGTCCATATACCAACCTGTGTATTAAATATTACTAGCAAATTCTAGGAAATTTAATTTTTGCATTCATCAATAATTTTATAAGAGCCTAAAGGTATGCTAATCAATTTTAGCCAATTCACATCTCAGCACAAATTTAATAAACACACACACAGCATTGTATAGTTTTTTTATTTCTAACTTAAATATGTGTTTTATGTATGTGTTAGTAGCAACTTTAAATGAATTTTACTAAAAAAAAAAAAATGTATCAGGTGACGCAAATCTATAAATTTGGTGAGCATCTGCAAAGAAAAACATTTGGTTTTTTTTTTGTCGAAATCTATTGGTAATTGAAGGTGTAGAATATGTCAGAAGAAATCGCCTTGCCTATTAATATTATACTTAAAGATTCTGGGCAGCTTTATTTTGCAACTTAGCAAATTCCCAAACCAGCACTTTTATGGTTTATTATTATTGTGAATGAAGATAACAAACTCATTAACAAACACATTATCAAATTAAATAAAACACACATATCATATGTATAGTTTTATGCATGTGTTAGTAGCAACTTTAAATGCAATTTACTCAAAATAAAGGATAAAATTAAAAAATCTATAAATCTGCAAAACGGCTGCAAAGAAATATATTTCAAATAATAACGGACCCTATGAATTTTACTATAATGGCACTAATGAGTTTTTGGAAGAATTGGTCAAAGTTTTTAACAATATATACAACAGCAACAATGTAGATAAAATATTGGAAGTTAGCATAATATACGCCATTTTTAAGAAAGGAGATAGAAATTTACCCGAAAATTATAGGCATTTCTTTTATGAACTGCGCTGCAAAAATTATGATGGGAATCCTAAATGATAGATTGTCAAAATGGGTTGAAAATAACAACATGCTTACAGAATACCAGGCTGGGTCTCGGAAAAACTATTCAACGACTGATAATATATATAATCTCACTTCAATAATACACCTTAAATTACAGGAGAAGAAAAAATTGTATGCATCATTCGTAGATTTCAGAGCAGAATTTGACAAGGTGTCAAGAAAGCTTTTAATGTATAAACTTCGCCAATTTGGCATTTCTTTGAAGCTGGTCAATTTTATTGAAAAATTGTACGCAAATACAACCTCAGTTGTCTGGACAGGAGATAGCTTTTCAGTAAAATTCTGTACTTACTCAGGAGTAAAACAAGGCTGTTTTATGTCACCGTTATTGTTTGCTATATATTTGAATGACTTTCATGATTGTCTTGAAGGTGGACTACATGTGGATGAGTTGAATATCAGATTACTTTTATATGCAGATGATATAGTTGTACTAGCCGATGATACAGCCGCGTTAAAAAATGATAAATAATTTGGAATTATACTGTGGAACCTGGGGTATGGAAGTAAATCTTAGCAAATCTGCTATTATGGTATTTAGACGTGGAGGTAGATTGTCCAGAAACGAGAAATGGACTTATTGTGGAAACGAAATTGTAATGGTTAATGAGTATTGTTACCTTGGAGTCCTGCTAAGACCAAAGTTGGGCTTTAAAAAGCATTTAGAAACGAGAAACAATTCAGCCAAGAATAGTATAATGGCAACTTATGTAAAACCCATATATCTCTAAAAGCAAAGTGGAGCTGTCTGTAGATCCATCCAGAGCTACGCAGCACAAATATGGGGTGGGTCACTCTTTGAGGAAGTTGACAAATTGCAGATATTTTTTATTAAAAAAATTTTTAAGTTACCAGACTGCACACCCACATACTATAATAATAATGCTAGAAACCGGTTTGGATAATAGTCACCTATATACGCTTGATCTGCATTTGAGATACCTATATAAGACATTTTTTGAATATAAAAATAACAGACTCGCCAAATAAATTGTTTATGAAAATTCTCGAAAGAATTGTATATTGGTCTAAAGATCTAAATGAACTAGGTAGACACTATGGGCTAGAGTGGACGATAGAAAACTTTAATATAAATCACTGGTCTGATGGTTTTGCAAGTTTGTTAAGCCAGATTAGAAATCATAACCACCAAAAAATGTGGATAAAGTCTTTGCAAAGCAATACAAGAATCTACAAGTCGCTCGACTACATCATTGGCAAAACATATTTTAAAGAAATACATGGAAGAAGCAAGATATCATGGATATTCAAGGCAAGATGTGGCCTTATCATTCTGAATGGCAATTATTTCAACAGAAACAACTCTAATAATACATGTTCGCTATGTAATCTAAATTAAGTTGAAAATGTAACCCATTTTTTAGGAAGATGTCCGATTTTAAAAGAATATAGGAAAAGATTTTTTAGAAAAGTGGTTTTAACGGAGAATGAAATTATAAATGCTTTAAATGGGAGATGAAAACTGGACTAATTTAGTAAATTTTATTATCAATGCCTTATCATATAGGAAGTTAATATTAAATGAATTCCGTTGATTTGAAAAATTTTTAAAAATTTTAAATTTATGTTAGTTTTTATGTATTGTCGATCTTGTGTTGTAATAATAATTAGTTATTTATAGTTCGGTTCGAGATCATGTATACATTTTCTAATACTAGAAAAGATAATACTTTATGCAATGTAAGAGAAATTTGGAAAAAATTGAAGACAGCGCTAGATGGAGTAGCTACTTTCGAACAAAGCGACTTGTTCATCGTCAGCATCCTTCTGCCTATTACTTCAACTCATGCTTAATCAACTATTTAACTCAACATTTGAAAGAAATAAAAAGAAAAACATTTCTCATGTTCTTTTCTTTCAAATGTTGAGTTAAATAGTTGATTAAGCATGAGTTGAAGTAATAGGCAGAAGGATGCTGACGATGAACAAGTCGCTTTGTTCGAAAGTAGCTACTCCATCTAGCGCTGTCTTCAATTTTTTCCAAATTTCTCTTACATTGCATAAAGTATTATCTTTTCTAGTATTAGAAAATGTATACATGATCTCGAACCGAACTATAAATAACTAATTATAATTTTAAATTTATTTTTATATTTATGTAGAGTATATTTATATTAAATTTATATTTATATTTATATTTATATTTATATTTAAAGAAAAAATTCAAGTCAAATCTCCGAACGACGACGTAATGTCATTGTCGTAAGTTCAACATTTCAATTTAATTTATAAATTTTATTGTAAATAATTTTATAAAATGAAATAAATAACTATCCTTCTATCTATCTATCTAATCTAAAAAAGACATGTTATCTTTCACATAAATATGATAATTTGGTTTAAAATTAATATTTACCCATTTATGAACTTTTAAAGTCTGATACACACACAAATATATATAATAACATTTGGTCAAAATCGGGATAAAACGGTATAATATTAAAGGTATCTGAAGGAGAAATAAAGAAAATTATAACTTGTATTGCTATTTACTTAAACTAGCAGATTCCAGCGCTCGAAATTCAAGTGCAATTTCTAGGCAGCGCTATTTTTCAACTCAGCCAATTCACAAACCAACAATGTATAGATTTATTATTATTTTGAATGAAGATAACAAACTCATTAACAAACAAATTAACAAATTTAATAAATACACACATAGCATATGTATAATTTTATGTACATATGTGTTAGTAGCAACTTTAAATGCAATTTACTCAAAATAAAGAAAAAAAAAATTAAAAATATGGGGGATTTCATGTCAAGTGCACCAACTTTTGAAACCGATGTCTTCCGATCGGGATGAAATTTGCACCAAGGTTAGTCCCATTAGACACAATTTTTCAATAAGATCGGTCCAGATCTCTCTGAGTTAGAGGGGATCAAAATTTGACATTTTGGTCAAACATGTGTTTCTTCTCATCCATGTAACTTATTACCTATTGTTCTTAGAAAATTTTCTCCTAAACAGTTTAGATAGCTATTTATTCAATATTTCGGAAAAAAATACTTAAAAAAAAAAAAAAAAATTTGTAGATTTTTTTTTGGCTAAATTAAAGCATTTTTTACCTTTTTTTCAAAAAGGGCATTTTTTTTTTTTTTTTTTTTTTTCATAAGAAAGCTTAGGATTTTTCCTTTAAGAGCTTTTTGGTCGCTTAGTGGGATGGGAGTGGGATATCTATCAAAATAAATGTTTTGTAACTCAAGACAACGGTTTTTCAATTTTTCACAAATGCACTATTTTGAATTTTTTCCTATTTGTGTGTAAAACCCTACAAATAAAACTTATACTGAGAAACTAGACAAATTAACCTTTCCGAAGGTATGTAACATACCTTCATAACATAACAGAAGAGAATGGTTATCTGTAACCTGAAAGAGTTATTTGCAACATTTCAATCTGAACACGAGGATGTTAGAATTGGCTTCACGAAATTAACCCAAATTTACCATGAAAATCTTAAACTGATGTTGAACGAAATCTACTTAAAGTATTTAATAGATGATTCGGCAGAAGATTTACACGATTACCGCGATTGCCTTAAATTGACTATGTGTCCTAATGAAACAACTTCTTGCCACTTAGGTGAATGTACGAATTGCCCGAAAACCACATTCATCAAAGAAAATTTAATCAACTCTTTAGATCGAGAATATATAGAGGAGGTCAAATTTGATTCTTGGATTCAGACTGACAGATGCACATTGAAAACAATCATTTTAAATGTGGATGATTTTGTGGAAGAAATGTGTACAGGATTGCTAAACTTGAGAAACCATGACTTTTTAGTCAAAGAGCAATGGTCATTCTTCAAGGATTTGAAGATACATTTGAAGTCTGGTGAATTCGTTATTTCATATGATTTCGCAGAAAACTATAAATATGTTCTTCAGGATGCCATACAAGCATTCCACTTCAATAACGACCAAGCAACTATATTCACAGTAGTTATTTACAACATGAAAGAAGAAAAAGTGGAACACAAAAGTATGGCAATCATATCCGACGATTTAAAACATGATACCGTTGCAGTTTATGAGTACCAGAAGAGAATACTAAAATTTCGGACGGAGCTCGTTAACATTTTAAAAACAACAGTAGCTTGGCAAATCTTATGGCCCATGAAAAAGATTTTGGAATGCCAGCTGAGTGGCATTTTCATCCTACTGCTCATGGTAAAGGAGCATGTGATAGTATTGGAGCAAACCTTAAAAGAAATGCAGCGAAGTATAGCCTCCAGTGCTTTTCAAGATCGCATCTTAGATGCGACTGCTTTATTCCATTAGGCAAAAAGTTATTGTAAAGGAACTAAAATAGTTTTTAGTAGCAAAGAGGATCATCAGGAAACATTGGAAACACTGAAGAGCAGATTCGATACTGCGGTAACAATCGATGGCACCTCTGCCTCTATTCAATGCGATTTCTTTCCAAAGACAACAAATAAACCAGCAGCGAAATCAACAGCTGGACCTAGTAACGTCAAGAAAGGATTGACAAAAAAACGCAGTAAATAAAGGCGACAAAAAAGCTGGATGAAGGACTGGGTATTTAAAAATTTACAAGACTTAAATACTTCATCAGCTACAATAAATTAAGTATAAAAATAGTTATGATATAAATGGATCTAATGCAATTAAGATTAAATTTTAATAAATTATTTATCTTTTTATTTTTAATATTATTATTATTATACATTAATTTAATTATTATTAAAAATAAATAAAAAATAATAATTTTTCAACATTTCTATAGAAAAAAAGCGATTTTTTTCCTGAGGTTCACATATTCTGGGTATTACAGTATCGAGGGTATAAAATTTTAGTTAGGTATGTTATATACCTTCGGAAAGGTTAATTTGTCTAGTTTCTCAGTATAAGTTTTATTTGTAAGGTTTTAGACATAAATAGGAAAAAATTCAAAATAGTGCATTTATGAAAAATTGAAAAACCGTTGTCTTGAGTTACAAAACATTTATTTTGATAGATATCCCACTCCCATCCACTAAGCGACCAAAAAGCCCTTAAAGGAAAAATCTTAAGCTTTATTATGAAAAAAAAAAAAAAATGCCCTTTTTGAAAAAAGGCAAAAAATGCTTTAATTTAGCAAAAAAAAAGTCTACAAAATTTTTTTTTTTTTTTTAAGTATTTTTTTCCGAAATATTGAATAAATAGCTATCTAAACTATTTAGGAGAAAATTTTCTAAGAACAATAGGTAATAAGTTACATGGATGAGAAGAAACACCTGTTTGGCCAAAATGTCAAATTTTGATCCCCTCTAACTCAGAGAGATCTGGACCGATCTTATTGAAAAATTGTGTCTAAACTACTATCCAATAGGACTAACCTTGGTGCAAATTTCATCCCGACATGAAATCCCCCATATGTAAATCTGGTGAACAGCCAAAAAGAAATAAATAACTTTAAAATAATATACGTTTGGTCAAAATCGGGATGAAACTGTAGAACAAAACATCGGTAACAAGAAATCGCCTAGCCTATTAATATATTAATACTGTAATAAGTGACTTTAGCAAACATGGTCATGATCGGTCCATTTTTGACCTAGTCCACAATAGATATATAACAATGACACTCATTTTATACTTATTTTCTATATCCAATTAATTGGACCATTTCTCCGAAGATATCGTATAAGGCATCGTATAGTCAGTCTAGTCCGACTAGCATAAACTTGCTATTATTCAAATTGTTGAAGAATTCAATTCAGAAAAAATTCATATAATTCAAAAACATAAAGAAATATACTAAAGGAATATTAGAAAATTCACAGCTTCAAAGATAATATTTGGACCCTGGTGTGTATCAACAGACCTAAAAAATTGCTGTTGGGTTAAAAGTTTCCCTCGAAGTATTCACGATTATCGAAATACCTTTCCATCACGCAAGTCTTTCGTTCTATGAATGAAGCTTTTTATTAACTAACTTTTCAAATTTTATAAATTCTATGCCATGCTCGAAAAATATTTTAACAAATGAACTACTTTAATGACAGATACGTGATTAATATTCAACAAACATTCCCAGCAGAGCCTACAGACATATAAGACGTTGAAGTGGGGAAAATCAAAAAATCTATAGGCACAATGGCCACACATTTTAAGTTAGTTATTTATTTGGTTAAACAATGCCTAAGTCGTTATGTTTTGTACCAAAAAAAAAAAAAAAAAAAAAAAAAAAACAAGAAAAAAATTAAAGAAGTTACCAAAATACTTATGTGCTAATGCTGCTTAAAATTCTGGTAAAGTATTTGTAAATAAACTTTATATTCTCATTGAGGAAAATGTTTTTCAATGTAGGACACGAAAGAAAATCCTAAAATACTTTAATTGAAGAGGATGATGAAGTTAATGGCAAAAATCTTACATACATGTTTTCTAAAGCACACACACTTAAATATTAAGTAACATTTTAGGTAGTTTTAGGGAAAGTAAAACACAAGAAAAAAGGAAAAGAATTTCAATGGGCAATTAAGAAATACTTACTTTATTTTGGAAATCTCTAAAAAAAAAAACTTGATAATACTAATAACAAAAGCTAAAAGCTAAATCTCTGACGTATTAGGCTTTTTAAAGAGTTTTATCTTTATTTTATGAAATTCTGCCGAATTTAATAAATTCCCAATTGTATCGCATGCCATATGTATCCCTAAGCAAAACTCTTTCATTTATGGGCTTCCTCTAGATTATTTATTTTCACAAGACCTTAACAAACATTCGAATTGATAATTGCATTTAAATAAATGAAAATCTTAAACTTCCGCATAAAAATGAAGTTATTTTTCTTCAACAATTTGCTAGTATCTAGAAAGGAAGTCAATATAAAATCTGGATAATAGAAACACTTGCAAACATGAAGCCTAAAATTATTTCTCTAAATGGATTTACAATCAAACGTAATATACAATCCTCATTTATTTAATTTTTATCATGTTAACTAATACACTTTGTTGATGATGATGTTGATAATGACGTTGATATTGTATGTTGTTGCCTCTATGAACCTTCATGTATGAATGAGATTTAACTTAATATGTTCGCCTAATGTGGGCATATATTATGATATATATGAGATTTAGAACTGTGTGCCTGACAATGGTAGTTGATATATAGAAAGAGTTTGTACTTATGTTAAATATGTATGGCTTGAACTTTTGAAATTTTCCTTTAAATCGTCTTAGTGATAAACGTCTAAGTTACACTGTGTAGGATTATTTGAATATTTCGCCTTGAATTCAACAACAAGATTAGCAAGAGTTTTGAATGATGTACAATGAACATTAAATATGTAGATTTGCTAGTATGTCCGAAAATTAAACAACCTACACCATAGTCATTGTGCATGAACAGGTACGCAGACGTATACTTTACTTGTAATCTGTTCATTAAGTATTCGCAGTATCATCTTAGTAACGTTTAAGGCCCATTTACATGATACCACTCAGTCGTATGATTTTTCGAAATAAAAATCCGATGAAATTCATCGGACTGTCATAAAGTCGTACCGACATTATTTCTGCATACTTAGGCCATTTACACCATAACACTCAAGTCTTATGAAAACAGCTGTTTAGAATAATAAGCAAATTTATTTTGAAATTTATATTTTATTTTCACTTTCTTTGTTTTTGTTTACCATTTTTTTAATATTACCAAAAAAAAAAACAACTCTGGTCCGATGAAAATGGCAAGTTTTTAGAAATGTTTCAAAAACCATCGGACTTCGAAAATGAAATCCTACAGACTGTCAATTTCATAACAAAAGCTTTTTACATTATACGACTTTTTCATAATACTCGAATTTCTGACAGATCGTATTACAAAGTGTGATAGTGTAAACTGGCCTTTAGGCAAAAATAAACTAACCCAAAAAAACAAAGGTTTTATTAAAACTCTTTCTGCCCTCATGCATATGAGTTTTGAATCTCTCCGTGACTGTGCGTGTCTTTGCATGACTATTTGAATATTAATCTTTGGTCACAACAAGTCTATGGACCAAGTTGCAAACGGATTGGATAAGGGGAAATGGGATTTAAATCACTCCGCGACTGTGCGTGACTATCTTAAAATTAATCTTTGGCCGAACAAGTCTATGTACAAAGTTTCAGATCGATCGGATGAAGGGAAGTGAGGTTTTAATCTATGCGTGACTGTGCGTGACTATGCATGACTGTGCGTGACTACAGGAAGTATTTCGACCAAGTTTCAGATCAATTGGATAAGGGGAAATCCATTTTAAATCTCTCCGCGACTGTGCCTGACCATGCGTGACTGGTCGTGACTAAGTCAAAGTTAATCTGTTTTTCACAGCAAGTGTATGGACCAAGTTTCAGATCGATCGAATGAGGGGAAATGACATTTAGATCGCTCCGTGACCATACGTGACCGTGCGTGACTATGCGTGACTGTGCGTGGCTACCCCAAAACTAATCTCTAGCCACAACAAGACTATGGGCCAAGTTTCAAATCAATTGGATAAGGAGGAATGGGGTTGAATCACGACAGACAGACAGACAGACAGAGAGTATGAGTTAAAAGAATGAATTTAAAAATGGAACACACCAAAAATTTAAAAAATAAGTAACTAAACAATTTTGGTATTTATTTTAATTTATTTATTAGATACAAGATTATAATAAAATTGCAAAAAAAAAAAAAAACAAGTAAGGCTATGCGATACCCTATGCCATGCGTTTAGAGCAGTGACGGCCAACTCTTGTTGAAGCGACGAAGTTTGGTCGGGTTTCACACACACGCAGCACGAACGTTTACGAAACAAAAAAAAAATTGAGAGGAAAAAACAAAAAAAATTCACTCAGTTGCGTACCAGCATCAACAAAGGCAGGTTGTCGTCGCTTTGTTTGATAACTTATGATTAAATTTTATGAAATAGGTACACTGGTAAAATATTCAAACAGCACATTAAAATAGAACTCATATATATTATATTTCTATTTTAAATAATTGATTTAAAATTAAATAGATTTTATTTAATAATATTTATATTATTAATTTAAAATTTTTAATTAAATAAAATTTTTTAAAAATTATATAAATTTAATATATTAAATTTTTGATTTTTAATAAATCAAAATACATTAATAACGAAATACATTTTTTGATTTTGAAAATTTATTTTTATTTTCATTTTTTGAAAATTTATTTTTATTTTCATTAAATATTTTTAATGAAGCAGAATGCCTTGTTTGCAACCAAAAAATTAAAGATAAATTTAGATGCAATTTAAAGCGGCACTATAACCGCCACTCAGATATGCATTCTCTTACTGGAATTGCTAGGCCTAATTTAATTATCAAGTTAAAAGAAGATTTAAGAATTAAATATAATCAGTTCATGAATACCAATCATGACCAAATCATTTCCTCTACAAGTGGTCAACTCAAGGCGACCTATACAATTTCCTTAGCCTTAGCTAAAAAAGGTCGACCTTTTGAGGATGGGGAATTATGGAAAGAAATTTGTATTTCAGTTTTTCCATTTTTTGGGGATGTTGGGAAAAAAATGGAAAATATTGTGAATGAAATGGCTTTGTCCCCCAATACTATTATGCGTCGAACAGAAAAAATTGGGTTATTTATACAATCCGAAACAAATAAGCGGATTACAAATGCTAAATTCGTTTCGGTTTGTTTCGACGAAAGTCTTGACAATAATGACACCAGCCAAATGATCATTTGTATTCGCACAATAGACGATAATTTTAATTCTTTTGAAGAAATATTAAAACTTGAATCCTTCTATGGAAACGTTAATGGTGAGACGATTTATTCATCTTTTGGGCGGAACGTTTTGTCCTTAATAAACAGAAATAAGTTGTCTGCTGTCTGCACGGACGGTGCAGCCGTTTTAGTTGGGCGAAAGCAGGGCTTTCTAGGGCGCTTATTAAAAGCAGGAATAAATATTCCAACATTTCACTGCATCATACATCAACAAGCGCTATTCGCTAAATCTCTTGGCTTTGCTGATACAATGAAAACAGCCATTAAAATAATAAATCGTTTAAGAGGTGGTCATAATGCTCTTATGCATAGGAAGTTGGTGGCATTTTTGGAGGAAGTAAATGCGGAGTATGCAGACGTCCTTTTGTTCACGGAAGTGAGATGGCTAAGTCGAGGGAAAAGCTTAGAGCGACTATTTAGCCTAAGAGTGGAAATTGATGCTTTCTTGCAATCTGAGGCCTCCCCAAAGGACACAGACTTGCTTACAGCCATTAAATGTCCCGACTTCTTATTGGAATTAGCATTCCTTACTGACATAACCCGACACATTAATAATTTAAATTTAGTTTTACAGGGAAAAGAAAAACCCATTTGCGAAACATTATATGCAATCACTGAATTTAGCAGAAAATTAGTGATTTTGCTAAATCAAATGGCTTCCCAAAATTTGTTAAATTTTGAAAAAGTTTCGGAAATACATTCCAAATTTCCAAATTTTAATAAATTAAACCTCTTCTCAGAAGAACTTAAAAAACTTATAGAAACTTTTAAACTAAGATTTAAAGATATTTTTGGCATGCAATGGGTTGTTAATATTTATAACAACCCACTGACATGTTCAATGGAAAATGTACCATTAAATATTCAACAAGAACTGGTCAATATGAGAAACGATTTATCGTTACCATTGGAAACTGGTATTCCATTTTGGAAACATATTTGTCCCAAAAAATATGGTGCCAGTAGGGATCTTATATTGAATCTTATTTCAATGTTTTCGACAAGATATATATGAGTCATTCCATGTCAAACCGTACGATTTTTGCTAAAAATTGACTTTGATGTCTTCGATGTCTTTCAAAATTTGAGAACGAAGTCTTCATTAAAAAATATTTTACACGTGTTTCGGGAAAAAAATTAAAAATTTTTTTTTAAAAAGTTATTTGCATTTGAAAATCGTCAAAATCGTGAAAAATCTTCCGACATGACAACATTTAAACTAATGTTTTTATAAAACTAGTGAATGGATTTTGAAGTTTGTGGTGTTATGAATAGGTGGTGTTATAAATATGTGGTGGTTAAAGGCTAACTATTAGGGGTGTGGTCCCTGCAACCGGCAGAGTTTGCCACTGGTTGTGCTTGTGGTGTCCTGTGTAATGTATTTAGGAGTGTGGGGTTTTACAACCGGCAGAGTTTGCCACTGATTGTGCTATTGCATTTGCCGATCTTACTATTGTAAGGGCAAATGGAAACTTTTGTAATAAAACTAAGGCAGTTGTTGCCGATTTAGTGTTTAAAATTCAAGTCTGTTTTATTTTGGGTTTTACACCCTTTTTATACAATTTGTCATGATCTAACTTATTCTAGCATATAGTTAGTGTTACATTTGTTTCACTCAGTACTATGAAGGATCGTATTGCTTTATTCTACATTCCAATTACAATGTTATTTGCTTGGTATGCACTCAAATAATATGAGTCACTCACATATTATTTGTTACATATTTACATATGTACATGCCATGCATAGAACAGTTTGACTCATTATCGATATTGTCTGTTGCATATACACATTGTGTAAATGATATTTTAAATTGTCATCGATACTATTGATTGTCTGTTCTATGTATCATGTATGCATTGTAGACATGTGTGGTACACTACACCCTTACCCTTAAGAGAAAAATTAGGGAGGTAATATTTAACTGCATAATTTTTCTTATCAACTTCATAATACCGTTACAAAATTTCTTAAATTTATTGGTTAAAATATTTATATACAATTTGTTATTAAAATATTGTATTAATTAACAATTATTCTTATGATATTTCTTAATATTCTATATATTTCTTTAAATTGTTATTGTGCAATTCTTTTTCTTTGCCATTATAATCTATAGTGGTGTTTACACCATTTCTCTTAACAATTTTATATGGTCCCTTATATGGACTTTGGTTTTTCTTTCTATTCTCTACTCTTATTAGAACTAAATCTCCTATATCTAGTTTAGGTTGGTTGCTATATTTATCCTTTTCAATTCTATTATTTTTTATACTAATTGTCATTTCTTTTGCTCTATTCAACGAGAATTGTAATCTAACTCGTAGTTCTCTAACGTAGTCGTCATAATTGTAGAATTTATTTTCATTTTCATTTTCTAGAATGTCAGATGGCAAGCATGGTAACTTTCCGTATACTAATTCAAATGGTGTGTAGCCTGTGTCAATGTGTGGTGCTGTATTATAGGCAAAAGTGAAATATGGAATCCACTTGTCCCATTCATAATCAGTTGCTGTTGTCAATAAAAACTCATTCAGAACTCTATGATTCCTCTCAACTGAACCTAGTGTTTGATGGTGATAGGGTGTTGAAAATGCTTGTTTTATCTGTAATAATGAGCATATGTTACGCATTATCTCATTTGTAAATTCTGTTCCCTTGTCTGACTTAAGTACCTTAAATTGACCATACTTCAAAATAAATTGTTCGACCAATGTTTTGGCTGTTGTAATTGCATCTTTTGTTGACATTGGGTGTGCAACAATGAATTTTGTCAGCTCACATTGCATTGTTAAAATGTATCGGTAATCATTTGAAATTCGAAGCGGTCCTACAGTGTCAATTGAAATCACTTCAAAACTGTTGCCTGGTGTGTCTGTTAGTGTGAATGGTTCCCTTATGTGTTTTGTTTGTTTGTTTTTGTTACACTTATCGCAATATGATACAAAACTCTTCACCATCTTATTCATGTTTTTCCAAATATACCGCTGTTTTAGTTTAATTACTGTTTTTCTTATACCCAAGTGGCCTGCATGGGTGGCATTATGAAATTCATCTATTAGTTTGTATTTTAATATTTCGTTTGTTATTCTCTTTGGGGCATTATATATTAATATTTTTAGTTGAGGACTTTTATCATTTATTTTTATCTTTGCATATGCTTCTTTTATTTCTTCTTTTGTATATACTTTAAATATTTTATCATTATTTGGTAGCGCTACTTCCTTTATATTTTCCTTTCTCATTTTAGATATCAGGTTCTTCAGTAACGAATCTAGTTTCGCTGAATTATTGCTGAATCTTGCTAGCTTTTCATTATATTTTCCATTATTAATATTTTGGGTACGTAATTTCTTCATGGTCGAAACTGGTTTCGATGAATTATCATTACGTCCTATGTGCACTATATTATTTTCAATTTTTATATCGATATCTTCTATATTCTCTATTTCATTAAATTGCAATTTCTTTATATTTTTGACGTCATTAATGGAGGTGCATTCCCATATTTGAAGTTGATCAGGCTTCTGAGAGTTACATGTTTCCAATTTATTTCTGTCTACACGTGTATTATTTTCATTATTATTGTTTTCTTCATTATTTATCATTTTATACATATCTTTAGTTGTTGCCTCATTAATTTTATTTTTCATGGCCCGTGTTGTTACTAATATTTTTCTCTCTTTCTCTTCATGGTTTCGTGGTATCATCTGTTTTAATATATCTGAGTTAATTTCTATCCTGGAAAGTGCGTCAGCGTTAGTATTCATCTTTCCTTTTTTATAAACAATTGAAAAATCATAGTCACTTAAATCCAATCTAATTCTAGTCATCTTTGATGAAGGGTTTTTATGTGAAAATAGTGAGATTAAAGGTCTATGGTCTGTTACTACTATGAACTTTCTACCGTACAGGTAAGGTTTGAAAAAATTTATACTCCAATGAATTGCTAATAGTTCCTTTTCAATTATCGGTTTATTGATATCATGTTTTTGTAATGATTTACTAGCATATGAAATGGGTAAATCTTGGCCTATTTCGCCTTGGGATAAAACGGCTCCTAATGCATAGTTTGAAGCGTCGGTAGTTAAAATAAAAGGTTGTTCAAAATTTGGGTATTGTAGTACAGGGGGTTTCATTAACTTTTCTTTTAGTTTATCAAAAGCGTTTTGGCATTCTTCTGTCCATAAAAATTTTGCTTTCTTCTTTAATAGTGCATTTAGACTTTTGGCAATGTCAGCGAAATTTGGTATGAATTTTCTGTAGTAGTTGCAGAATGCAATGAATCGTCTTACTTCGTCCGTGTTTGTGGGTGTTGGATAATTTTTTATTACTTCGTACTTGGCTGGGTCTGTTTTCACACCGTCCTTTGTTATTAAATGTCCCAGATAGACTACTTCTGGTCTCAAAAAACAACATTTTTTTGGGTTAAGTTTTAGATTATACTGTTGTAACCTGTTCAATACTTTTATTAAATTTCGATTGTGATGTTGCAAACTACATCCGTACACGATAATGTCATCTACGTAAAGAAATGCTTCGGATTCTAGTCCCGAAAGTGCTATTGTAAGCATTCTCTGAAAACTATTTGAAGAAATTTTCAGTCCGAATGGCAGTCTTTTAAATTGATAGTGACCTTGCTGTGTAGAAAAAGCTGTTAATGCTCTAGAATCTTTGTCCAATTTGATTTGATGAAATGAACTAGTCATATCGAGTGTAGAAAACCATCTGGCTCTGCCTAATTTATCTAAAATGTCTTCTAATCTAGTTAATGGAAATTTGTCATTAACAATTTTGTCATTTAGTTTCCTAAAATCTACTACTAGTCTCCATTTCTTTTTGTTCTCCGTGTTCTTTTTTGGTACCAAAAGGAGTGGAGCATTGTATGGGCTGACTGATGATTCTATTATGTCATCATTAAGCATTTTCTGCACCTGTTCATTTATTATATTTGTGTGTGAATGTGGTAACCTGTAGTTCTTTATATATACGGGTGTGTTGTCTGAGGTTGTGATTTTCTGATTGTAAAAATTGTTGACTGTTAATTTTTCGTTTTCCAAGTGAAATACATTCTGATATTTTTTAAATATTTTTACTAGTTCTGTTTTTTCATTATTGTCATTGGTATTTAATTGTAAGTCATCCAATATCTTTTCAAAACGTTCGTCGCTGTTTATGCTATTGTAATTTAATATGTTATAGTTTTTAAGTGGGTCAGTTTGAAGTTGAATACCCTTTAAAATTACCGCGTCGTTCGTTGTGTTTAATATTTTTATATGTGTCATGCCGCTTTTGGGTGCTATTGAATTACTTAGAAAAATTCCTTCCTTCAATTCATTATTGAATATGACGCAATCTTCTGTGAGGTTCAATTTTATTGCTTGGATAATTTCTGTTCTTGGTGGTATTGTTACATGCATTGTATCAAGTGCCTTCGCTTGCATGGGAAGTGTAATTGTTTCATCATTATTAAACAAAGAAATTGTATATGTTTCATAGTCGATTTTACCAAGGTATTTTCTCAAAAAATCTCTACCTAATATTCCGTCTGTTTCTATTGGAAAGTCTGATTTTACTAGTTGGAAAGAGTGTCTGTATATTTCGGTCGTTAGTGACAATTCTAATTTTATTTTGCCTAGAGAATAAATTTCTTCTGTAGTTATTCCTGTTAATTTACATTTTTCATCTGGTTCATATTGTTCGCCTTCAAAGTCTGTTTGCATTCGACAGAGTGATATGTCTGCGCCTGTATCTATGAGAAATGTTAGTTGTTTATTCTTGTATTTGGCGTATATAAAATTTGTGTTGTTGTCGGATACTTTAAATACTCTTAATTTTGGCCGTTCAGAATATCCATCTATTCCGGGCCTGACTCGTTTCCCGAAGTTTGTATAGTATGTATGTGTCCATTGTTTCTATTGTTATTGTTATTCTGGTTTCCCCCATTGTTTCTGTTGTTATTCCTAAAATTATTATTTCTACTGAAGTTAGTATTATTTCTGTTATCGTTATTGTTTCTATTAAAGTTCCTATCTGTGTTGTGCCTATTTCCAGTATTGGTGTAACTGTCATTTCTACTGAAACTTCTAGACGAGTTGTTATTTCTAGTCTGGTTCCGCTGTGAGTAATGTGGTCGTTCATTTCTAAAATGTAAAACTGAGTTATGATTTACTTTTCGCTCATTTTCCAATTCCAATGCGAGCTCGGATGCTTCTTGCAGATTATTAGGTCGAGCTGCGTATATGGTCGATTTAAAGTTCTCATTCAAACCTTTTTTAAAAATGTCTAAAGCTAATTTATTATTCAGTCTAATTATTACGTTTTTCTCTGCTTCTGTTACGTCATTTCCCAGTTCCTCGATACCTAACTTGTTTAGGTTATCTATTGTCGTCATTATCTTTTCCTTGAATGAATTTATAGACATTTTCCTTTGGAATAGTGTATTCAATTTAGCCTGTAGTTCTGGTATTGTCTTATTGCTTTTGTATCTTTGTTCTAATAATTTCCTTAGTTCTTCAAAATTTTCTGGCTTTGTATAGCTCCCTATTGCTGTTCTGACATTTGAGGTAAGCTTAGCATGATATATGTACTGTAGAAAATCTATTTTTGCTGTCTCTGATAAAGTTTTGTTGATGAGTTCTGCTGTTATTAGAAAACCTTCTAATTCTACATAATTACCGGTGAACAATGATAGTGTTTTTGAAACTGTTTCTAAACTAAATGCTGCCATTTTAGTGTCTTCTGTTTCCGTTTCTGTAGATTTTCCTAGTAAATATTCCTTAATGTCCTCATATATATTATTAAACTCTTCCTCAGAAGTTATTGTATTTCCTTGTTCAATTTTTGTTATTTGAAATTCTTTTCTTAGTTCCTCAATATATGCTAATTTGTTTTGGATAGTTTTCTTTGTATATGTCCTTCCTGGACTTTTCTTTAAAATTTTTAATAACTCTTTTAATTTTCCAATTTGTTCTTCCATTTAGATAATTTTACAAAAATTTTCTTTTCTCTTTTTTATTTTAAAAATAGTATGATAGACAATTTCATAAACAATATTTCTAACAATTATGTTTTCAATTATTTATTTAAAATAGTACATTTAAAAAAAAAATTTTTCTTCAATTATTAAAATTAATTTTATGTAATTTAAGAATATTATAATTGCTAATTGTAATAATATAAATATAAATAATATCTCTAATATGTCATTGAAAGGCATATTTTATTTTCTTCTTATAAAGTGTTTGCTGATTGAAAATATTTTATCTATTACATCGGATTTTTCAATAGTGTCATGTAATTTCGATGCTACTCCTCTGATTTCACCCTGAATAGCCCTGAACAACAATATTGTAATTGTTATAAATATAATCAATGGAAATACAATGCTTCGTATAATTGTACACATTTTATAATAAGTTTCTATTTATTTAAATGTTCTCTGATTTAAAAAAATTTTTCTTTTTGTATCTGTTAATTATTTATTTTTCTTGTTCTTTTTTTTTGTTTTGTTCCTTTTTATGCTGGTTTTCAGTTCCTCAATCTTTGACCAAATTTCTTGCGATTTTTCCCACGGGATTGGATTTTCTTCTTCCCTTACAATGCGTAGCAGGTCTGCTAATTTTCTCCGTTCGTGCACTAGCCGTCCTCCTCTTTTCTTCTTAGCAATTTTTGTGTCGACTATCGGTATTGCTGTTAATTTTTTTTCTGTCTTCCTCGCTAGGCTTTGCCTGTATTCCTCGATTGTAAGCCGTTTTGGTCCTTGTACCATCGGTTTGTATGCTGGTGGTGGTGTTGCTGGAACACTTAAGGATGAAGGAACGTATTCGTCGGACATGTGTTTATATATGATGTTTAGATGAAAGTGTTTAAATTAGTTCCGAGGTCGTCGTCCAAAGGATCGCCATGTGGTGTTATGAATAGGTGGTGTTATAAATATGTGGTGGTTAAAGGCTAACTATTAGGGGTGTGGTCCCTGCAACCGGCAGAGTTTGCCACTGGTTGTGCTTGTGGTGTCCTGTGTAATGTATTTAGGAGTGTGGGGTTTTACAACCGGCAGAGTTTGCCACTGATTGTGCTATTGCATTTGCCGATCTTACTATTGTAAGGGCAAATGGAAACTTTTGTAATAAAACTAAGGCAGTTGTTGCCGATTTAGTGTTTAAAATTCAAGTCTGTTTTATTTTGGGTTTTACACCCTTTTTATACAATTTGTCATGATCTAACTTATTCTAGCATATAGTTAGTGTTACATTTGTTTCACTCAGTACTATGAAGGATCGTATTGCTTTATTCTACATTCCAATTACAATGTTATTTGCTTGGTATGCACTCAAATAATATGAGTCACTCACATATTATTTGTTACATATTTACATATGTACATGCCATGCATAGAACAGTTTGACTCATTATCGATATTGTCTGTTGCATATACACATTGTGTAAATGATATTTTAAATTGTCATCGATACTATTGATTGTCTGTTCTATGTATCATGTATGCATTGTAGACATGTGTGGTACACTACAAGTTCAATACCTTATTTTAAAGGTATTTGAACCTTCTTTTTAAAAAAAAATATTATTTTTTATAAATTAATTTTTTTTAAATATTAAAATTTGGGTTTTTTACTTAATTTCTGTTTTCCACAATCTTCGAACAAGTCGAAAAATCTGAAAAAAATATTTTCTTTAAGGTTAATATATTCTTAACATTCCCTCAAAATTTCAGAGTGGAGGTCGAATGGATTCTATTTTTTTACGATTTTTTTTCCATTGCAGCACCACAAAAAAATAACATTTTGTTTATAAACATTTTACTTTCAAGCATGTTAACGAAAATTTCAACGCATGTATGTATGTGTGTATGTATGTATGAAAGTAAAAAAGTGTATTTTTTTTAAATATATAACTAAAAGTTAAATAATAAGCAATTTTAATTTTTATATACATTTTTAATAGAAAAATCAGCTGCAAATGATGTAGTATGAACTTTAATTTGTCTCTCTTGGTACGGAATAAACGCATGGTAGCCTAAAGTACCTGGTATCATTTTTGCTTTAGTAAACCGTTCTTTAAGTTTTTTCTCCTGCTCATTATATTGTTCCGTACTAAAAAATTCGCGATTTATGTTTTTAACATTTTGTTTAACCCATTGATAAAAAGTAGTCGGGGTATTGATTGGATTGTCAATATTGGTCAAACTGGCTCGGGCTGCTAATCTTTTAATTGTGCCTCCAAGCCCATCGCAAGGGCCCTTGCCGTGCGAAGTTGCAAAGAAGTGCCACTCTGCTTTTATAGCGAAATCATCTTCGTGAAATGCAAGATTGACAAAAATTTTCTTGTTTTTATATTGAGCACTTGCACCATCTGAGAAGTAAAAAATTTTTTTTAAGGAACTCAATGTTTCTTTAAGGAATTTGATTAGACCTTCCTGAAATAAATTGACAGCTATTGTGTCGTGTTTTAAGCATTCCGATATTGCAACATAATTAATAAATTTTTCTTTCCCATTGTCATTGTAGTAAATAACAATAGGATGAATCGTTACCTGGTCGTTATTCCAATGAAAACCTTGAATGGAATCTTGAATGACAAATGCATAGTTTTCTGCAAAGTCACAAATCACAACGCATTCCCCAGGTTGCAAATCTTTCTTTTTTCTTTGAAAAAAATTGCTTTGTTGTTTGGCAATGTAAGAATGGGTTAACAAGCGACGTAGCTTTTCTGCCAATTTTTCTAAGGATTCGTAAGTTTCTGATTGAATGGTTTCCAAAGATGTTCTGTCAACGGTAATCCATTGCTTATATGATATCTTGTCTACGATATTTTCCGTCAATAATTCATTAAATTTTTCAATTAAATTATCACATCCTGGGCAAAGGTCACACTGCTGAAGATAACATTTTGAAGTAGGCGAATTGCAAATTATTTTTGATAGGCAATCTTCATAAGTTTTAATTTTCAATGTATCGCTTGTCAATGTTGGCAACCCTGAACCGTCAATCATAAGCTTAACATTATACATACACACATTCATACATGCGTTGAAATTTTCGTTAACATGCTTGAAAGTAAAATGTTTATAAACAAAATGTTTTCTTTTTTTGTGGTGCTGCAATGGAAAAAAATCGTAAAAAAATAGAATCCATTCGACCTCCACTCTGAAATTTTGAGGGGATGTTAAGAATATATTAACCTTAAAGAAAATATTTTTTTTCAGATTTTACGACTTGTTCGAAGATTGTGGAAAACAGAAATTAGGTAAAAAACCAAAATTTTAATATTAAATAAAAATTAATTTATAAAAAATAATAATTTTTTTAAAAAGAAGGTTCAAATACCTTTAAAATAAGGTATTGAACTTCAAAATCCATTCACTAGTTTTATAAAAACATTAGTTTAAATGTTGTCATGTCGGAAGATTTTTCACGATTTTGACGATTTTCAAATGCAAATAACTTTTTTAAAAAAAATTTTTAATTTTTTTCCCAAAACACGTGTAAAATATTTTTTTATGTTTAATACGTCTGGCAAATTTAAAGAAAATCGGAAGAGGTGGTGTAAAAAAGGTGTTCGGTCTGATATGGAATGACTCATATGCGAGGCAACATTTTCGTCGTTGTCTCAAATTAAAAGCAAACATCGAAATAAATTGTCTGACAACCATGTAGAAACTTTGCTCAAAATTAAATGTTACAACAAAGAAATTGACATAGATAAATTAATTGAGTTTCATAATTTAAACACTTAAAACCATTTGAATTAAATTTACGTTCATAAATATTAATTTTTTAATCATTCATTACTTAAGTTTAACACAAAAAACCTCTGAAAACCAATGAATTATAACATTTTTAAACTTATTTTTAAGACAACACTCTATGTGAAAAGAACTCACGTACCTGTTTTCTTGAAGGAAAAAAAATTATTTATTAATTGCAAACAATTGAATTCATATATTTAATTTTTTCATTAAATCATTCATTACATAATTTTAACACACAAACCCAAAAATATTTAAACAAACTTAATATTTAAACATAATAAGTTAACATTTAACATATATAAGCAAAAATAGTAAAACAATCCAACAACGCAAACAAAAGAAAACAAATGCATTTCTCCATGTGTATATTTAATATACACTCTCACTTTTGTTAAACACAACTAAACATTCGCATTTCTCTTTTTGGCCACCACTGGTTTAGAGATCCCCTCTAATGTGCAACTAATTGAATATAGAATATAACCATAGAACGCATTTGACTGGCATTGTTAATAATTTTTTTGCATTTGAATATGAACAAGTTCATATCGAATGTTATACTTATATGGGGACTTGGTTGAAAAATGGTCCGATCTCGACCACATTTGGTAAGGTCACTTATTTTTTTTTTTTTTGCAAAAATATAACAAAATCAGAGTTGGGAAAAATCTGTGCAATATTTTTGTTTTTTGATAGAATTAAGTGAATATCGGGAAGCAGCTTTATATAGGGGCTGTAACTAAAAACTGTTTCATACGGTTTGGAATACTGATTAATGGATGTAAAAAAGTCCAAGTTTGGCCGAGATCTATACGATAATTTTGATGTTATGGCAATTTAAGTCCACTTCATAGGGGTAATTTGTATGGGGGCTAGGTCTGCATGTGCACCGACTTTCACCAGTTTCAACAGCGTTCATGCTATTTGCGTTACAAGCTGGTCTACCAAATTTCATCAAAATATATTTATATTTGCGACCTGTAATTTGATTACATGAACATACAGATGGACGGACAGATGGACGAACGGACATCGCTAAATCGACTCAGGAAGTGATTCCGAGACGATCCGTATAAGAAGGAGTTTCTACAAAAAAAAAAAAAAAAACTCAAACACGATCTGTTTGTATGACAACTAAGTGCTGATACTGATTATCTAATATTCAGTTTTTTAAAGCTAGTTGAAGCTCAATTTCAAATTCAGCTAATATTTAACCCATTAACCGCCAAAATGAAACTAGCAGTGATATTTTTCCGAAGCGTTTATTTTTCTCTTCTTCGGATACTAAATAAAAATAAATAAATGAAAATACGAAACAAAATCGTTAGGTAAGGTACAAGGTATGTGTACTCGATTGGGTACAGCGGCGCCTTATAGGTGAAATTTACCAAAACATAGTTTTTCGACACACAATGTTTTTAAGCATTTTTTACATGGCCAGCGAACTCTTGCATGACATAATACACATCTTAATGGGTTTTCCAGTTTTTTAGGGTAGTGACCTATACCATCTTGTGGTAATCCTGGAACCGATGCAGACGATTATTTTGGCGTAAGTAGTACCTAGCAACAGAGCGATGGAATAAAAGCTGATCCATGCAGTCACTACAATTCATTATGCGTAACCGCCAGGCGTTTGCAATAGCCATATCTATTCTGTAGATATAAAGTACCCACACCATTTTCTACCGGGAATTGCAATCCTGTAAAGTAAATTAGACTGAACCAATTCATCTACTCCACCCATATGTTTGTTGTAAGTCTGAAAAACTTTTGGTATACTAACATCGATTTTTGTGACGTTGAGACCAACGTTTTACATACCTAATGGCTCAATTGCGTCACAGTTTGTTGCCATAGTTCAGATGGTGTTATCTTTCCATGTAACCATCAGAATTTCATTTTATTTATCAAACCTGTAATCGTACGAGGCATTTGTGCTTTTGAGAGGACATTTTTGGTTCTATTTTCTCGTATGGTTCCCGTGGCGCAATATCTTTCTATTTTTAGTTCCACTAAAATGTTATAGCTTGTAAAAAATTATTAAAAAAAATACTTCGTGGTTTGCTGGATCAGTCTCCATCTTTGAAGAAATTTTTAACTACTTTTGATTCTAAGGGGTCAGTGAAATTTCCATCGGATTTTCCGCAATAAAAATCAACATAGCAATATCCCGTGGAACTAGCTGCTACCCAGTTTTTAAAGCTAAACCGCACTGGTTTTCCCCTGATAAGCTGTTTAGTGGGATGGTGACCAAAATATTTTACCATGGACTCATCGTGTACTATGTCCCACTGAAGGAAGTATTTCATTACAACATCAGCTAATGGACGAACTTTAAACTGGTAGTACTAGCTTCGTCATTATTCACAAGATGGATATTCTTTTTTATGTCTCTATATCTTTGTCTGGTCATCGATTTTAATATCGCTTCAATACCTACATCTTCATCGTAGGACCAGTATAAATCCTCTCTGGCTAATTTGTGATACCCAGACAATATCAATATACCTATAAAATTTTTCAAGTCGGTAAAGTCTAATTGAAAGTTATGCCTGTTGTTTTGATTGGCATATAAATTTGAATTTGTGATAATGAAGTTTATAAGTTTTTTGAAGTTTTCTCAAATATTTGTACTGGGGTAAGATCATTAAACTGATTCTTCACATCTTCTTGTCTATCTACCATATCGGGGATCTCCCGACCTATGGAAGAGTACGTTGATAAACACTTACGCAGTATTGGTTCTTGACTGCGACTTCTCTTGACCTTACCGGCTAATGGTTCATCATCGCTGCTATCGTTTACCTCACATCTAAATACCTATACCTCATATATTACCACATTCGGTTCGGGTGTTATTATTGCAGTCGCACTCCTGGTCACCATCACCATCTTCTAAAATCGAGTTTACTGCTTCTCCTAAGCCCTTGAAAGCGTTAGAAACGTTAAAACTTTTGAAATTCATCGTAAATAACAAGTATAAAAAAGCTTCAAATTGTGCACGCCATACTTTTGTACACGTGATCTGATAAAGATCTCTTACTACACTAAAACAATTGCACACATTATTTAAATTAGTCATAATAGTTTCTTATTTCGGGATTCCCCTATTTGTATAAATACGTTTGCAAGTATGCTTGTGTATTTCTGCATGTACTACAACGATAGTGTTGCCACAATTTTTATATGGATTTCGCCGCTGTATCCAACTAAGTACAGTATTCCAAGCAAAAAATGTTTGTGATTATAAATTGGAATCGACTTATTCATAATTTATTTTATTAAGGAGAATGTACACTATAAAATTACATATGTAAATTAAAAAAAAAAAAAATACGAAAGAAACAAGAGGATGCTGTACTGAAGATAAGAGGATACTGTAAGTTCAGAGTTCATTCTATGATAGTTGCCATCAATGTAGCTTCATTTCTTTTTATTTTTTTTAATTCTACATTTTTCATTTTTTAACTAATACAAAAAACCCGTTATTACTTTTAAAGTCTAATAGCTGGTTTCCTTTTTCTGGGTGTACTCAATTGGGTACAGAGGCGCCAAATGGGTTAATGAGAGCAACACAGTTGCAAAAAAAAAAAAGCATACATGTTCTAAATTTCATTTCTGTGCAATTCATGGATCCTAACTTGCGTTACAAAAATTCAAATAAAGTATTCTCAAATATTATAATAATAAGCCAAACAATTTCTCCTTCAACAAAGGTCATTATACTCTGCCCACATAGAGGTATAGGGTATAAAAACGATTTAATAAATACTAGCATATATCGGCCTTCGAAATTCCAGTGCAAGTTCTAGGAAATTTTAGTTTTTCATTTAATAAATTGTTTTATAAGACCCTCACGGTATGCTAATCAATTTTAGCCAATTCACAATTCAACACTTTTTATTGTCGTTATTGGTTTATGTCCAAAATTATTTTTCAATTCAACACATGGCATTTTGCAAACACATCAACAAACTTAATAAACATACACACAGCATTGTATAATTTTATGTATGTGTTAGTAGCAACTTTAAATGCATTTTACTAAAAAAAGATGGAAAAATGGAAAAATGTAAAAATCTGTAAATCTGTTAGACCGCTATAAAGAAATACCTTTCAAATGAGGGATGTTTGGTCACAATAGGATTAAAACCGACTAATTTACATCGCACACTGTGAGATTTAATCAATCTGGCATCTCGAAATTCAAAAAAAAAAAAAAAAAAAAATGTTTTCGTAACTCGCTCATATTTTTTTTTTACGTGAGAAGAGACCCCAATTGTTAAAAAAACAAACACAAAAGAGAATAAAAAAATGTTATTGGCATGATAACAGCTATCAAACACGTGCAATTGGATAGTATGCAAAAATTGATTTGCAAGATTGCATTGATCACAAAAGTTTGAGTGATCAGGTCGAAGTTGTGAGTGGTTTTTTTGGCCTAAAATATTTTTTGTATTGAATGTTATTACTTAAACTTAAAATTTTTGCTTTATACAATATTTATTTTTGCACTCAAGTATTTTGAAAAAATTTTTTTATAACCAGCTAAAAGGTAAGACAAATTTTAAAGCTTTCAAATCTTTGATAGACTAGACTTTCCAAGTCGCACGGAGTTTCGTGATGGGAATACCAGCAGAATCTTTGTTAATGTGCCCAAAACAAATTTCAAAAATAAAATCCTGCCCATTTTTTGCCTTTTTTTAGTATGAGTGAAATATCGCGAGAGGAGCTATTTTGGATTTGGTTGAGCAAGGTGAAAAGCGAAAAAACAGAAGCGGTCGAAAAGCACGTTATATTAATTTTTAGACCAGATGTTGACGATACCAAAATTAAAGATCGTATAAAAAAGCTTTGCTTCCAATTTCAATCGCGATGGAGCAAGTCTCACCGTGATAAAGCAAGATTTATGCATGACAATGCTATTTGGCTAAGTTCAAAAATTTCTGCTGTTGATTTTGCTCTTGATCACGCACCATCAACTTCAAAACAAATACCGCAACGCGGAAGGCGAGAAAAAGAGTTTGCTGAAAGAGCTTCGAGTACACAAAAACGGAAATGTAAAGAGTTAATATCAAATGTAGCTTCGGAACAATTAACTATGGCTACCGCAATGCATCTGAGATCCTGTGGAAAAATAGACTCAGCAAACATTGTCAAAGAGTTGTCGACTGCATCCCCTTCGAGAGGTACAGCTATAAAAAGAGCAAGGGTAAGCATTATTGAAAAGAAAAGTCTTACACCAGATCAAGCACTGGCCATGATCGTAGACGAAAATTTATCAACTGAGCAATACAGTCCGAAATTGTATCCATGCTAAGACCTCGTTAAGCAATCAAAATTATTGTGCTACCCAAGCCTTGTTACTGTTACTGAAACATATGCTGAAATCAATTTGCCATCCTTAATAGACCACACGGTGAAAAGATTAATAGATGCATAATATGAGGTTTTTAAGCCGGTCCCTGCCATTCAGGATGAATTAAGCACAATAATAAAATGGGGATGCGATGGAGCTGAACAGAACCGTTACAAGCAAAAATTTTCGGATGACAACATGTCAGACGAAAGCATGTTTTCTCTTCCGATGGTGCCTCTTCAACTTAACTCTGGAGCTGAAGGAAGGAAACATATTTTTTGGCAAAATCCAGCTGCGTCTTCGACAAGATATTGTTGACCGATCAAATTTATTTTCACGAAAGAGACGCGTGAGGTCATTAAAGCGGAAGTGGAGCATATTCGGCTGCAAATTTCTGTTTTGAAACCAACTAGCTTTGAGCTTCACGGTTATAGTTTCACGGTTAAAGCCAATTTAATTCTATGTATGATTGACGGCAAAGTGTGCACCGCTCTTTCAAATTACACGTCATTGCAAGCGTGCTATATATTTGGTTCAACTCCAAAAACTATGAACGACATGAATGCCTTATCACAGCGCGAAATCGATGAAAATATGCCTGCTGTTGGTCTTTCACCTCTACATGCCTACATAAGGTTTATGGAGTGCTTGTTGCACATTTCTTACAGATTGGAAATAGAAAAATGGTACGTATCAGGCGATGAAAATAAGGAGAGCGTTGCAAGAAGGAAGAAAAAAAATACAAGACAGGTTTAGGAACGAAATGGGTCTTCTTGTGGATATGCCGAAACAGAAAACAGGAAACACAAATGATGGCAATACGGCCAGAAAATTTTTCAAAGAAGCAGAAAGCGGTTTGGAGTAATACTTATTTGCATAAACATCGGCTATTTTATCAATATAGATGCGTTCCAAAATTTTACGTCAGAAACAAGAGAGCTTTATTTGAGTTTATATCCTTGGTACTATATGCCAGTAACTCTCCACAAAATATTGTTTCATGGGGGAGCTATCATTTCTTCATGCATTCTTCCCATAGGAAACTTTTCTGAAGAAGCGCAAGAAGCACGCAACAAAGAGTTGAGAGAGTATCGCGAACTGTTCACAAGAAAAACGTCCCGAGTTGACACCAACATAGATTTATTGCATAGGTTGCTTATCAAGTCAGACCCTTTGATTGCAAGTTTATGTTTGCCCCCAAAAACCAAGCGTTCTACTTTACCTTTTGAGGTCATTGCACTTTTGTCTGACACCCAACTAAATGATGAATTTGATGATTTAGCATAAAAAACTTTGCTTGCAGCTCTCTGGAATTTTTATTTTTGTATAAATTTCTTTTTTTTTTATTTCTACTTTTCGCTTTTTACTTTTGTATAATTTGTATATAATTTCTTTATTTTGGTTTTTGATTGATATCTTATTTTGAATATTTTCCATTCTTTTAAGAACTTTCGTTGAATTTTTTAGTTTTTCCTCTTCATTCTGTTTTAGATATCAATAAATTTAACATTGAAACAACATTAACTTTTTATTTTTCTCATTTGCAAAGAATCATCGAAAACTAAAGTTCGAAACTAGAAGCATTTTATAGAAATGGTTGTATGTGGGTACTTATATCAATATATCGACAAGTTTTAGTTAGAAGAGAAAAAAAGAAGAAATTTTGAATATATGTAAATGTGTAAAAAAAAAAAAATCATGTGAGTCCGATCACAAGGGAGATGTGTAAACATCATATTTTCCAGTGCATAAAAAATGAGTCGATTATGCTGTTTTCTGAAATTCAATTGATGTTTTCTGAAATGCAATTGATGTTTTCTGTAATCCAATTGATGTTTTCTGAAATACAATTAATGTTTTCAGCAATTCAAATGATGCTTTTTGAAATTCTATTGATGTTTTCTGAAATACAGTTAATATTCTCAGCAATTCAAATAATGCTTTTTGAAATTCAATTGATGTTTTCTGAAATTCAATTGATATTTTCTGAAATGCAATTGATGTTTTCTGTAATCCAATTGATGTTTTCTGAAATACAATTAATGTTTTCAGCAATTCAAATGATGCTTTTTGAAATTCTATTGATGTTTTCTGAAATGCAATTAATATTCTCAGCAATTCTAATAATGCTTTTTGAAATTCAATTGATGTTTTCTGAAATTCTATATATGTTTTCTGAAATTTTATTGATGTTTTCTGAAATACAGTTTATGTTTTCTGAAATTCTATTGATGTTTTCTGAAATACAATTGATGTTTTCTGAAATTATATTGATGTTTTCTGAAATTCTATTTATGTTTTCTGAAATTCAAATGATGTTTTCTGAAATTATATTGATGGTTTCTGAAATACAATTGATGTTTTCTGAAATTATATTGATGTTTTCTGAAATTCTATTTATGTTTTCTGAAATTCAAATGATGTTTTCTGAAATTATATTGATGGTTTCTGAAATACAATTGATGTTTTTTGAAAGACAATTGGAAAATGTTTAGAAAAGAACATATCATAATTTTTTCACCAATACAATCATAAGTCACACAGCGTTATCTGCTTCAGCTCACACCGATATGAGTTACGCTGTTTTTGTGATTGTATTGTGAAATAGAAATTTACCCCCCTGCGCGTATAGATGTTTACACATCAAAATTGTCCCCAACTAGTGTTTTTGAGGATAGTTCGGAACTAGTCCCCTTTGACACTAGTTGGAACTAGTTATCTTTCACCGTATTGAAGCTTATAATCTCCTTAACGATCGTGCCAAATTTCAGGTTGATATCTCTAAAACTTCATATAAAAATTAATTTTGAGATGCTAGATTGACTAAATCTCACACTGTGCATCGGTCACAAGAAATCGCCTTGCCTACTAACATTAAAAATATGTAGATGCCTTCTCATGTTACGGTCTTGCTGATTTTCCCTCAAATTCAGCCATTCTTGGAATAGGATAATGTAAAAATAAAAGTGTACTCAGACATAGAATATATGTTAGAATATAATATAATAACAAAATGAATAGTTTTGAAAAACGCTTTTGGAAATTTGTACGAAGTCAAACAATATATATGGGCATTAAGCTGTTTCTTAAATTTCTTCTTCAAATTCCACAAGGAAATAAACTCCGACTTAGTTACACAAATTAGTTAAATAAAAAAATGTATGATAACACATTTTCATCTTTTGGAAATATTACATGCAAAATTGGAAAATATAATATTTAGTTTCATACATTTTTTTTTTCATAAGGGACAGTCTTAATATTAAATAGTTAGGTGTTAAACATTTTATGAAAGTTTTGTGGTTTCCAAATGTGTAAAATGTTTATTTTATTACATTATTATTGTAAACAAGTAAAAATATATATACGCTGTCGCATGAGTGTCTAAGGTCCAATCATGTTGGGTGAACGGCCTCACTCTGGCTATAAAAAATCGTCATAAACCGAATTAGGTTCATATCCGAAGAGAAATTAACTCGTATATGAGGATTAGGTCGAAAAATGGTCCGATTCTGGCTATATTTGTCATTTACATGTTACAAAGTCATATTCTAAACAAAGAGAAATCTATATGTAGATAGATTAATTGAATACCGAAAAGCCGCTTTATATGGGGACTATGACTAAAAATTGTTTTATACAGTATATTTCTGGACTGATGATTTATAGCTGTATTAAGAAAATTAATACCCAACTTGACCAAAACATACTACTGTATTCAAATGGAAAGGAGAATTTTGTAACAAAATGAAAAATTTTTTATTCTTGCAAATACAAAAATTGCACCCCGATTCAACACACTTATGCCAACGTTTTTTCCAATCCTCGAAACAGCTGTTAAAGTCGATATTCGAAATGGCTTTCTAGACATGCAGTTACTCGACTTTTATATTCTGAATCGATACAAAATAGTGCACCCCGAGTGAGTTTACTGCATATCCAGAAGTCAGACAGTGCTAAATCAGATGAATACTGTACCAATGCCGTATGAGCAAAAACTAAGAGTTGTTTGTCCATAATTCTGGTGTCTTATTGCAAATAGCTTCACGTATACTCTAAAAAATATTTCTTCTTAACAGTTTGATCCAGCGGAAGGTATTCGTAATGCACCACGCCACAACAACCGAAGAAAACTGTTAACATGACCTTGATTTTTGAACGACTTAGGCATAATCATTCGGGTATGCTTCATCTTCTGCACGATATTCACTTGATTGGTCAGTTATTTCGGGTTCTTAGGCATAGATTGAAGTCCCATCATTCTGGAAGTCAGAAAGCACATTTATTGCGACCGTTTTTTGTGTTTTTGGAGCCAATCCAGATTTGGCAAGTTTGAGACCCAAAATATCTAATAAAATAGCGTTAAATGTTCCCTTTGAAATGTCAAGAGTCTCAGCTAAGTCTCTAATTGTCAATTATTTTGGATTTCCTTGTTGTATCTAGTTCACACTTTTTTTTTTCGTCCAGGACGCTCTTTTGCCTTCAACAATTTTTCTGCGTTCTCCGAGCTGGCTGAAACATGTTTCCAATATAGTGCTGTCAGCGCAGGTGCTATTCAGGCATTGTTAAGAACGAGCTTCACTATTGACTAATTACTACTGAAGATATTGAGAAAAAATTTGACTCAAAAGCATTTTTCCTACTCGAAAAACTCACAAAGTTTAAATTGAATAATTTTGATCTTAAGATATTTTAAGTTTAACTCATAGGCGGCATTTATATGTGGGCCAATTTTAATAAAGTAGCGAATTTCATCCAAATGTCTTGCCAATTGCGACCTGAAGCTTGAGATGGATGGACAGACGGACGGAGGGACGGTCATCGTCGTTAGTGACTACTAAGTGACATGAGAAACTTGAGTGTCCCTCACGATCACGAATGTTACTCAATATCGTGAAATAAGTATTTGATATTAAATATATTTCTTTTTCGAAGATAAATTATTTTTGAAATGTTTTCATATATTTTGAAGTGCTTTTATTGCTGGAGAATAGAGGAAATCTGGAAGTCAAGTTCAATGAAGTATTTGATATTAAAGGCAACTACTTAAATCTGTATATATAAAAGTGAAAGCTTGTTTATTTGTGTGTTTGTTTGTAGTTTATAAGAGGCTACACCAGTTAATCGATCTTCTTGAAATGTTCACAATTTATTTAATGATTTATTATTTTATTAACTTACAATTTAATTTATAAGGTAATGTAAGGGTTACAGCAATAGCTACTATGGCCTTCAGCACTATGTATTATTGCATATCTGGAAGGAACATTTGGATATAAATATTTATACCCAATACCACTATGTGATCAGGGTATAATGAATTTATAACTATCACAAATATTTGACTTATACCCACCTTTTATTATACCGATCGACCCAGAAACATTTAGCAAAGTTCGTCTCTCCGTCTATCCATCTGTCCATCTGCCTGTGTGTGTGACAAACATCTGGTCGCAAATATGAAGCTTCTATCAGGAATAAGACTGATGCTGTGAAAATAGGTGCACGTTCAGACCTAGTCCCCATACAAATAAACCCTATCAGACTAAATAAAATGGTCGTAAAAGTCTGATTATCATATATATCGACAAAATTTTGTGTATCTATGTCCATGTCCATATCTACTAATGAGTAATCTAAAAATAAGCCCTATAAGAGCATTTTAGTCATAGTCCCCATAAAAGTCTGATTCCTGATATTCACTTATATTTAATACAAACGAAAATATTGCTTGGATTTTTTTAGTATTTGTTTTAGATATGTTTTTGAGAAATGTAGATGACTTTACTAAATATGGTCATGATCGGCCATTTTTTCGACCTAGTCTCCATATAAAAATTCCAACAAATATGAACTTCTTTATTACTGCACGCCACAAATAAAAACAAGTAAGAAAATTATAGTCGGTCTAGACCGACTATATGATACCCTATACCATGCGTTTAGAGACCCTATCTCTCAGACCCAACTAACTGGATATAGAAAATAAGCATAAACCAAATTTGAGTGGGATTTTTCTTAATTTTTTTGGCTGCAGATATGAAAAATTTCATATCGGATGTAATATCAATATGGGGACTAGGCCCAAAAATGGATCGATCCTGACGATGTGTGGTAAGGTCTCTTGTATTTTGGAAAAATATATACAAACAAAATTTGAGAAGAATCAGTGCAATATTTTTGTTTTTTGATAAATTAAAGTGAAGATCGGGAAGCAGCTCTATATGGGGCCTATGATTAAGAGTTGTCCAATAGGGATCATTTTTGGACTACTGATTAATTGATGTAATATATACATACAAACACAATTTGACTAAGATTTGTATGATAATTTGGATCTTATGGCAATATATGTTGATTTTATAGGGGTCATTTGTATGGGGGCTAGGTCTGAACATGGACCGATTCTCACCAATTTCAATAGCGTTCATCCCATGGCCGATAAAAGATAAAATACCAAATTTCGTCAAAATATATTCATATTTGCGACCTGCTGTTTGATTACAAGCTTTACATGGACACACAGACGGACGGACGGACGGACGGACGGACGGACGGACGGACGGACATCGTTAAATCGAATCAGATAGTGATTCTGATTCGATCGGTATAATTAAAGATGGGTGTAGGTCAAATATTTTTGGTTGTTACAAACAGCAGCACAAAGTCATTATACCCAAACCACATAGTGGTATAGGGTATAAACAATAGCACTAAATTTGTTGTTTGCTTATTTCTCCTATCAAGTTAATGCCTCAGTAAAGTTGGATTCAAGATCCCCACTCCAAACGCATGATATATAATATCGTAAAGTCGGTCTAGACCGACTACATGTAATTTCTAACTTGTTTATGTCTATAATATTAAAAGGCAAGACGACTTCTGGTGACGGATGTAATTTTGTCAGTGTTACCCCGACTTTGACCAAATATACCTCATATGAAAGGTATTTCTTTTAAGCTGTCCACCAGATTTACAGATTTGCACCGTCTGGAACATTTTTTTGTAATAATGCTGATTTAAAGTTGCTACTAACACATACATAAAATTATACAATGCTGTGTGTGTGTTTATTAAATTTGTTTATGTGTCTGCAAAAATTTTATATGAAAAGCCCTGTTCTGAATTGAAAAATAATTTTTGACATAAAACAATAACGACAATAACGCAATCGATTTTCATTATAGTCATTGCATATCACACGCCCTGTGTTGAGTTGTGAATTACCTTGAATTAGCATACCTTAAGGTGGCATAAATTTTATTATTTCAGCAAATTCCATCAGGAACATAGGCTGTGTACGTAGAATCTCCATCTCTGTCTGTCTGCTGCGATATGTCTGAATTCGTTGAATGATTTTCCGGTTTCTTTAAAAATTGTATGTCTCTATATTATCTTCGGTCTTCCTGGTTTCCCCGCACCTTGGGGGTTTCATTCGAGTGTTTCATGGTTTTCTTAGTGTACGTCCAAGCCACTGATATTTTCTCGTCTTTATTTGAATGTTGATGTTATCTCCGTCGGCGATTTGGAGAAGTTATTCGTTCGTAACTAGTCTAGGCCACCAAATCCTTACTATGTTTCGTAGGAATCTGTTGGTAAAAATTTGAATATTCGGCTTGATGACTTCGTTTACCAACCAGGTTTCGGATCCATATAGCAGAATAGTCTTTACGCAGGCGTTGTATATGTGGAGTTTGGTTTTGGGGAAGAGGACGTTCGACTCCCATATATTTCGTAGATTGTAATATGCAGTGTTGGTCATATGTATTCGCTAATTTGCGTCTCGTATAACGACGCCGCGGCGCGCCGTCTGTAGTTATATTACTATCCAAGTAGCAAAAGTTATCAACGTCTTGAATTGGCGCTTTGTTCAGCAAAAAAAAATAAGGTGGCATAAAACATTGAAAGAAATAAATTGAATGAAAAAATAAAATTTCCTACAATTTGCACTCGAATTTCGAGGGCTGGGCTCTTGTAGTATATACAAATATATATGTATATATCAGGGTGATAGCCATTTTTTTTTTTAATTTCAAGACGTGCGAGTAGGATTATTGTGACACTGGATCTACAAATTTAATGCGCAATATTTGAGCCAAATCCGACCATGCTTTCTGGACGTGCATAGAGTTCAAAGTTCAAATATGCATTTTTATGTAAAAACTATAAAAAAAAAAATCATTTTTCACAAAAATTTTGATATTAATGATTGCGCTTCAACTAAACTAATTAATAAACCATAATATAGAGTAAATTAAATTTCTAATGAAACAACAAAATCTAGTATCGGGTGAAAAACAGCCAAGTTATATAGCTTTCTTCAGTCAATAAATGCACCGCAGCCCACTTGATTAGAAAATTTAGCTCATATTTTTAAAGACATTGAAATAATTTACAACAACAACGTTTTTGCATTCTCTTGATCCCAAATTAATCTTATGTTAAGTATTTTGCATCTCGTGTATTGCTATGCCGTCCTAAATTAATGACAAAACGGTACGTATTTTTAGCAATATTTCAAAATCTCCAATTTTACGTTTTCAAAAATTTTGTTCAAGAAATTTTCCGAAATCAACGATTGGACTTTAAGGTCTTATTAACAAAATATATATGATTAAAAATGCCAAATATTGTAGGTATCCTCTTGTTAATTTGGCGAGGGCAGCGTTTTCATTTCAGCGGATTTGAAGAAAAATGTGATTTTTCATACTTCTTCAACTTCTGGTTTACATCTTTTTGGTGTTTTAATATTTCAAATATCTTTTATCAGAATATTATACTACTTGATACAAGTTTTTATTCTTGTAAATTAAGGTTAAATTGAAACACTATAAAGTGTCCCTCTTTAAGGTCAAAAGTCAAATTTGACATTTAATTTTTTTAAAACAAAATATCGAAAAAATATATATGTGTGGAAGGATTTCGATAAAACTTGTTCGTAATATTTTACTAATTTTAAGAAAAAATATTCTGGACTTATTTTCTGAAATTAATCCGTGAGGTACTCTCTTGATGTCAAGTTGCCTCTTTATGAAAATCTATAAATATTTTCTTTATCAGCATGTTTTTAAATAAAACAAATTTAATGTATTCATAAAATTCCTCACATTTATTCGTTACTTTATGAAAATATGTAGATTAAATAATTTTTTTGATATGTCGTAGTGGAACTTTTTTCCTCATGCCAAAAGCTATCGAAAAATCGATGGCACAATATGGACAAACTTTTTTCCTTACAAATCGGCCCACCCTATTAGTCATGCCAAAAATAAGGATCACCCCAGTGGGCATGTCATTATATATCTGGAAAAGCACGGCAGAAAAAGGCGTCTTTTAACTATGTATGAGTTGATAGAATATTAACGAGTGAGTAGTTGGGCCAAAAATGGGCAAGATGATGGCAGTGGGCATGATATCTCCCATACAAAGTATATAAGTTAACACATTATTTATTTTGCAATACTAAATTGCAAGTTAACATTTTATTATTTGTTTCGCAATATTTAATTGCACTAATTATTCCCACAGCGTCTGCACTTTTGCTTAAAAACAAAAGTGTCTTGTTGCAAGTCATCTTTTTGCTATTCTAGCATTTTTGGTAGCTCGCGTGTGTGTCGGTAGGGTTAAATATTAAGAATAAAAATATTTGTAAGTCAGTAAAAAAACTCAACTGGAAGCACATAGTGCTGTAGAAAATAAAACAAAGAAATAAATAATAAAGAAAAAGCACATAGTGCTGTTATAATAAAAAATAAGTGTTAATTTATTTCTAATTGGCGCCCAACGTGGGGCACTGAAGGAAAACAAGATCCTTTCAGTCTCCAAAAAAAAAAAAAAGTCTTGACGCGGCTCCTGAGTAGTTTACCAAACATTTACAAAAGGGGGCGTACGTAGTGTCGCGGCCTGTCAAGCCCGGTTGACGGATATTAAAAAAAAAAAAAAAAAAAAAATTTTTTTAAGTTAAAAAAACTAAAATAATAAAATAGTTTTATAAATAAATAAAAAATAATTATGTGAAATTAAACTTAAACAAATTTCTGAACAAAATAAATTTTCAAAACAAAGGGAAATGATAAACTAAAAATTTTAGCAAATAAAATTGAAACTGAATTTCGAACTACAAGTGAAAATAAATTTTCAAACTTTAAAAAAAAAAAAAAATTTCTGAAAAAATCTAACGCACACTATTGGTAAAATTAAAGTTCTCAAAATAAGTGATAAACAAAAAATTTTTTTGAAGGAAGATATCGATTAAGCAAATCGATCGGTGCGGCCAATGCACCTTGATTCAACAACAACAACAACAACAACAGAGATTCGACAACAGCAACACATCATCATCGTCCGAACACCAACAACAACGACTCCAGCAACGGAAAATTGGTCAACCATGTTCCAGTGGATCACAATATTAATGTAAGATTAAAACTATTGCAATTTATTGATGTTTAGTTAAGATTGTGAATCTAGTTGCAAGTTTATTGATAATTGTGAGAAATTTAAAATTAAAAGGAATTTAAATTACAAAATTTTAAGTTGATAAAATAGTATTTAATAATTTTGAAATTCTCAAATTAGTAAAAGATAACAAAATTGAATTATAAAAATTTTTTAAGTTGATAACATGATATTTAATAAGTAATGAAATTCTTAAATTGGTAGAAACAAAATATTTTCGAAATTTACATATTACTGAAATTTATTGATAATAATAGAAAGGGAAAGAAAGGGAAAATCCTGAAAATGAACCAAGAAGAACAAATAGCTGCGACTTTGTCAAAGCTAAGCTTAGCAGCTTCCTCTAGTAGTACTAACACATCATCTTCCTTTACTAACAACCAAAAAAAGGAACTTGTTAATCTAATATCAGAAACGGTCACTTCCATTTTGAATCCCAGAGCTGAACAGGATGAGGAATTAAATATAGATTTTAGTAGAAACACTGACGCATCAGAACGCGTTCCTGATGTAGTGAAATGTCTAAGAGAGTTTTCCGGGAAACCAGGGGAATTCAATTCCTGGAGGAAATCGGTGGACAGAATTCTTTTAATGTACGGACAGAATAGAAACACAGCAAAATACTTTGCTATATTACACACAATCCGGCATAAAATTATTGGTGAGGCCGATGCCGCACTTGAATCGTATCGAACGCCATTAAGTTGGGAGAAGATAAAGAAATGTCTAATGTTGCATTACGCAGACAAGAGGGACGTCGGTACTCTGGAGTATCAAATGACAACTCTTGCCCAGCGAGGCAACACAGTTGAAGAATTTTACCAACGGGTTTATCAGTACCTTTCCTTGATTTTGGACAAAATTGATTGTCTAGACTTGGGAGAGGAAGCACTGTCTGCAATGACAGCGTCCTATAGAGGAAAGGCTTTAGATACTTTCGTTAGGGGTTTAAATGGCAACTTGCCAAGTCTTTTGAGTGTTAGGGAACCAACCAGCCTACCACAGGCTCTACAAATGTGCCTTAAGCTGAGCAATTTGAATTATAGAACAATTCATGCAAATAGCGTAGAAAAAGCACAATCAGGTCAGCAGCGTCCCGTCCCACTGAGAAGACAATTTTATCCGGAACTTACTAATCCACATGGACAGTTCCCCAGAACAATTAATTATTGTCCACATAGACAAACCCAAGTAGTTCCGAATTATTCCAACTATCCAAAACTGAATAACACTAGGCCTCTTTTACCGCCCAAACCGCCAGTGCCTATGGAGGTAGATAGATCGATCCAGACGAGACAAGTTAATTATCAGAACAGACCACAGTATCACCTGGGTCAGAATTTTGGATGACCATCATGGCAACCATCAAATAATAAATTTTCTCAAGGTGGTTTCAACCAGAACATTAAAAGACCACCCTCACAAAATTCGCCACAACCCAACAAGGTTCAACGCGTTTTCAATACGGAAGCAGCAAATTTTATTCCGAATGTACCAACTATGTAGAAAATAATCCCGAAGAATGCTATGAATACGAAGATGAGAAATATGGGGGAGAACAATCAGAATTTACTAACGACGATATTAATTTTTTAGATTATGCTTTTCTTCTTTGCCGTACTTTCTATTTAAAATGAAAAACGGCAATGAATTGAAATTTCTTTTGGACACCGGATCAAATAAAAATTACGTTAATCCTAAGTATATTCGAAATCCCATTCCTAACTAATCCTTTTTTGCCAATTCAATTGGTGGAGTGGTTGAAATTACTCACCACGCAAATATTAGAATTTTTAATGACGAAATAGGTAAATTAAAATTTTATATTTTACCAAATTTGACGACGTTCGATGCCATAATAGGCAATGATACATTGAAATTTTTGAATGCAATTATTTTCACTAAAGAAAATTATTTTACATTACTAGATAAGTACAGATGTCCCATTCATCAGTTGAAAATTAATTCCATAGCACATGTCACATTGAGAATTGATCACCTTTGTCACGAAGACAATGGAAAATTGAAACAACTTTTTGAAATTTATCCAACTTTATTTTCTGAGCCCGATAAAAAACTAACCTTTGTTACAAATGTCAAGGCAGAAATTAGAACTAAGAGTGATGGACCAATATATTCCAAAACATATCCGTACCCAATGCCACTGAAAAAGGAAATAGACAGACAAATTGAAGAATTACTAAAAGATGGCATTATTCGTCCATCAAAATCTCCCTATAATTCACCGGTATGGATCGTACCGAAAAAACAAGATGCTTCAGGTGAAAAAAAGTTTCGTATGGTAATCGATTATCGTAAATTAAACGAAGATACTATACCAGATAAGTACCCAATTCCAGATATTACCACTATTTTGGCGAATTTAGGTTCAAATAAATATTTCTCGACAATTGATCTTAAAAGTGGTTTCCACCAAATCGCCCTTAATGAGGCTGATATTGAGAAGACTGCATTCTCCGTTGTCAATGGGAAGTTTGAATTCACCCGACTTCCATTTGGACTGAGAAATGCTCCTGCTATTTTCCAGCGCACCTTAGATGATGTGCTGAGGGAACACATCGGTATTCGTTGCTACATTTATATCGATGATATAATTATTTTTAGCAAAACTAAGGAAGAACATTTTGATAACTTAAGTGTTATCTTTAACACTTTAGAAAAAGCTCACTTAAAAGTGCAATTCGATAAATGCGAATTTATCAAAGAGGAAACAGAATTTCTTGGTATTATAGTTGGTCAAAGGGGTATTCGCACAACACCAAAAAAGACCGAAGCAATAGTAAATTTTCCACAACCAAGAAGTGTCCATGATTTGCGTTCCTTTTTGGGAATGACGGGACATTATCGGAGATTTATAAAGGCTTACGCGCAAATTGCAAAACCGCTTACCGAAATACTCAGAGGAGAATTCGGAAGAATACCTAAGAATTTGTCTAAAAAGACACAACTGAAATTTACAGAACAACAAACTGAAGCTTTTGTTCAATTGAAAAAATGTTTGACATCAGATGATGTTATGCTTCACTATCCCAATTTCGATAAAGCCTTTGAGTTGACTACGGACGCATCTGATTATGCTTTAGGAGCCGTACTCTCTCAAGATGGCCAACCAATCAGTTTCCTTTCTAGAACTTTAAGCAGAGCAGAAGAAAATTTCGCAGCAAACGAAAAGGAAATGCTAGCGATAATTTGGGCTTTACAATCCCTCAAATGTTTCCTTTACGGATCGAAAAAAATTAAAATCTTTACTGACCACCAACCACTGACTTTCGCTCTCAGTAATAAGAACACAAACGCGAAAATGAAAAGATGGAAGGAGAGGAATATAATCACGAGCTTATTTACAAACCAGGCAACATGAATGTTGTTGCGGACTTTCTTTCAAGGCCACCAATGGCGAACTGTAACTCCATTACTGTCCACAGTAGTGATAGCTCTTCTGAAAATTTAATACCGTCTGTGGAAACACCAATTAATGTTTTTAAGAATCAGATTTTCATCTCGGAAGAAGCTGAGAGTTCATATAAATTTGAAATAATTTTCCCTACGTACCATAGACATTTGATAACGGAGAAAACCCTCTCCGAAGAATCACTAAAATCACTTCTAGGAAAATATTTGAACCCTTCAGTGATAAATTGTGTGAAGACAACTGAACCGATAATGCTGAAGATCCAGGCAATTTATCCAACATATTTTGGCAATTATAAAATTCGGTTTACGCAGCAAGTAGTGAAGGATATCGTCAATACGGACGACCAAGATAGAATCATAATAGAGGAGCATAACCGTGCTCATAGAAACGAGAAGGAAAACAAACTGCAGATTCTAGGGAAATTTTATTTTCCAGCTATGGCAAGGAAAATCAAACGCATCACTGGGATGTGTAAGGTCTGCAAGGAAAATAAATACGACCGACACCCAAGTAATACAAAATTAGGCGCTACACCATTACCAGAATACCCAGGTCACACCATTCATATTGACATATTTTCAACGGACAAACATAAAGTACTCACCTCCATAGACAAATTCTCCAAGTTAGCTGTAGTAAGGACAGTTGATGGGAAAAGCATAGAAAATATAAAGAAGCCATTAAGAGAAATAATATTTTACTTTGGAGTTCCAAAAGCAATAGTCTTCGATAATGAGAAAACATTTAGTTCCCAACCAATAAAGTTTATGCTGGAAAGCGAATTTGGTATTAAGATATTTACTGCACCACCGTATAAAAGTGAGGTAAATGGGCAGATCGAAAGGTTTCATTCGGCCTTGTCGGAAATTATGAGGTGCTTAAGGCATGAATACCCTGAGAAAAATTTTGACGAATTAATAGAGCGGTCCGTAAATGAGTATAATCATTCCATTCACTCTGTAACAGGAAAAAAACCCGTCGATGTATTTTTTGGCAGACCCACTTCAGCAAAATCCGACAATATAGAAGAGGTTAGAAAGGGAATATTTGAGAAACTGAGGGCAAAACAAGATAAAGATTTGCAATATCATAATAAAAACAGACAGGAAGTTGTTGACTATAAAGTGGGAGAGAAAATCTTTGTCAGACAAAATAAAAGACTAGGAACCAAACTGTCGAAGAGGTTTAGGGAGGAAATAGTTAAGGAAAACAGAAATTCCACTGTAACAACAGAATCAGGCAAAGTAGTTCATAAAGACCGAATACGAAGCTAACATGATCATGTATTTTTTAGATCACTCCTTTCCCTAAATGTTAATTTTTGCTGGGGATCAGTCGAAATATTAGACTACTCTCAATCCGAGATAGTTACCATAGAGGATGGCACCGGCAAGATTCAAACGGGAACATATAGGATTATGCACTTAATTAATCTGACGGAGTATTCCACGATAATAGAAGACCTCAAAACTAACTTTGGCAAGAACATACCCTCATCTCATCCACTACATCCATTCATTACAGAGGAAATTAACAACATGATTTCAACCATTAACAACATCATCCCTACTAATAAAAATAAACGTTCATTAGATTTCATAGGATCTGCATGGAAATGGGTTGCAGGAAACCCAGATCATGACGATCTCGTGGCCATTAATGGTAAATTTGCGGAAGTAATCGAAAATAACAACCAACAACTTGTTATTAACAAAAACTTATTTGATAGAATTAACAATATAACTCAAATTAGTAACTCAATAATAAAAACTTTGAAAGGTAGTAATGATTTTCAAACCGTACTAATACTTCAATACAAATTTAAAATTGATATAATTAAAGAGGAAATAGAAATATCAGAAAAGCAATTCATCTCACAAAAGCTAATATTGTTAACACATTTATGCTATCAAATCAAGAAACTCATAAAATTAATGATATTTTTGTAGAGGAAAATATGCCATTTGCTTCTTTAGAAGAATTATTGAATTTCGCGGACATTCAAATAGCCTTTAAGGATAAAATGTTACTTTATGTTGTAAAACTGCCCAAAACGGGATCGGAAATTTGTAATTTCTTTTTAATTAAGCCTTTAAGTAAAAATGAAACCATTCTAAAAATAAATTTTGAGAAAATGTTAAAATGTAATGGAGAATATTATGGTGTTAAGAATGAATGTAATTTAATAAATAATATAAAAATTTGCAAACAGAATGAAATTGTTAATTTAAGAAATGAAAATTGTATAAGAAATTTATTAGAAAACAAACCATATAATTGTATTGCAACAAATACGCAACATATAAAAAAAGTAGAAGAAATAAGTAGCGGACTAATTTTATTGAATGATTTTAAAGGAAATATTTCTATTAAAAATAATACAAAATACTTACATGGATCATATTTGATAAACATTTTTAATGATACCATAAACATTGATAATTTAAGTTTTTCATCTATAGAAACACACAGCTCGAGACCATTACCCTCATTAATAAAGCACGCAAACTCTCGTTCCGAGTTTAAAGAAGTGCTATCGTTGGAATTCATGAAGGAACTTAATATCAAAAATATCAGAAAAATTAGTTCCATAAACCTGTTAGCCAAATCTAGCTTGTTTACACACTTCGGGCTTTTAGCCTTCATAATAATCATAATCATGTTTTTCAAATGTAAAAAGAACAAGAAAACGGAAATTATCATAGAAAAAACGAATCCTTCCAGATGCCGACTAGGATAGCTCCACGGCACATAAGTCTAAATGACATCCCATATTTTTAAACCAATCGGGGACGATTGGAATTTCGGAGGGAAGAGTTAACACATTATTTATTTTGCAATACTAAATTGCAAGTTAACATTTTATTATTTGTTTCGCAATATTAAATTGCACTAATTATTCCCACAGCGTCTGCACTTTTGCTTAAAAACAAAAGTGTCTTGTTGCAAGTCAACAACAGACAAAAAAAATAAAGTCTCAGGTTTGCGCTACACGCGCAAACCATCTTTTTGCTATTCTAGCATTTTTGGTAGCTCGCGTGTGTGTCGGTAGGGTTAAATATTAAGAATAAAAATATTTGTAAGTCAGTAAAAAAACTCAACTGGAAGCACATAGTGCTGTAGAAAATAAAACAAAGAAATAAATAATAAAGAAAAAGCACATAGTGCTGTTATAATAAAAAATAAGTGTTAATTTATTTCTAATTTATACAACACACTACTACGATATTTACGAATATTTTATAAACTGCGAAAACTCTCAAGAAATCAATAATCATTGACTTACAAGAATTTTTTTCTATGCACATAAATTCCATAAAATATTTTTTGCATGATTGGACATTTGACACACTTTACGGCATATATTCCCATAAAAAATATGTAGTGGTTTTGTTATTTATGATGGCAGTTTTTCTTTGTTTTCCAAACAAATTACCTTTAACAGCAAGACATTAATCCTGGAATTTGAACACAAAAGAATTGAATGAACTCATACAAATTTTCCAACACCAAAAACAAAAAGAAAATAATAAATAAAAATAAAAACCCCCTGTCAATAAGCCAAAAGCAAGTGACGAAAATTATTGTTTTCTTTGAAAAACCACTTATTTACACAAAATCTCCTTAGGGCCAACAATAGACGAAGCCCTCGAAACATTCAGATATATATTTATAAAAGAAAAAACCAATGCAATGAATAAACGCACATTTGTCACATACCTCAGAAACTCAATGGTCAATAATAACGTTTTGTTTCAGGATATCACCAATTGTTATATCAGCTGTTTTTGCTTCTAAGAGATTTTCTTATTCGTGCCGCTATTACGGTTAGCTAAAGTTAAATAAAATAGAAAAAAATTGAACTTTTCCAATAACCAAAATTATTGAAAGGTGTTTTTAATATTTTTCAAAGCAGAACATCAAAACTTATTTATGGCTGTTTGCTGCAATTTCAATTGGGCGTTTTCTATTACCACAAAAACCAAAACAGGGAGCATGATTTACCTGTTGTTGATGTTTTGGTTACGACTTTTGCAGATGTTCGTTTGGTTCTGTTTCACTAAATGTTAAACATGTTTTATTAATGCCGAACACATTCTCTATCACCTTTCCTTAAGCCAACTTTGTTGATTTATGGAGAAATTATTCGAGTTTATTTAACTAAAACTATAAGGACGGATAAAATCCAATTTAAATGCAAAGGAAACTTGATTTATGATATTTAAAAGGCAGTTGTTCAACGGTCTTAATTGGAATGACTTTTGAAATCAGAGCACTTTTCTATTATAAAATTCTTAGAATGTTTACATTTCGATAACAGAGAATTTTCGGTTTAACAAAAGTTCTAAAAAAATATCTCAGAAACTGAAAATTTGTTTACACGAAAATTATCGCAAAACGTGAGAATTCTTCTATACGAAAAATATTTGAGAAACAGACACTTTTCTAAATGAAAATTATTTCAAAACCTAAGAATTGTCCTATGCGAAAAACATATCAGTAACTTGGAATTTTTCTGTAGGAAAAATATCACAGAAGCTTATAATTTTTCTGTGCGAAAATTATTTCAAAACTTAAGAATTGTTCTATTCGAAAAACATAAGGAATATCTCAGTAACTTCGAATTTTTCTGTAGCAAAAATATCTCAGAAGCTTATAATTTTTCTGTGCGAAAATTATCTCAAAAGCTAAGAATGTTTCTATATGAAAATGATCTAAAAAATCTAGGAATTTTTCTACTCGAAAAAGTTTACAATATTTCTACACGAAAAGCATTTCAGAGACTGGGAATTGTTCTATATGAAAAATTTAGAATTTTTGTGTATGAAAAACATCTAATGAACTGAAAATTTTTATACGGCAAATATTTCCGAAACTTGTAATAATTCTAAACGAAATCTATCTTAAAATTTTTCTGTACGAAAAATATATTAAAAATTGAGAAATTTTTCTGTACGAATATTGTTGTAGAAAGTGATTTTTCTATACCAAAAAAATCTCGCAAGCTGTCAAAATCAGAAACTGAGAATATTTCTGTATGAAAAATATCTCAGAAGCTCTTAATTTTTTTATACGAAAATAATTTCAGAAACTAACTCTTTTCCAGACGAAAATTATTTGAAAACCTACGAATTGTTCTCAGGAGCTGAGAATATTTCTAAAGGAATATTATCGCTGAAGCTGAAGATTTTTCTACACGAAAAATATCTCAAAACATAAGAGTTTTTCTATATGAAAAATATCTCAGAAGCGGACAATTTTTCTATACGAAATTAACTCGTAAACTGAGAATGTTTCTATACGAAAATTATTTAAAAACTTAAGCATTGTTCTATACGAGAACTATCTCAGAATCTGACAATATTTCTATATGAAACATATATCAAACCATGAGAATTTTTCTATAGGACAATTAGTGCCGAATTTAAGAATTTTTCTATACGAAAGTTATCTCATAAACTGAAAATTTGTGTAAAAATCTTCCTACGTGAAAAATATCTTAAAACTGAAATTGTTTTATACTAAAAATGTCCCAGGAATTGAAAACAAATCAATAGGAAAAATATCTCAAAAACTAACAATTTTTCTATACGAACATTATCTCAAAAAACGGAAATTTTTTTACGAGAAATATCTCAGAAACTGAAAGTTTTTCTATACGAAAAATACTTCGAGTGGGAATTCTTCTATATGAAAAATTTAGAATTTTTCTATATGAAAAACAAAACAGAAACTTGTATTATTTCCAAACGAAATCTATGTTAAAACTTTTCTATACGAAAAATATCTTAAAAATTGAGAATCTTTCTGTACTCGAAATATCTCAAAACATGAGAAATTTTCTATACGAATATTGTTCTAGAAACTAACAATATTTCTATACCAAAAATATCTCGCATTCTGTCAATTTTTCTATACGAAAAAATATGTCAGTAACTGAGAATATTTCTGTAGGAAAAATTTTTCAGAAGCTGATAACATTTTTATACGAAAAAATTCCAGAAACTAACTCTTTTCTAAACTAAAATTATTTAAAAACCTACGAATTGTTCTATACAAAAAAATATGTCAGGAGCTCAGAATTTTCCTATACGATATTATCTCGTAAACTGGGAATGTTTCTACATGAAAAATATCTCATAAGAGCTTTTCTATACCAAAAATATCTCAGAAGCTGACAATTTTTCTATACGAAATTATCTCGTAAATTGAGAATGGTTCTATACGAAAATTATCTAAAAACCCAAGAATTGTTCTATACGAGAATTATCTCAGAAACTGAGAATATTTCTATACGAAAAATATATCAAACCATGAGAATTTTTCTATAGGAAAATTAGTTCAGAATCTAAGAATTTTTTTATAGGAAAGTTATCTCATAAACTGAAACTTTATGTCAAAACTTTCTTACGTTAGAAATATCTCAAAACTGAGATTGTTCTGTACTAAAAATATCCCAGGAACTGATAACCATCAATAGGAAAAATATCTCAGAAGCTGGCAATTTTTCTATAAGAACATTATCTCAAAAAACTGATTTTTTTTTACTAAAAATATCTCAGAAACTGCAAATTTTTCTACATGAAATATATCTCAGAACTAACAATTTTTTGTATGAAAAATTGCCCAAAACCTAGGAATTTTTCTGTACGAAACTTCTCAGAAACTAAGAATTTTTCTTTAGAAAAATAGAAACAGCAGTTGAGAATTTTTCTATATGAAAATCATCTCACAAACTGATAATTTCCCTATACGAATATTATATCAAAAGCGGAAAATTTTTCTGTATGAAAAATATCTCAAAACATGAGAAACTTTCTATGCGAAAATTATGTCAGAAGCTGAGAATTTCTCAACACGAACATTATTTCAGAGACGAAAATTTTTTCTATACGAATACTAAATAAACATACGTAAAATTTTTCTATACAGAATATATACCAAAACGTGGGAACTTTTCTATAAGAAAAATATCGCAGAAGCTGAGAACTTTTTTTTCGAAAATTACCATGAAAATTGAGAATTTTTCTGCACGAAAGTTATGTTAAAAGCTAAGAATTTTTTATACAAAAAATTTCTCAGAAACTGAAAATTTGATATACAAAAATATCTCAGAAGCTGACAAATTTTTTGTACGAAAATTTTCCCAAAACCTAGGAATTTTTCTGTACGAAACATCTCAGAAACTGAGAAATTTTTTTTAGAAAAATTGGAGCAGAAATTGGGAATTTTTCTATATGAAAATCATCTCATAAACTGGTACTGTTTTTAAATGAAAATTATCTCGAAACCTAAGAATTTTTTAAGCGAAAACAATTTCAGAAACTGAAAATATATCTGACCCAAACAAATCTCACAAACTGATAATTTCCCTATACGAATATTATATCAAAAGCGGAAAATTTTTCGGTATGAAAATATCTCAAAACATGAGAAACTTTCTATGCGAAAAATATGTCAGAAGCTGAGAATTTCTCAACACGAACTTTATTTCAGAGACGAAAAGTTTTTCTATACAAATACTAAACAAACATACGTAAAATTTTTCCATACAGAATATATACCAAAACATGGGAACTTTTCTATAAGAAAAATATCGCAGAATCTGAGAACTTTTTTTTTCGAAAATTACCATGAAAATTGAGAATTTTTCTACACGAAAGTTATGTCAAAAGCTAAGAATTTTTTATACGAAAAATTTCTCAGAAACTGAAAATTTGATATACAAAAATATCTCAGAAGCTGACAAATTTTTTGTACGAAAATTTTCCCAAAACCTAGGAATTTTTCTGTACGAAACATCTCAGAAACTGAGAAATTTTTTTTAGAAAAATTGGAGCAGAAATTGGGAATTTTTCTAAATGAAAATCATCTCATAAACTGGTACTGTTTTTAAATGAAAATTATCTCGAAACCTAAGAATTTTTTTATGCGTAAACTATTTCAGAAACTGAAAATATATCTGACCCAAACAAATCTCACAAACTAATAATTTAACTATACCAACATTATATCAAAAGCGAAAAATTTTTCGGTATGAAAAATGTCTCAAAACATGAGAAACTTTCTATGCGAAAAATATGTCAGAAGCTGAGAATTTCTCAACACGAACTTTATTTCAGAGACGAAAATTTTTTCTATACGAATACTAAATAAACAAACGTAAAATTTTTCTATACAGAATATATACCAAAACATGGGAACATCTCTATAAGAAAAATATCGCAGAAGCTGAGAACTTTTTTTTCAAAAATTATCATGAAAATTGAGAATTTTTCTACACGAAAATTATGTCAAAACTTAAAAATTTTTTTATACGAAAAATATCTCAGAAACTGAAAATTTTTCTATATGAAAGATATCTCAGAAGCTAACAATTTTTTGTACGTAAATTTTCCCAAAACCTAGGAATTATTCTGTACGAAATATCTCAGAAACTGAGAGTTTTTCTTTAGAAAAATTGAAGCAGCAATTGAAAAGTTTTCTATATGAAAATCATCTCATTAACTGGTATTTTTTTTAAATGAAAATTATCTCAAAACCTAAGAATTTTTTTATGCGTAAACTATTTCAGAAACTGAAAATATATCTGAACCAAAAATATCTCACAAACTAATAATTTAACTATACGAACATTATATCAAAAGTGGAAAATTTTTCTGTATGAAAAATATCTTAGACAATGAGAATTTTTTTATACGAAAGTTATCGCAGAACCTGAACATTTTCTTTTAGACGAAAATCATTTCAGAAATTGACAATTTTTCTGTACGAGGAATATCCTAGAAGCTGACAATATTTCCATACGACGAATATCTTAGAAACTGATGGCCTTTCTACACAAAAATTATCTCAAAACCTAAGAATTGTCCTAGAGGAAATATATCGCGGAAGTTGATAATGTTTCTGTTCAAAAAATTATCCCAGAAAACTACTTAAATTTCAGAAAATTTTTCTGTGTGTACAGCAATATATCTGAAAATTAACATTTTTTATAAGAAAAATATCTCAAAAATGGAGAATTTGTGTGTGTGTGTATGAAAAATATTACAGAAGTTGCAAATTTGTTTTACACGAAAATATATCAGAAATTGAGAATTTCTGCATATCAGATTCTTAATAAAAATATGTATACTGAAGCGTGAATCTTTTTATACAAATAATAACTCAAAAAGCGTAAACTCCTCTAGATGAGAATTATGACAGAAACATTCTGTCAAAAAATATTTTGTAATTGGAGAATTTTTCTATAACTGCGAATTTTACTGTATATACCAAAATATATTTCAGAAATTACGAATTTTATTATAACGGAAAATATTTCAGAAAATAAGAAAATCGCTACACGGAATATATCTCAGGAACTGAAAATTTTTTTACAACGGAAAGAAATCTAAGAAACAAGAAAATATTTCAGCAACTAAAAATTTTAACTTATCGGAAAGTACCTCAGCAACAGAAAAATTTTATGTACTGGGAAATACCTCAGAAAATGAGAAAATTTATATACAAGAAAATATCTTAGAGAAAATTTCTCTTCAGAATGAACGATTTGAACCAGAACCTTATCATATATTCCAAGATTCCTCGGATTCTGTAAACATTTTGCTAAAGTTGGGGCTTTGTTTTGAAGTAAACAATTTAACGTCAAAATACTGGGAAAACAGTTCTATTGATTGTAAAGAAATAACTTAAATTTAAAAACCTTTTGCTTGTTAATTCATCTTCAAAAAGCACAAGAATAGCAATGAAACTACGTACCACCTAAGCTAGCACAAAGATGCAGGTAAAGAACGGTTCTTTTAAAATTTCAACTCACTTTAATGCCAGTATCATTTGAAATATAAATGTCAGATTGCGAATATTACGGTCATATTTCTGATTACCGCACATCTTTCCAATTATTCCTAATGAGTTCTCGTTTTTGAAAACAATTTAATTATTTTTAAATTTCTATTTGAAAATCGTCAAATATTTTTCAATTCTGTAAAAATCATATTTTTGTCATTACAGCTTAAAAGAGTCACAATGTTATATGAACCGCTTTTTATTTTGTTCCTACACACACACACACACACACACATACAAACTCACATCATTTTAAACCAAATACAGCCATCATGTTTCGTTTATAAAATTTCTCTTAAATCTTAACTTGTACAAAATTACTTAAAAATCTCCATCTATTAAAAAAAATAAGAATATTATAATCGGTCTAGACCGACTGTACGATGCTTTGAGGAATGGTAACAGGTGTAACTAACTGTATATTCAAAATAAGCATAAACCAAATTTGAGTGGCATTACTATTTTTTTTTGCCTGCAGATATGAAAAAGTTCATATTCCATGTTGTATTTATATGGGGGCCAGATAAAAAATTGAACGAACCTGACCATAATTGACGCTAATTTTTTGCAAAAATATAAACAAACCAAATCTACGAAAAATCTGTGAAATATTTCTGTTTTTTGTTATGTTTAAGTGAAGATCGGGAAGCAACTTTATATGGGGACTGTAACTGGGAATCGTCCTACAGTGTTTATTTGTGGACTACTAATTAACTGATGTAATGGCAATTTATGTCGATTTCATAGGAGTCATTTGTATGGGGACTATGTTGCAATTTTCAACTATTTCAATAGCGTTCATCATATGGCCGGTGAAAGCTTATATACCAACTTTATATATTCATATTTCCGATCTCTAGTATGATTACAAGGTTTGCGTTGACACACAGACGGACGGACACCGCTAAATCAACGAAATATTTTTGGTAGTCACCACAAACTAATTATTGCTATGGGCTATAAAAAGTTTGAGTGTAAAAGTGTAAGTGATTTTATGAATGCCCTACAGGAATATCTTTTGCACCAGCTGATTGGCATAATTATATTTTGCTGTTTGTGAAACATTACGAATAAATAAAGTATTTCGTTAAGGGTTTTTAGTCATTTTTTAAATACTTTAAGTCGTATCAAACAAATTTTGCATTATGTTACTAACGGAAAGATAAAATTAATAAGCCGCCCTCTCGTCCAAAGTTTAATGCTTTACAAAAACGAAAAAAAAACAAACGAAACATTTTTATGGCATCACGTTGGAACTGGGTGAATATAATGCCATCATCATGAAACCCGTCATCTTAATCAGCATGCTGCTTATTTGCATAACGAGATTGCACGTTTTATGGATACCATGGTGCACATTACGGTACTAAATGTACTACATTATTTGAAACAAATCCAAACAAATATGAGAGAATGTTACTTGCTGAAAAACACAAACTTCAAATTCTTGCTCTACTTCGGAGAAATGTTATACTCGTATGTATTGATGTCGTTTTAAAAGAAATAGGAAATAGATCAAAGCACACTTTGGGAGATTGAAAAAAAAAATTGAAACAAACATACATATATTCATAACAATTTTAAAGAAATATACCCTAGCTAGAAAAAGTATTCATTCATTGAAATTTTAAATATTAACTAGCACATTCCAGCCCTCGAAATTCTAGGACATTTTAAGTTTTCATTAAATAAAGACCTTAAAAGTATGCTTATCAATTATAGCGAATTCACAAATCAGCACAAAAAACAAACTCATTTTTATTGCAAACACATTAACAAAGCTAATTTAAATGCAATTTACTTAAAATGAAGGAAAAAATTTAAAAATCTGTAAATCTGCAAAACGGCTAAAAAGAAATACCTTTCAGATAATATGCGCTTGGTCAAAATCGGAATAAAATGGTATAACAAAAATTCAGTCACGAGAAATGGCCTAGCCTATTAATATTATAGATAGTATTAAGAAATAATAAAAATTTTTGTAAAATAACATAGCCAACAAGGTTTTGGACTGGAACAACCAAATATCTTTCCTAGGGTAATTTGGCGGGCTGAATTCAAATCTGCAATTGGTTTTTCTTAATCACATCAGGTTTTTGATATACAAAAAAATGTTTTTATTCGTTTTTTACATCAAAAATCAGTAGGTTATTTAAAAACCAAAGAATTTTTAAAAGTGAATGTCGTTATTTGAACGTCGCACAGTGGTCAATTTCGCCAGATAGCGGTCAAAACTCTATAACTTTTGACCGGATTGGTATTTTTTTACGCAATTTATTTTGTTCAATAGGAGGGACTTTAGGCTTCAATTTGCGTGTTCAGACGTAAAAATCGACTGATAGGAACGTAAGTAATTTGGAGTTAAAAATGCATTTAAATTTTTTGTTGAGTTTCCATGTAAAAGTTGAATATTTTGACATTTTAAATAGGTATTTTTTTTATAATTTCTTATTTTCTTCAATCGTATTTTACAACCAATACTTATTTATTATTCCTAAACTTAATTTTGCTCAGAAAATGCCAACATTTGGCCCCTGACATTTATTTAGTCTCAATATTCACAGGGGCCAAAGGATGGTTTTTTTTGGAAGAAAGCTAATTCTTGTGAGGATTAAACTGAAAAATAACACTGAAATTCCCAATAATATCAATACCATTTGGATATATTATATACAGAACACAACATCGATAAAATTTTAAGTAAACTTTTACTATTGATTTAAAGTGCACATATATTTTATTTAAATGTGTTAATAAAAATTTATACTAAAATTAGAAACAAATTATAATCTTTAAACTAGTATTAATTAAACAATATTAGTAAAAATTTCTTCCAAATAGCTCTGATTTTCATTTTGCAGTAGTTGTTTAGCTTCTTCATCTAACTCTAATGAGGTTGATTTCCATTTTTGTCGAATACTGGACATATATGGGTCTGATGTGCACAACAAAATAATAATAAGATCTTCATTAGTACAATATCTGGAAATTTTTCTTGTATTGTGCTCGCGAAAGAATCTGTAGTCTTTGTTCCTTTTTTCTTGGGCTTCTTCTGAGAGATCTCCAATTGGAAGCATATTGTGCTGAATTATTTGTTCCCCATGGAACAAAATTTTGTGAACTGTGGTTGGCATATGCCTCCAAGAATATTTTTGGTTATAAAGGGTTGCTGTCTCATTAGCATACTGACCAAATTTTTTTGCATCTATCTTTTTTCTACATGCTATAACTTGTAATATGATTTGGAATCGTCGTATTAAATCATAATCTACTCCAGTTATAGAAGCTGCAGTTTCTGGATCGGAAAAAAATCTCCTTGCTGTATTTCCATCATTAGAATTTCCTTCTCCTTGCTTTGGCTGGTCAATTATAAGGCCTATCTCACGGTATTTTTCTTGAATATCTTTTTTTTTGCTTTCTTTTTTCCAAATTTTCTTTGTTGTTTCTCACTGTTTCGCATAACGGGCCAAATTCCAAATCGTATCCCAATTTAAGAATATGCTCCATAAAACGAATTCTAGCATGAAGAGGTGACATTCCAAATTCATATGCTTCATTAAAACTATCGTCTTGTGTTGGTGGTTGGCTCAATTGTCTTGATGTTTTTTTGCATATGGTGCAGCTTGACAATGACTTTGTTTTGGTTAAAGCTTGTGCAACTTTTCCATAAATCATTGTGAGACACATTTTAAAATTTACTTGGTCATCAAATTTAAATGTTACTGGTTGAAGTTCTTTAATTTGATCATTTATTTTTCGAACTTCTTCATCTATGACATCTTGAGTCTCCTTTTTGTAAGCAAATTTTATTGGTCTACAAAATTTTGTTGACGAGGGAATTTCATTCTTCCATACATCTATCTCTGCAGCTCTACTAGTTGACGGCTCTGAACCAATACAAGTTTTTGTTAAACGTAATGGAACGAAAGAAATCATGAATAAATTGGCATCTGATGAATTTTCCGCATTACATTGTTTGTATTGTTTCTGGCCAGAGGAATTTATTTCTGCTGAACTTGAAGTTACACTAATAGCAGTTGGTGAAGGTAAGCAATCTTTTTTTGGCAGAAACTATATCTCGATATGATGGAAAAATTCCACAATTTTTTTCATTGGTTCGCTTCCGCAATTCTGTATATTGGTTTTTAGTCATTTTCAAATCCAAAAATAGTGCAAATGCTTCTTCTGGAGTAAATTTATTTTCTTCAGTTGGTGTCGGCATACTTTCTAAAATCGTTTTTGTGCGTCTGGGGCTTGCTTCCACTATTTTTTCAATGATAGCAATTTTACCCTTTTTAGTTTTCGATGGTTGAATTTGATGCAGAAATGAATCATTTATGATGCTACAAGAAACTTCTTCATTGATATGTTTAAGCTTGCGTCTTCGTGATCTTTCACTACAATTATCAATTGGCTTTGCTGGTCGACCACCTTTTCCAGTTTCCGTGGTAGTTACTGATGGCTTTTTAAAAATAAGTTTATTTCTTAGCCATTCTTGGTTGCGTGAGTAAAACAATTTCTTGTTTCTGGAACATTGATTGTACCGTTTTCTTAAAGTATTTAAAAAGTTTTTTATTTTTAAGTTATGAATTTTAATTTCTTGTTTGTCGCATATTTTGAAGAATGGATTATTCATTATATGTAAAATAATGTCGTTTTCATCTTTCCGTTCAAAATATATATCAGATAGAACACTATAACTGAATTTAGCCATTGTTTAAACAATAATGAAGAAAAAAAATGAATGCATGGATTAATATACTATTGCTCGAAGTTTCAACATGATCTTTTTTACCTCTTTGAAACATAATATAACAGGTAGTTGGTTTTACCAGTTATTTCCATTGGTTTTAAATTTATTTGCAATTTTCACGTATTTAAGTTGTGTAATATTAGATGGCAATAAAATCTTTTTTACCTTTTCCAAATGAATTGCTAGATACCACATAATTTGAGAGTTAACAGGTACTGGCAATAATATAAAAGGTACTTGGTTTTACCAGTTATTTCCATTGGTTTTAAATTTATTTGCAATTTTCACGTATCTAAGTTGTGTAATATTAGATGGCAATAAAATCTTTTTTACCTTTTCCAAATGAATTGCCAGATACCACATAATTTGAGAGTTCTATTGTCATTTTTGTCGAAATTTTGATATACCCTTCTATGTGGACTAGGTCTAAATATGGGCCAACTTCTCCTAATTTCAACAGAATTATTTTTTGGGTCAATAAGAACTCTTGTACAAAATTTCGTCAAAATATATGCATAATAGCCACTTTCACATACAAATAACTTCTCAAAAAATATGACGTGCATTTGTACCGAATATCTTACCTTGGGTCAGAAAAATTGCTGTAGCTCAAAAAGTGCAGTCCCGATGCATGGACATGTATATATAGGAATGTAGGGGAGAGTTAGGACTACAAAATAGTAAATTTGTGTTTTGACTCAGCTTGACTCACAGGAGTTGTGCTCTATGAAGTAGGAAATTTCCGAGAAATTTGATCTTTTTTAAAAAAAAAATTTAAATTGTTCTGAAAACAGTAGAGCTTCAATTTTTGTATCAGTAATAGGAAATAAGTCAAGTTACAACACAAGATCTAGCTCGTCCAAAAAAGTTATGATCATTTAAACTTTAAAAATTAACTAAAAATATCATAAATTTACTAAATTCTGAAAAAGCCCATTTTGGACCACCCTGTTCTCAGTGAAATAGTTGAAATAGAGTTCTAATTTTTTGGCTCCCGAGGTTTACTACTGTCTACTTTCATATGAGTCTAACAACTTTAAAATCGGAGAACAAAAACCAAAAGGAGTTTTGGCCGCTATCTGAAAATATTGACCACAGTGCGTCGCACAGTGGCGCCCGTAGAGCAAACGAGGTTGCAAAAATCAAAATTTTCATGTGCGCCGACGAAGTTTTGAATAAACCCATGTTATAGGAAACTTTTCAACGATTTTAATATCTTAATATTTTTAGTTTAGAAGATATTACCGTTCAAAGTTGACCGACTTTCGGTTTTCAAAAAAACACACAATTTTTAGTCAATTTGTTGCGATTTCAGGTGTAATATCCCGAAAAATAGGTAACGAATCGTCTTATTTTTTGTTTGTATTGATTGATGTGTTTATTAAATGTATAATGATAAAAAAAAATTAACTGTTTGCTTTGTGTTTCTCCTGGTAAATCACTATTTAAAAACTATCCGTTTTTTTCACTATTTTTCAACTTTGACGGAAAATAAAAAAAATCTATATTTTTCTATATTTGCCATATTTGCAAAACATGTTCTTTGATTCAAAAGGTATTATCTGCCCGTACGTGCCCGTTTGGCTTCTAGAGGTAAAAAAGGTTAAAAAGACATGGTTGCAGAAATTGTATGGCGTGCATCCCTTACATGTTTTGACTGAGAGTAGTTTCATCTAATAGTTTGAAAATTGCATTTTAAGTCGGTTGTCTAACTGTGAGCCTCTGCCAAAGTCTACTCCCAATATTCTGTTACAGACACAGGATGCACAAAAAACTACTCATTGAAATTTGCAGGTACGCACCTCACTTAAAAATTACTTTGGAGTACAAATGGTCAAGAACAATATTGGCTTATGGTCCCTCCAGGTAGGCACAAATCTTATTTAGACACGAGCATAATATCAAAATTGCATAATTCAGCCTAAATCCATATGTATGCAGGGAACAGCTAAATTTTTAGGCATGGTGGCATAAGCCTATATATTGCAAAATAAGCATAATGCCTGGATTAGTCTACAACTGAAAGTTGGCGCAACAAGTACTGAAACCATGGCGTTAAACAATTTAAGTACTGAAACCATGGCGTTAAACAATTTAAAATTATTTGAACTCTTTAGAAGGTCAACCACACCACTGTTTTTCACGGAAGCTGCTTTAGAAGAACTTGATAGCTTATACGGAAATATTGAGAGAAGCGAAATTATAAAAAATAATTTTTATCTGATATATGCAAATATTAAGGCAAAATGGGTGAAATCTAATCGAACCATTCAGAATTTCAACTCCAAATACGAGGACTGGCTTAATGAAGACACCATCCTGGATATATTGGCAGTAGATAAACCCACCACATCAACCAGAGGAGCAAAAGGAAGGCCAAAAAAAAGTATTGAGGAGTGTTCAATTTTCACAAGAAAGAGGAAACTTGCCGATGCCACCAATGACTTGACCACGAAGCATTTATCGGACGCACTGTCTATTAAATATACAAAGGATAATGAAAGAGTTAGGTCGCAGATTACAAAATCTGTTGCTGATGCAAGCCCACTGCGACTAAAAAGGATTAAGGTAAACATTCCTACGCCCACAAACGCACACATTAAAAAGTATGGTTCCGAAGAAGCCTTGGCCGTGTTTATGGACTTACAAGTTTCCAAAGAAAAATATGAGATACTACGGGCATCCTTGATGCGACACGGGGCTGACGTTTTACCAGGATACAAGCATATTACGCAAGCCAAAATAAATTCACGACCACTGCATACGGAGTTTACGGAAGTCTCTGTGAAAGCCAATCTGCAGGATCTCATGGGCCATACAGCAAAACGGTTATTGGAGAGTCTTCCTGAAAATGAGCTGAAAATTCCTCCTGAAAAACTGACATTGATCAGCAAATGGGGCTGCGATGGATCATCCGGACAAAGCGTTTATAAGCAAAGGATATCTTCCGAAGACGCTACAATATCGGAAGGAAATATGTTTATGGCATCTGTTGTTCCTTTGCGGCTAAAATCTGATGTTTCCCTACACTGGAAAAATCCACGTCCGTCATCAGTGCATTATTGCCGACCAATAATGTTTCAGTATGCAAGGGAATCGGCAGAACTCATAAGGACCACGGTGAAGGACATTGAAGAACAAATAAGCAAGATTAAGCCTACAAAGCTGCAAATTGGAGAAGGAAAATATATTGAATGCGAGTTCCACCTGACCATGGTTGATGGAAAAGCCGTAAGCGAACCGACAGGAACAACCTCAACATTGTCATGCCCGATTTGCAAAAAGAGTCAGAAGAACTTTGGTAATTTAAACGATTCTACAAACGATTCACCATTGCATGCAAGGATAAGGTGTATGGAGTTCTTGCTAAAACTGGCGTATACCCTACCACAAGAGGAGGAAAACTTCGATGAAAACACATCAATAAAGGATAAGGAAAAGATCAGAAAGAAGCAAATACAGGATGCTTTTTTTAAACAAATTGGACTAAAAGTAGACTGTCCCAAGCACGGATACGGTAACTCAAACGATGGAAACAATTCTAGGAGATTTTTTGAAAATGATGAGGCAGTAACTAGAATCACTGGAATTGACAATCAAATCGTGAAAAGATTGGGAACGATCTTGAATGTTTTAAACTGCAAAGAAAATGTCAATTCTACAAAATATGGAGAATATGCATCGAAAACTGCATCTCTTTTAGCAGAAATGTATCCACAGAAGAATTTGACCCCGACCGTCCATAAAGTATTGGCGCATGGCAAAGATATAATTGAGTACCAGTCTTTGCCAATTGGAGAGCTTTCTGAAGAAGCACAGGAGTCTCTTAACAAATTTTATAAAAAATATAGATTGCAGAACATTCAATCATTCAAAGCATCAAGGGTAAGGCAAAATGAGGACCTCTTCAACATGTTGGCAGCATCTTCCGATCCACTTATTTCTTCCCTGCGGCATGTGAAGTCACGAATAGAGTTATAAAATAATTATAGTTTAAAAATGATTAGTCTTTTAGATATACCTTCTCTTACGAATTGTGATGAATATTTTACAGAAAATTGAAAAAATAAATTTAAAAAAGTAGTATTTTTTTTTTAATTTGTTGGGTAATAATTTAAAACCTAAAACCTTAAAGAAAAAAAATAAAAACAATCTAAAAATGTAAAAATAATTTTTTTTAGTTACCATAAAATTGATTTTTCTACAAATTTTAACTTTGATAACCCATAAGTAGGCCCCTACAAAGCATAGTACCCTTTCCAGACGCTCATTTCATAGGAACAGTTATCTATCACATGCTGTTTAAACTGTTCAATTATGTTATTCGGTTCAAAAGATATGATTTTTGCAACGAAAAACCTCAAATGGCGCCACTGTGCGTCGTTTGTATTTTGTTGATTCGGTTTCACGCATTAGAGTCCAGCAATAGTCTCCCAGCATGCTTTTGTCCCAAAATTATGGATATTTTCTTTCAATTTTCATTAAATCTTGGTATGCAGGCTCCCCTTGCTCGTCGCTCACCGCACCTAGGCTTTGTGGAGAAAAATCTAAATGGGATTGAAGAAAATACATTTTGAGTGACATTCGTAAACCTAATTCGTGATAATTTTCCAGATTTCCCGGCTGCATATTGTTTCTCCAATAAACATTGTGAAGAATTGTCATCATTCAATAGCTTCCTGATCTGAGGGCCAACAAATATGCTTTCTTTGATTTTAGCATATGAAATTTTAGGAAAAAACGCTAACAAATATTTAAATGCTGCATCATCTTTGTTCAGTGCCTTGACAAAGTGCTTAAAAAGGCCCAAGTTTATGTACAGCGGCGGAAGAAGAACGTCATTTGGATCAACTAATGGTTTATTTGAAATGTTTTGTTTTCCTTGTGAATACTCAGTTCTTTTTGGCCACTCTGTTCTGACGTAATGATGACGTGTAGCGCGACAATTCCATAGACAAAGGAAAAAGTAGTAATTTGTGAAACCTCCTTGCACACCCGTCAACAAATCAGTGGCCTGAAACAGATTTATTTACAGTTATTTGCGATGGTCTACACTATATATATAAAGAAATTTAAATCACATACCTTAAGGTCACCACAGATCTTCCATTTATATAGTTGTATTTGAGTAATGTCAAAATTTCAGTCATTGATTCCTAATTTTCCTTTGTATTAACCTTTCAGACCTGAGTAGTAAAACGATTGTAGTCATTGTTAAACCATCAAAATAAAAATTGTTTTTAGCAAGGCCTACTTTCTTTTTTGATTCTCTTTTGTGTAAAGAGCGCTCAACAGAACTCACAATCACTGGATACCGGTAAAAAAAGTCAGAGAAAATGTATTAATTTATATTTTAGGCACCTTAAACTAGATCTTACAATCTATACGGCTAGGTCTGAAAGGGTTAATGGCATGAGCAATTGGCATGGATAGTTCTTCATTGCCATTATGCAAAAGAAGAGAGCTTTTAAACTGTACTTAGAGCCATCAATAAATAATCTCCATTCAGTTTTGTCATATGGCTGGTTCATTTTTTGAAACCATCAACATCAGTACCAGTATAGAACAGAGTGTTTCTTTTCAAAATATCTCTATAGATTGTTACTTTTGTCCCAACTGCAAGATGTTTCCACTGCTGCATGCGTGAAGCTAGTAATTCTGCGTCTTGCTTCGTTAAATGTAAATCCCGAATTAGATCATTCAGCTCAGCTTGAGTCACTAAATGGCGTTCATCATCAGCCTCATACAAACTGCCACTGCTGGTGAAAGATGTTTCGGACTCATTGCTCGTAGCACTGGGAATGACTGGTAATGGATCATTTGGTAGACATTGAACTAGTTTGGAAACCGATGGGACATTCGCGTAAGTAATATTTTTCTATTTTTCATATTGAAGCCAGCAACTTTTGTTAAACAGAAATAACAATCGGTTTGACTCTCTTCAAAGTAATGGAATTGAAAACAAGTAAGAAAATTATAGTCGGTCTAGACCGACTATACGATACCCTATACCATGCGTTTAGAAACCCTATCTCTTAGGCCCAACTAACTGGACATAGAAAATAAGCAAAAACCAAATTTGAGTGGGATTTTTATTAATTTTTTTGGCTGCAGATATAAAAAAGTTCATATCGGATGCTATATCTATAAAGGGGCTAGGTCCAAAAATGGACCGATCCTGATCATGTTTGGTAAAGTCTCTTGTATTTTGCAAAAATATGTACAAACAGAATTTGAGAAGAATCAGTGCAATATTTTTGTTTTTTAATAGATTTAACTGAAGATCGGGAAGAAGCTCTATATGGGGTCAAAGGGATCATTTTTGGACTACTCATTAGTGGATGTAATGAACGCATACAAACCCAATTTGAGTAAGATCTATATGACAATTTGGATCTTATGGCAATTTATGTCGATTTCATATGGGTAATTTGTATGGGGGCTAGGTCTGAACATGGACCGATTCTCACCAATTTCAATAGCGTTCATCCCATGGCCGATAAAAGCTTATATACCAAATTTCATCAAAATATATTCATATTTGCGACCTGCAGTTTGATTACAAGCTTTACATGGACACACAGACGGACGGACGGACGGACGGACGGACGGACGGACATTGTTAAATCAACTCAGAAAGTGATTCTGATTCGATCGGTATAATTAAAGATGGGTCTAGGTCAAATATTTTTGGTTGTTACAAACAGCAGCACAAAGTCATTATACCCAAACCACATAGTGGTATAGGGTATAAATAGAAATAGGTATTCTTATCATTTGACCACTTATATAAAACAGTTCTGCAACTATTGCAAAACATTGTCGGCGTCCACGGGTTGTCCAAGTTTCTGACAGCAAAACCAAAATAATGTAAATATGCGTATTTTAATGATTCTGATATTGAATATCCTTTTCCTCCAACCAAATATTCACCACATTCAAAGCAAAAATAGCTTGAATCAGTAAGACCGATCTCCTTGAGATGCTTAAACACTGCTATTATGAAGATTTAGAATGAATGTGGGCTTCTGTCAAATTAATAATTGTGCAATTGTAGCGTCAGTATTGACTGTTTTACAGTATTGCCAGCATGCGATAAAAAATTAACAAGAAGTGGTGGTAAAATTTTTATGCCAGATTCGTATTCAGCGCACCCAGATTAGTTAAAAAACATGCCTCGTGTCTGCAGACAAATTTTTTTTAACTTTTAGACCAGTGTAATTTTACACATTAGCAATTTTACGTGCTAGTCTGTTACATCTATTTTATTTTAGTAGAAGACAATCTTAATTATATAAAGTCGATTGGACTTAATGATATTTCTGTTGTTGTTATTTGACTAGATACAATTGTTTTCTTATATATTTATTGTCGTTTCGCGCTTACTGGTCGATTTGAGTATGCAAATAAAACGAAGTTTATTTCGTAGGTTTGTCAACGATTCGTCGGTCTATGTCGATGCACAGTGGCCGAAATACCCAATCTAGCGGCGCTTTGTTAATAACGTCAAAAACATAAAAAATTATGAATGATTTTTTTTTTTTTTTAATTTATATATATTTAAATATAACCCATTCATAAAATTTTAAAATTTGTTTATTTTTTTTAAGTATATGGGTAATTCCATACATAAATTTTTACCCATATGTAAAATATAAAAAAATTTTAAATTTCATTACACAAGTAAATTAAAAAAAAGGTTTCTGCTTCGTATTTTTTTACAGTTTACAAGAAAATAAATAAAAAAAAAAAATATTCAGAGTCGGAGCTTTCAAAATTAAGGCTGTCAGGTAGGTCATTTATATTTAAAAGAAGCTGCTTGACCTCATCATCTATTTTGATGTGTTTTTTGGCGTATTTCGAGCTGCTTTTAGATTTCGATGTAATAAAAGGATCCGACGAAACCAATAGAGCGTGAATTAAGTCTTCCATTGTATGCAATCTCGAGTCTTTTCGCGTGTGGTTCAGCCTATAACTGCGAAAATCTTTATTTCTTGCCTCAAGTGCCTCTTCTGACATCATTCCTATTGGTAGTGAAACTTTTTCAATAATATCTGCTCCATGTATTAAAATTTTATGTACAGATGGAGGCATATAAAACCAAGGGTATTCGGAAACAAATATTTTTGCTGTTTCCAAACCTTTTTATCAGTTCCACTTGTACGACAGTTACTATAGAGGCCAAGGTTGGCTGTTCGAAAAATATTCTGGCTGTATTTCCTGTGTTTGTATTCCCCGAACCTGTTGTTGGCATGTCCACCAATATACCCACTTGTTCTCTTAGCTCAAGTTGAATTTTTCTTTTGGTTTGTTGAGCAATTTCCTTATTTTCTTCACGAATTTGCCAATTTTTTATCGGTATTCTGTAGGCGATATGAATTACACACTCGAAGCACCGTATCCAAGCATGAAGTGTCGACAATCCATATTCGTATAAGTGGTTTTGTGGCTGCCTCAGTTGAACTAAATTTAGATTGTTCATCAATTTTGGTGTCGCCCCACATATTCCACAAGCCAGAGATGATGACTCCGCTATGGGATTAAACACTTTTCCATCGATCATGGTCAAATGAAATTCGTGTGTTACTTCAAAAAACTCAATTTTGTCGGCAGAATTTGTGCAATTTTTCTATTTACATTTACGAGTTGAAGAAGGCCGATTATTTTGCCATAGTATTGCAGGTCCTTTTTTAGTTTGTAATGGAACAATACATACAGCAAATAAATGCTCATCAATTGTTCCAGTACCGTCACAGCCCCATTTAAATATTGCTTTTATGCAATCGTTATTATTGCCTACAGTCATGAGATCCTCAAAAGCTTTTGAAAAGCCTTGTATTATACGTGCAACTGTATGGTCTACGAGACTTTGCAAACCAACTTCAGCTGAACGTTCAGTTACGTGTATGTCACTGGGGTAACACTCTGTTTCAGTTTTAGCCAAAATATCGTAGCTTGGATAAATATTGCAGTTTCGTTCTTTGGCGCCAGATTGCATCAGTTTGTATGACCTTTTTGAGAATCCACCATCAGTATAAAGAGCTAAAGCTTCCTCAGGTGAATACGGAATAGGGGTTTTTGGTTCAGAGATTACATATTTAAGCATTTTTGGAGCTATTTCAGATTCTGAGCATAACTTTGAAACAACCTGTGAAGCGCTTCTTTTCCCAGCCTTGTAAAGCCTCACGCTCGCCACTACCATTAACTCTTAGTTCGGTGTTTCATTGGCGATTGAAGCAATTTTTTTTTTTGAGTCTTGCTTGTGCACTCTGAAAAAGGTTTCTCTTTACGCTGGGCAACGGCTGGATTAGGGAAAATAATGTCTTCATCCAACCACATTTTATTTCGCTTTTCGAACACTGCCAAAATTCTTTGACTCTCTTTCCAATTTTGTACAAGTTTGCTAATAAAATTTCTTAATTGTTTTTGAATTTGTTGGTATTGTTCTTCGCTATATTTCGAGCGATCAATGATATTGGAAAATACATGATTTTCAACCATTAAAAATTTTTTTGTTGCCACTGGTTCACTATGTCACATTACAAAAAAGGTTTGTTTAGATTCTGCCATTGTATCTTAAAAACGAAAAAATCAAAACTTAGCAAAAAGTAGCAGCCTATTTTTGAACTTGACATACATTACAACCCATTTAAACAAACTATGGAAACAGTTAATCGAATCCGGTCGAATCCACCCTACTTTTATTCCACACAAAATTGGATTTCATATCTAAAAACACTTTCACAATGGACATTTTCTTTTACCACTGTTAAGCACTAAAACATACAATCACAGATCACAAACTATTTTTTTTATTTAATACATACCTTTTAATTAAAACGAAATCGCAACTATTATTAAAAAATTAAATATTTAATGATTGAGTTTGAAATTGTTCAGGCTCAAGATCAAATGTTTTTACTTTAAATAAAGCAAAAGCATTAGCACATTTGTTTCAAAAATTGATCTATGTATATTCTATTTTTAGTTTGTTATATTGGAAGAGGCTTAAATAGTATAACTTTTGCTTGAATTCTCATTTGGTTGTTTTCAGCAAATATATATGAATTTAACTTTTTACCAAACAAACTATCTACTGCTTTTGGTTACTGATGAGGGTTGGTGACTCTTCCCGAAACAGCTGTATAACCTGTCATGCAGAATATACATAGATCAATTTTTGAAACAAATGTGCTAATGCTTTTGCTTTATTTAAAGTAAAAACATTTGATCTTGAGCCTGAACAATTTCAAACTCAATCATTAAATTGATAAAGATCGAAAATAAGATTTTTTATTTTTATAAAAAATAATAAAATTAAATATTTAATTTAATTTTTTGCTTTCAACAAAATTGCACTTGAAAAAATCTCAAAAATAGTTATTGACTTGTTGAAACATGTGTTAAGTTTGAATGCTCACAGCTGTACGAATATAAGGAACAAAACAAAAAGGAAAACTGAAAAAAGTCCGTTAGGGTTTAAATTAAAAAAAAAAAAATTTGCCTAATTCTGAATTTTAAAATTTCTTAAAAGCGCCGCTAGATTAGGTATTTCGACCACTGTGCGATGCCTTCAGGGTTAATTTTTTTATTTTGAAATTCATTCAATAATTAGCAGAGCCAACCTCTCGAAATTCGAGTGCAAATTAGAGAAAATTTTATTTTACCATTCAATTTATGTCTTTCAATGTTTTTTAATCTATTAAATTCATTAAATTTATTTCAATATTTGTTGAACACACAGAAATCAAGGCCACCTTGTATGCCACCTAAAGGTATTCAAATCTTTGGCAATTCACAATTCAACACAGGGTTTGCAATTATTGTAATGAAAACTTTACGTTAACTTTCGTGTTGCATAATGTAAAGTTGATTGTGCACGTATAACTTTCCTCAAACTCCACGAATTTAAGCAGTTAATAGCTCAAAAGAAAGATCTTCATCCACTGAGTATTCAGAGAGTGAAACGATCAAAACCTATTCCTTAGAAGAGGAGAGCTATGAGAATGTGTCCCATAAGAAATGTACAGGGAAGAATCGCGTTTGAATATAACTTGAGTAATGTGGGAGTTGAGTAAATTTCAATGATTGATGGCAATCTGTGTCTAAATAACTTTCATTAAAAAAAGAAGAAAATCGGCCGGATAGAACGGCTAGACGGACTGACTTTAGTTTTCATAAATTTTTTTAATATATAAAATCGGAGATTGTAGTCCAGAATTAATTAAATAAATATCCCAAAAGGCGGTTGTAAAAAGTGTAAAATTAAGAAAAATAATAATAAATTGAACTTGCAAAAATAATTGCTACACTAATATTACAGTTGCTATAGTACTGATATTTCCATATTTCTTTTGCAAACTATATTTTGAAATAAAATCGGTGCTGACTAGTGAAAAATTATAATTTTCCTCTAACTTTATACTTTATTTCTGTATAAATATAATTACATGTTGGAATTCTCTCTTAAAATTCTTTTTTTCAATTTTCTAAATTTTAATTTTTGTTAACAAATAAAATCAAACAGAACGCTTTTTAAACTCTTTCTTTTAACTCGTACTCTCTGTCTGTCTGTCTGTCTGTCTGTCGTGGGGCATCCCCATTCCCCCTTATCCAATTGATCTGAAACTTGGCCCAAGTCTTATTGTGATTACAGATTAATGTTGGGGTAGTCACGCACAGTCACGGACTGATCTAAATATCATTTTCCCTCATCCAATCGATCTGAAACTTGGTATAAACACTTGCTGTGAAAAAAAGATTTATTTTGACATAGTCACGCACAATCACGCATAGTCACGCACAGTCACGGAGAGATTAAAATCTCACTTCCCCTCATCTGATCGATCTGAAACTTTGTCCATAGACTTGTTGTAGCCAAAGATTAATTTTAAGATAGTCACACACAGTCACGCATAGTCACGGAGTGATTTCAGCCACATTTCTCCTCATCCGATCGATCTGAAACTTTGTCCATAGACTTGTCGTAACCAACGATTAATTCGAAAATAGTCACGCAAAGTCACGCACAGTCACGGAGAGATTCAAAACTCACAAGCATAAGAAAGAAAGAGTTTTAGTAAAAACTTTTTTGATGTGTAAACATCTATACGCGCAGGGGGGTAAATTTATATTTCACAATACAATCACAAAAACAGCGTAACTAATATCGGTGTGAGCTGATGCAGATAACGCTGTGTGACTTATGATTGTATTGGTGAAAAAATTATGATATGTTCTTTTCTAAACATTTTCCAATTGTCTTTCAAAAAACATCAATTGTATTTCAGAAACCATCATTATAATTTCAGAAAACATCATTCGAGTTTCAGAAAACATCAATTGAATTTCAGAAAACATCAATTGAATTTCAGAAAACATAAACAGAATTTCAGAAAACATCATTTGAATTTCAGAAAACATAAATAGAATTTCAGAAAACATCATTATAATTTCAGAAAACATCAATTGTATTTCAGAAAGCATAAATAGAATTTCAGAAAACATCAATATAATTTCAGAAAACATCATTTGAACTTCAGAAAACATAAATAGAATTTCAGAAAACATCAATATAATTTCAGAAAACATCATTTGAATTTCAGAAAACATAAATAGAATTTCAGAAAACATCAATTGAATTTCAGAAAACATCATTTGAATTTCAGAAAACATAAATAGAATTTCAGAAAACATCATTTGAATTTCAGAAAACATCAATTGTATTTCAGAAACCATCAATATAATTTCAGAAAACATCATTTGAATTTCAGAAAACATAAATAGAATTTCAGAAAACATCATTTGAATTTCAGAAAACATAAACAGAATTTCAGAAAACATCATTTGAATTTCAGAAAACATAAATAGAATTTCAGAAAACATCATTATAATTTCAGAAAACATCAATTGTATTTCAGAAAGCATAAATAGAATTTCAGAAAACATCAATATAATTTCAGAAAACATCATTTGAACTTCAGAAAACATAAATAGAATTTCAGAAAACATCAATATAATTTCAGAAAACATCATTTGAATTTCAGAAAACATAAATAGAATTTCAGAAAACATCAATTGAATTTCAGAAAACATCATTTGAATTTCAGAAAACATAAATAGAATTTCAGAAAACATCATTTGAATTTCAGAAAACATAAACAGAATTTCAGAAAACATCATTTGAATTTCAGAAAATATAAATAGAATTTCAGAAAACATCATTATAATTTCAGAAAACATCAATTGTATTTCAGAAAGCATAAATAGAATTTCAGAAAACATCAATATAATTTCAGAAAACATAATTTGAACTTCAGAAAACATAAATAGAATTTCAGAAAACATCAATATAATTTCAGAAAACATCATTTGAATTTCAGAAAACATAAATAGAATTTCAGAAAACATCAATTGAATTTCAGAAAACATCATTTGAATTTCAGAAAACATAAATAGAATTTCAGAAAACATCAATATAATTTCAGAAAACATCATTTGAATTTCAGAAAACATAAATAGAATTTCAGAAAACATCATTTGAATTTCAGAAAACATCAATTGTATTTCAGAAACCATCAATATAATTTCAGAAAACATCATTTGAATTTCAGAAAACATAAATGGAATTTCAGAAAACATCAATATAATTTCAGAAAACATCATTCGAGTTTCAGAAAACATCAATTGAATTTCAGAAAACATCAATAGAATTTCAGAAAACATCAATATAATTTTAGAAAACATCATTCGAGTTTCAGAAAACATCAATTGAATTTCAGAAAACATAAATAAAATTTCAGAAATCATCAATATAATTTCAGAAAACATCAATTGTATTTCAGAAACCATCAATATAATTTCAGAAAACATCATTTGAATTTCAGGAAACATAAATAGAATTTCAGAAAACATCAATATAATTTCAGAAAACATCATTCGAGTTTCAGAAAACATCAATTGAATTTCAGAAAGCATCAATAGAATTTCAGAAAACATCAATTGTATTTCAGAAACCATCAACACAATTTCAGAAAACATCATTTGAATTTCAGAAAACATAAATAGAATTTCAGAAAACATCAATATAATTTCAGAAAACATCATTTGAATTTCAGAAAACATAAATAGAATTTCAGAAAACATAAACTGTATTTCAGAAAACATCAATAAAATTTCAGAAAACATCAATTGAATTTCAGAAAGCATCAATAGAAAACATCAATTGTATTTCAGAAACCATCAACATAATTTCAGAAAACATCATTTGAATTTCAGAAAACATAAAAAGTATATCAGAAAACATCAATATAATTTCAGAAAACATCAACTGTATTTCAGAAACCATCAATATAATTTCAGAAAACATCAATTGAATTTCAGAAAACATCAATTGCATTTCAGAAAACATCATTTGAATTTCAGAAAACATAATTAGAATTTCAGAAAACATCAATAGAATTTCGAAAAGCATCATTTGAATTGCTGAAAACATAAATAGAATTTCAGAAAACATCATTTGAATTTCAGAAAACATAAACAGAATTTCAGAAAACATCATTTGAATTTCAGAAAACATAAATAGAATTTCAGAAAACATCATTATAATTTCAGAAAACATCAATTGTATTTCAGAAAGCATAAATAGAATTTCAGAAAACATCAATATAATTTCAGAAAACATCATTTGAACTTCAGAAAACATAAACAGAATTTCAGAAAACATCAATATAATTTCAGAAAAAATCATTTGAATTTCAGAAAACATAAATAGAATTTCAGAAAACATCAATATAATTTCAGAAAACATCATTTGAATTTCAGAAAACATAAATAAAATTTCAGAAAACATCAATATAATTTCAGAAAACATCATTTGAATTTCAGAAAACATAAATAGAATTTCAGAAAACATCATTTGAATTTCAGAAAACATCAATTGTATTTCAGAAACCATCAATATAATTTCAGAAAACATCATTTGAATTTCAGAAAACATAAATAGAGTTTCAGAAAACATCAATATAATTTCAGAAAACATCATTTGAATTACAGAAAACATAAATAGAATTTCAGAAAACATCAATATAATTTCAGAAAACATCGTTCGAGTTTCAGAAAACATCAATTGAATTTCAGAAAACATCATTTGAATTTCAGAAAACATACATAAATAGAATTTCAGAAAACATCAATATAATTTCAGAAAACATCAATTGTATTTCAGAAAGCATCAATAGAATTTCAGAAAACATCAATATAATTTCAGAAAACATCAATTGTATTTCAGAAACCATCAATATAATTTAAGAAAACATCAATTGTATTTCAGAAAACATCAATAGGATTTCAGAAAACATAAACTGTATTTCAGAAAACATCAATAAAATTTCAGAAAACATCAATTGAATTTCAGAAAACATCAATATAATTTCAGAAAACATCAATTGTATTTCAGAAAACATCAATTGTATTTCAGAAAACATCATTTGAACTTCAGAAAACATAAATAGAATTTCAGAAAACATCAATTGTATTTCAGAAACCATCAATATAATTTCAGAAAACATCATTTGAATTTCAGAAAACATAAAAAGAATTTCAGAAAACATCAATATAATTTCAGAAAACATCAACTGTATTTCAGAAACCATCAATATAATTTCAGAAAACATCAATTGAATTTCAGAAAACATCAATTGCATTTCAGAAAACATCAATTGAATTTCAGAAAACATCAATTGCATTTCAGAAAACATCAATTGAATTTCAGAAAACAGCATAATCGACTTATTTTTTATGCACTGGAAAATATGATGTTGATGTTTTCTTTAATTATTAGATGTTTACACATCTCCCTTGTGATCGGACTCACATGATTTTTTTATTGGTTAGATTATTATAAAAAAAATATAAGTGGATTCGTGTTTTATGACCCAAATTTAGTTTAAAAAGTAATTTTAATTAAACAAATTTTTTCCATGCATTAGAGGGTTAAGGAAAAAATGTGTTAGGTATGGTTAAATGTATATATCTCTTTAGGCTCTAAGAAATATCGCCCAGTGAAAAATCACCTAAAAAAATAAAAATTGTAAAAACATAAAAAAATTGCCACACCATATTCCCTCAAATTAGTGTAGTAATTATTTGTGCAGGTTTTATTTATTATTATATTATATTTTTTTAATTTTTGTATCTAGCCAAATAACAACAAGTAAGAAAATTATAGTCGGTCTAGACCGACTATACGATACCCTATACCATGCGTTTAGAAACCCTATCTCTTAGGCTCAACTAACTGGACATAGAAAATAAGCAAAACCAAATTTGAGTGGGATTTTTATTAATTTTTTTGGCTGCAGATATGAAAAAGTTCATATCGGATGCTATATCTATATGGGGACTAGGTCCAAAAATGGACCGATCCTGATCATGTTTGGTAAAGTCTCTTGTATTTTGCAAAAATATATACAAACAAAATTTGAGAAGAATCAGTGCAATATTTTTGTTTTTTAATAGATTTAAGTGAAAATCGGGAAGCAGCTCTTTATGGGCCCAAAGGGATCATTTTTGGACTACTCATTAATGGATGTAATGAACGCATACAAACCCAATTTGAGTAAGATCTATATGACAATTTGGATCTTATGGCAATTTATGTCGATTTCATATGGGTAATTTGTATGGGGGCTAGGTCTCAACATGGACCGATTCTCACCAATTTCAATAGCGTTCATCCCAATGCCGATAGAAGCTTATATACCAAATTTCATCAAAATATATTCATATTTGCGACCTGCAGTTTGATTACAAGGTTTACATGGACACACAGACGGACGGACGGACGGCCGGACGGACGGACGGACGGACGGACATTGTTAAATCATCTCAGAAAGTGATTCTGATTCGATCGGTATAATTAAAGATGGGTCTAGGTCAAATATTTTTGGTTGTTACAAACAGCAGCACAAAGTCATTATACCCAAACCACATAGTGGTATAGGGTATAAAAACGAAAAAGTAAGAAAATGCATATATTTTTTTGTATTTTTTTTTTTTGCTCATTTTTCGTTTAAAAATAACATTAGAAATAAAACGTGAGCAAAATTTTTCAATTTTAGCAAATTGTTGTCAAAATTCATAAATATTACTGTAAACAAATTTTTTTTTTGCTTGCATTTTTAAAACGGTAGGTGTACCTTGCGCTGCTGTCCAGTAATTTAAACAAAAAATCGCGTTTTAGAAATGCCAGCAACTACTTTGGCGAAAGGATTGCGCTGTTTTCGCTACCCATATTATCATATAGTGGTATATATAGTAGAAGATATTCTTCAATTATTTTTTTACTGTATACTAAGTATTTATATGAATAAATGACATAAGCAAAACCAATTATTTTATAATATTAATAGGCAACACGATTTCTTGTGACCTCTTCTACGCTTCTAGTTATCAACTGATTTTGAAAAAAAATTATACAATTTGAAAGTCATTTCTATGAATATGTGCTTTATCTTTAAAGGAGTCCACCATTTGGTACATTTTTTTAGAGTAAAAATCATTTAAAGTTGCTACTAACAAATACATAAAACACATATTTAAGCTTTATATAAAAAATTCCACCATGCTGTGCGTGTGTTTATCAATTGGGTAAAATTCATTAGCATTTCTTTAGGCTCCTATAAAATTATTTAGTAATACACCCATTTATATTTTTTCTGTGTGTTCAACAAATATTTATTATGAAATTTAATTAATTTTTTTTTTTTTTATTTATTTAAACTATCATCGTTAACAGTTAAAAATATATAAATAAGTTTGTATATACATTGTTTGAGATATAACTAAATAGTATTGCAGCAAATATATACTAATTATAATATAAGGAAAAGGGTGATTATAAATTTACAGTTTAAGGGAAAAAGATAGAAAAAACCAATTGAAAATGTATAAGAAATTTTTAAATTAATTATTGTAATAGCTTCATACTGAAGTTTACAGAAACATTAACTCTACAAATTTCTTATTAAATCATAACTTGAAGATCTGTTTCAGTCTTCGAATCTTTGTGTTAATTTTCTAGTTACAGTTTCAAACATATCTTCTTTGTAGTTTCTGTATAGCAAATTTGTTGAGTATCGCCTCGGTAAGTTATATATAATTTTCAAAATTTTGTTTTGAATTTTCTGTAGAGATTTGGTATGAGTTTTGGCACATCTTGTAGACCAAACTTGGCACCCATTAGTCATTATTGGTCTTATAGACATTTTGTAAAGCAAAATCTTATTTTTACAGTTAAGAGTTGATTTACGATTCAGTAGAGGAAATATAGCTCTTCCACATCTTATCGCCTTATCACGCGTTTGAAGAATGTGATGTATAAAAGTCAATTTCTTATCTAGTACGATTCCCAAATATTTGACTGAGTCAAGGAGACGTATTTCTGATCCTTGAAGGGAAAGTGCGATATTGGGCATTCTCTTTGGCGATTTATTATAAGGGAAAACAAGTAAGAAAATTATAGTCGGTCTAGACCGACTATACGATACCCTATACCATGCGTTTAGAGACCCTATCTCTTAGGCCAAACTAAGTGGACATAGAAGATAAGATAAACCAAATTTTAGTGGGATTTTTATTAATTTTTTTGGCTGCAGATATGAAAAAGTTCATATTGGATGTTATATCTACATGGGCCTAGGCCTAAAATTGGACCGATCCTGATCATGTTTGGTAAAGTCTCTTGAATTTTGCGAAAATATATACAAACAAAATTTGAGAAGAATCAGTGCAATATTTTTCTTTTTTGAGAGATTTAGGTGAAGATCGGGAAGCAGCTCAATATGGTGCATATGACTAAGAGTTGTCCAATAGGGATTATTTTTGGACTACGGATTAATGGATGTAATATGTACATAGAAACCTAATTTGACTAAGATTTGTATGATAATTTGGATCTTATGGCAATATATGTTGATTTCATAGGGGTCATTGTATGGGGGCTAGGTCTGAACATGGACCGATTCTCACCATTTTCAACAGCGTTCATCCCATGGCCGATAAAAGATCAAATACCAAATTTCATCAAAATATATTCATATTTGCGACCTGCAGTTTGATTACAAGCTTTACATGGACACACAGACGGACGGACGGACATCGTTAAATCGAATCAGATGTTGATTCTGATTCGATCGGTATAATTAAAAATGGGTGTAGGTCAAATATTTTTGGTTGTTACAAACAGCAGCACAAAGTCATTATACCCAAACCACATAGTGGTATAGGGTATAATTAAATTTCATAGAATTTGCACTCGAATTTCGAGTACTGGGTTCTGCTAGTATAATGGAAAATCAACTTCTATATAAATAAATATTTAATTTTTCATAATTTTAATTGACTTTTTAGTGAGTTTTCATATGGGCAATATTGATTAATTTTTGGCGCTTTTTTTAACATTTTCCATATTTTGGCGCCATTTTTCATATTTTTGGTTAACATTTAACTTATTTTTTTTTTGCGATTTTTATTACTATTTTTTTGTGTCTTTTTTTCATATTTTTGGGCTAAATTTCACACTTTTGGCCGATTTTTCATATGACGCACATCTTCTAAAAATTTTTTGCGCTTCAAAAATTTATTACGCAAAATATTATCAAGATATCAATACTTTGTTGGTTAATTCTTTCTATTAATATTAATACAAGTGCGTTATTGTTATAAAAGTGGTTTATATGCTAAAAATATTATGTAAAGTAGGAGCAACGCATTACTGTATTTAAAAAATCTCAATGTCATTTTAATTTAAAGTAAACAAAAGAAAAATACACTTCAAAACTCACACTTTCGTAAATAATATTGTGAATCGATGTCACATTGAAGAACAGAAAAATTAATATTAAACAATTTACTAATCTGAATGATTGAAGAACAGAAAAATTGATGTTAAACAATTTACTAATCTGAATGATTTATTACTCAAAGAAACAACATTTACAAACAGTCGAAACAATGTCAAAAAATAAAACGTGTTTTCACTCAAATATTAGCTGACTAACTGACAGGCTGACTGATTTCTAACGCATTAATGCGTGCGTAGGTACCTTTTTTGGTGTGGTCGTTTCTTACATAGAATTTAAACAACAGTGAAAAGTTAGCAACCCACATCATAGTAAAGGTTACACTGTCGGTTAAATTGCTAATTATGATAATGATGATGTCGGTATTACTGGTGAGTTGATACAAGAAATTTGTTTATCTAAATAATTTTTTAATACTAATTTCATATTTTTTCGTTCCTTCTCTGCCAATTAACTGTTCTTTGCAACAATCAAGCTTCTTCAGTGTCAAAAAGTTAACGAAGAAAAGTGATGTTAAAATCCTTATAATTTACAAACAAACAAACAAAAAAATAATAAATTAATCTGCGAGTGTCTTGTTATTCATTTTGTTTTTCTAACGGTTATTACTAAAAAGACATCCATAAGAAAATAATTTTGTTAAGCGCCTCATTAAGGATAAAAGCCATTTTTTGGTGTTTGCATTAAAACATTAATAATTTAATCAAACACATTTAGTAAGGTTGAAATAAAATAATATGCCCGGCAATTAGTTACATCTCAATCATACGGGGTAAGCTACTTAATGAACAGCGAAACTGAACATTAGATAAATTTTAAATGAGATTGTCAGTTAATTTATTTCATATCTTATCGAATTATAATAGGAGGACTAGAGTGGCAAAGTGGCTAGAAATAGATTATATTATGTGAGGCGACTTGAGGGATGAAACAGGTAATCGAAACAAGTAAGCGTGTTAAATTCTGCTGTACCCATGTCGTGGACACAATATTATAAGCAAGGTTAAGAGACAAAAACGGTTAGATTTCATACACAATAATGTTTCGTAGTAATAAGGTAACAAAACAAAATATATTTAGATAGTTTTAAGCTTTTAATTCAAAGAAATTAGTTAAAAGCGATCAGCATAAATATAAAAAAATGGGTAACTTCATGCAAAGGTCAACCTTAGGTCCAATTTTAATATTCTAATTTAAACCAGCAGATTCCAGCGCTCGAAATTCGAGTGCAATTTCTAGGCAGCTTTATTTTTCAACTTAGCCAATTCACAAACCAACACTTTTGTGGTTTATTATTATTGTGAAGGAAGATAACAAACTCATTAACAAAGACATTAACAAATTCAATAAACATAGCACACATAGCATATGTATAATTTTATGTATGTGTTAGTATAAACTTAAAATGCAATTCACTCAAAATAAAGGAAAAAATTCAAAAATCTGTAAATCTGCAAAACGGTTAAAAATAAGTACTTTTCTATTAATATACGTTTCGTCTAAATCGGGATAAAACGGTAGAACAAAACATCGGTCACAAGAAGTCGCCTAGCCTATTAATATTGATACCAATTCATTTTTCCAGTCAGAAAGTAAAAGTGTAGTTAAGTAATTTTGGAACTAAAATTAGTGTCATGTCTGTCACATTACAAATTAGTTCTTTTGCTATAACTTATTTTAGAATTCATGTTTTTTATTTGCTTTATTAATAAACTAGCTCTTCTATTAACTATTTATAAGCAACTGTTTCTAATTTTTCATACAAATAACTTCGGAGCTTTTCTGTGTTTTACAAACATCCTCTAAATTGATGTCTGTTTTGTTGTCGTGTCCGTTACGACTGCCTTTTGATCCCAATTATTATTACAAATAATAATACTAAGAATCATATATAGATGAGGATATGCAAACTGCAATTGGATCATGAAAGCAAGAGTGGCAGATCTCAGAATATTCAAAAATTTATGATCATGCATGTACGATATAAAAATTTGTGTAAAGAATTTTGAGATCCAAGTTTTTACTTTGCACAACACACACACACACACATTGGTACGCAAAATATGTTCACATTGCTAATAAGCAAGATCATTCGAAAATAAAACGTATTCTTCACTTGACAAAACGCACACATTATTATGAAGCAAGAACATAAAAACCCAGTTAACATTTAATGAAATTATGACACGGTTTTATGGCTCGATCTTCAAATGAGATTGTTAAAACAAGCTTTCAAATGCTGACTGGGTATACGCACATTGGCACACAATAAGCAACAACAAACACACACACATAGTTAATATTAGAAAACAAACCCAATTCTAAAAGCGAAGAAGTTGAAAAGTTTCAATTTTTGAACAGCTTCAATTTTATCAAGTAAAGTTAATTTGAAAAACATGGTTGAACAAATTTAAAATCTAAATAAGGAAACAGAAATGTGTAATATTTTCAAAAATTTTATTAAAAAAAAAAAAAAATTAAAAGAAAGATTTAAACTCTTTCTTTTAATTTTTTTTTGTAAATAAATAATAAATTTTGTAAAAAAGTAACTTTTGTTAAAAAAACATTTTTTTAAGTAGCTTTTTTGTGAAAAGGTTATTTTTTTCTTAAAAAAGTGCCTTTTCTTTAAAAAGTAACTTTTGTTAAAAAATTACCTTTTTTATAAAGGTATATTTTCATTAAAAAGTACCTTTTATTAAAAAAAAGTACCTTTTCTTAAAGTATCTTTAATTAAAAAGTAGTCTTGAAAAATATATTTTTTTAAAGCGTATTTTTAAAAGTGCCTTTTCTTAAAAAATTACCTTTTCTTAAAAAAAAGTACCTTTTCTTAAAAAAAATACAATTTCTTAGAAAAGCATATTTAAAAAAACAGCTTTTCTTAAAAAAGTATATTTTCTAAAATAAAGTATATTTTGTTAAAGAAGTAGCTGTTCTTAAAAAACAATATTTTATTAGAAAAGTACCTTTTGATAAGAAATTACTTTTTCTTAATAAGTATCTGTTTTTAAAAAAGTTCGTTTTTTAAAAAATGCAACTTTTATTAAAAAGTACCTTTTCTTTAAAAAGGTGATTTTCTTAAAAAATATATTTTCTGAAAAAAGTATTTTTTTAAAGTACCTTTTCTTAAAAAATTACCTTTGTTAAAAAAGTAAGTTTTCTTAGAATAGTACCTTTTCTTTAAAAAAAAAAGTTAAATTTCTTAAAAAATTTAGTTTACCACAAAATTACAAATTGGTTTTGGAAAGAAAAATAGAAATACAGTGTGATTATAAATGATAGCACATTTTGTAATTTTATTAATAAAATTTTTAGTTTTCTTTTTTTTCATTATTTAGCTCTTTGGGATAACCATGCTATGACGCACAGTGGCGCCATTTGGGTTTTTTCATTGCAAAAATCATATCTTTTGAACCGAATAACATAATTGAACAGTTTAAACAGCATGTGATAGATAACTGTTCAGCCTATGAAATGAGCGTTTGGAAAGGGTGTTATGCTTTGTAGGGGCCTACTTATGGGTTATCAAAGTTAAAATTTGTAGAAAAATCAATTTTATGGTAACTAAAAAAAATTATTTTTACATTTTTAGATTGTTTTTATTTTTTTTTTCTTTAGGGTTTTATGTTTTAAATTATTACCCAACAAATTAAAAAAAAAATTACTTCTTTTTTAAATTTATTTTTTCAATTTTCATCACAATTCGTAAGAGAAGGTATATCTAAAAGACAAATCATTTCTAAACTATAATTATTTTCTAACTCTATTCATGACTTCACATGCCGCAAGGAAGAAATAAGTGGATCGGAAGATGCTGCCAACATGTTGAAGAGGTCCTCGTTTTGCCTTACCCTTGATGCTTTGAATGTGTTCTGCAATCTATATTTTTTATAAAATTTGTTAAGAGACTCCTGTGCTTCTTTAGAAAGCTCTCCAATTGGCAAAGACTGGTACTCAATTATATCTTTGCCATGCTCCAATATTTTATAGACGGTCGGGGTCAACTTCTTCTGTGGATACATTTCTGCTACAAGAGATGCAGTTTTCGATGCATATTCTCCATATTTTGTAGAATTGACATTTTCTTTGCAGTTTAAAACATTCAAGATCGTTCCCAATCTTTTCACGATTTGATTGTCAATTCCAGTGATTCTAACGGGTGATTTTTTTGAGGTTAGGATTTTCATGCATTAGTATTTGACAGATCACGTGGGATTTCAGACATGGTGTCAAAGAGAAAGATGCTCAGTATGCTTTGACATTTCATCATGAATAGACTTACTAACGAGCAACGCTTGCAAATCATTGAATTTTATTACCAAAATCAGTGTTCGGTTCGAAATGTGTTTCGCGCTTTACGTCCGATTTATGGTCTACATAATCGACCAAGTGAGCAAACAATTAATGCGATTGTGACCAAGTTTCGCACTCAGTTTACTTTATTGGACATTAAACCAACCACACGAATGCGTACAGTGCGTACAGAAGAGAATATTGCGTCTGTTTCTGAGAGTGTTACTGAAGACCGTGAAATGTCGATTCGTCGCCGTTCGCAGCAATTGGGTTTGTGTTATTCGACCACATGGAAGATTTTACGCAAAGATCTTGGTGTAAAACCGTATAAAATACAGCTCGTGCAAGAACTGAAGCCGAACGATCTGCCACAACGTCTAATTTTCAGTGAATGGGCCCTAGAAAAGTTGGCAGAAAATCCGCTTTTTTATCGACAAATTTTGTTCAGCGATGAGGCTCATTTCTGATTGAATGGCTTCGTAAATAAGCAAAATTGCCGTATTTGGAGTGAAGAGCAACCAGAAGCCGTTCAAGAACTGCCCATGCATCCCGAAAAATGCACTGTTTGGTGTGGTTTGTACGCTGGTGGAATCATTGGACCGTATTTTTTCAAAGATGCTGTTGGACGCAACGTTACGGTGAATGGCGATCGCTATCGTTCGATGCTAACAAACTTTTTGTTGCCAAAAATGGAAGAACTGAACTTGGTTGACATGTGGTTTCAACAAGATGGCGCTACATGCCACACAGCTCGCGATTCTATGGCCATTTTGAGGGAAAACTTCGGAGAACAATTCATCTCAAGAAATGGACCGGTAAGTTGGCCACCAAGATCATGCGATTTGACGCCTTTAGACTATTTTTTGTGGGGCTACGTCAAGTCTAAAGTCTACAGAAATAAGCCAGCAACTATTCCAGCTTTGGAAGACAACATTTCCGAAGAAATTCGGGCTATTCCGGCCGAAATGCTCGAAAAAGTTGCCCAAAATTGGACTTTCCGAATGGACCACCTAAGACGCAGCCGCGGTCAACATTTAAATGAAATTATCTTCAAAAAGTAAATGTCATGGACCAATCTAACGTTTCAAATAAAGAACCGATGAGATTTTGCAAATTTTATGCGTTTTTTTTTTAAAAAAAGTTATCAAGCTCTTAAAAAATCACCCGTTAGTTATCATCATTTTCAGAGACTTGGTTCGTAAAAGATACGCCTGACAGTCTGTGTAATTTAAATGGTTATGTTGTATTCAGAGCTGATCGTAAAACACATGCTGGTGGTGTTGCAATATATATTAGGGAAGGTATTAAATGTAATTTTAAATGCAGATCTAATGAAGGTGAGGTAATTGATGATATCGAATATTTGTTTGTAGAGGTTATTTCTGAAAACAACAAAATGCTTATAGGATGTATATACAGGCCTACATGGATTTGTTAATTGCAGGTGATTTTAATTGTAATCTTCTGTGTGACACTTATGTCTCAGAAAACATGGAAACCATTGGCCTCACATCATTAAACTACACGATGCCGACACACTATACATCAACAGCAAGTACTTTACTTGACCTTTTCTTTGTTAACGATTTAACCAAAGTATTGTTGTACGACCAACTATCGGCCTCATGTTTCTCGAAACACGACTTAATTTTCACGACATATGACTTTATTTTAAATAATGAAACACTATCAGTTACATATCGTGACTTTAATAATATCAATTACAATGTTTTGTCAGAACATATTTCTTTAGTAAATTGGGCGTCCATTTATCATATGACTTCTGTTGACCATCAGTTGTCCTTCTTGGAGAATAATATCTCATACTTATTTGATCTTACTGTACCTAAGATAACGAAGAATATTAGGATCTATACAAGATCGTGGTTTACAGCACATATTAAACAACTGATTGGTCAAAGAGATAATGCGTTTTCACGTTGGAAAAAATTTAAGTTACCTCAACTTAAAGAAGAATATCGAAATCTTGGAAGAGAAGTTACTCGTGAAATTCGTAGATCAAAGTCTGAATATTATGGCCACCGTTTTGAAAATGCAATTAACACCAAACGGAAATGGAAAACTATTCGGGAAATTGGAATTGGCCGAACTAGTAATAGGAAAACTTGCGAACTCACTCCTGATGAACTTAATTCAGCTTTTACTAATTTACCCACTGTTCAATGTCAACCTCCAGCACACAATGCAATCAATAACCTAGTGATTTCTGACAATGATAGTCCATTTGATTTTCAATGTGTTAGCAATGATGAGGCCCTTACCTGTCTTTTAGCCATAAAATCAAATGCAATTGGATATGATAACATGCACCCTAAATTTATCAAAATTATCCTTCCTATCCTCTTACCATACATAACTTACATGTATAATACGATCCTTATCACCAGCGTGTTTCCAACACAATGGAAGCATGCAAAGGTTATTCCTGTGCCTAAGACAAACTCTGAATTTAGGCCTATATCAATACTACCATTCTTTTCTAAGGCTCTTGAGAAGATAATGCATAAACAGATAAACGAATACCTAAAACGATTTGGGCTATTATCGCAAAAGCAATCAGGCTTTAGGCAAAAACATAGTTGTGCAACTACTTTAGTAGATGTTGCAGATGATATTCGTCATGCCATTGATGGTGGAAATATTTGCTTTTTAGTCCTTCTTGATCATTCTAAAGCCTTCGACATAGTTGATCACTCAATACTTTCAACAAAACTTAGCCGGCTTTTTAACTTCTCCGTGTGTTCAAAGAAATTTATTGAATCCTACCTGGCAAACCGTGTTCAGTCAGTCTTCCTTAATAACCAATTTTCGAGACCACTACTTGTACCTAAAGGTGTTCCGCAAGGCTCAATTCTAGGCCCTCTTTTATTTTCAATGTACGCCAATGACTTGCCAGATCATGTAAAGTATTGTAAAGTACACATGTACGCCGATGACGTCCAACTATATCTTTGCAGTCCACTAATATCTTCCAGAGAAAACGTAGCAAAACTTAATGATGATTTAAATAATATTTATAACTGGGAAACTGCTAATGGACTTTGTCTGAATCCCCTCAAGTCCAAATGTCTCATCATGCACAAGAAAACTCTACGTCATAATCTAGATTTTGATATTGTTCTCAACAATCAGAGAATTGAAATTGTGTCCTCATCAAAAAATCTGGGTATTGTTTTTAATGACACACTTAGTTGGAACAATCATGTAAACGTTGTGGTAGGGAGAACGTATGGTATGCTTCGGACGCTTTGGGCGATTCAATCTTGCACTCCATTAAATATAAGAATAATACTTGCAAAATCTTACCTAATGCCGGTTTTATTATACGGGTGTGAAATTTTTGCTTTATGTGACTCAACTAGTAAGAGAAAACTAAATGTGGCCTTCAATAGTATTATAAGGTATGTTTATGGATTAAACAGACTTGATCGTATTTCCTCGTTTTCAACAAGACGACTATATGGTATGTCGTTTGATAATATTTTAAAATTAAAGTTGCTAGTCCTATTACACAAAATTATATATCAGAAGGAACCATCATACCTTTTCAACCGCTTAACCTTTGCAAGATCCAATAGAGGGAGAAAGCTTGTACCGATAAGATATCGTAGTAAAATTTCTGAATGGCAGTTCTATTTTAATGCCGTTTATCTCTGGAACTTACTACCACATCAAACACAGAAAATCAGCAACGCAATACATTTCAAAAACAAAATAACTGCTAGTTTTTCAATTCAAATTTAAATTGTTTGTCACTTATTGTTTTTAATATACCTACGTTATTTCAACCATTTTTTTTTTCTTAATCAAAATTTTTACCATTTGATTCTTTTATATTAAATTATGTCAAACTCATTCATTTATTTAGTTCTTTATTTTATTTATTTTTTTTATTTACTTTATATAATTATACAATTTATTTAAATATTTTTGTATACCGTAACTTGTTTTTTTCTTTAAAAATTCCCATACTATAATATAAAAGATGTAAATCTTGTTGTATAGGAAGAACAAATAAAAATAAACTAAACTAAACTAAAGTTTTTCCATCGTTTGAGTTAGCGTATCCGTGCTTGGGACAGTCAACTTTTAGTCCAACTTGTTTAAAAAAAGCATCCTGTATTTGCTTCTTTCTGATCTTTTCCTTATCCTTTATTGATGTATTTTCATCGAAGTTTTCCTCCTCTTGTGGTAGGGTATACGCTAGTTTTAGCAAGAACTCCATACACCTTATCCTTGCGTGCAATGGTGACATTCCATATTCGTAATTCTCCTCGTTTGTAGAATCGTTTAAATTACCAAAGTTCTTCTGACTCTTTTTGCAAATCGGGCATGACAATGTTGAGGTTGTTCTTGTCAGTTCGTTTACGACTTTTCCGTCAACCATGGTCAGGTGGAATTCGTAATTGCATTCAATATATTTTCCTTCTCCAATTTGCAGCTTTGTAGGCTTAATTTTGCTTATTTGTTCTTCAATGTCCTTCACCGTGGTCCTTATGAGTTCTGCCGATTCCCTTGCAAACTGAAACATTATTGGTCGGCAATAATGCACTGATGACGGACGTGGATTTTTCCCTTGTAGGGAAACATCAGATTTTAGCCGCAAAGGAACAACAGATGCCATAAACATATTTCCGTCCGATATTGTAGCGTCATCGGAAGATATCCTTTGCTTATAAACGCTTTGTCCGGATGATATATCGCAGCCCCTTTTGCTGATCAATGTCAGTTTCTCAGGAAGAATTTTCACCTCATTTTCAGGAAGACTCTCCAACAACCGTTTTGCTGTATGGCCCATGAGATCCTGCAGATTGGCTTTCACAGAGACTTCCGTAAACTCCGTATGCAGTGGTCGTAAATTTATTTTGGCTTGCGTAATATGATTGTATCCTGGTAAAACGTCAGCCCCGTGTCGCATCAAGGATGCCCATAGTATCTCATATTTTTCTTTGGAAAGTTGTAAGTCCATAAACAAGGCCAAGGCTTCTTCGGAACCATACTTTTTAATGTGTGCGTTTGTAGGCGTGGGAATGCTTTCCTTAATCCTTTTTAGTCGCAGTGGGCTTGTGTCAGCAACAGATTTTGTAATCTGCGACCTAACTCTTTCACTATCCTTTGTATATTTAATAGACAGCGCGTCCGATAAATGCTTCGTGGTCAAGTCATTGGTGGCATCGGCAAGTTTCCTCTTTCTTGTGAAAATTGAACACTCCTCAATACTTTTTGTTGACCTTCCTTTTGCTCCTCTGGTTGATGTGGTGGGTTTATCTACTGCCAATATATCCAGGATGGTGTCTTCATTAAGCCAGTCCTCGTATTTGGAGTTCAATATATCAGATAAAAATTATTTCTTATAATTTCGCTTCTCTCAATATTTCCGTATAAGCTATCAAGTTCTTCTAAAGCAGCTTCCGTGAAAAACTTTGGTGTGGTTGACCTTCTAAACAGTTCAGATAATTTTAAATTGTTTAACGCCATGGTTTCAGTACTTAAATTGTTTAACGCCATGGTTTCAGTACATGTTGCGCCAACTTTCAGTCGTAGACTAATCCAGGCATTATGCATATTTTGCAAAATATAGGCAAACATATGGATTTAGGCTGAATTATGCATTTTTGATATTATGCTCGTGTTTAAATAAGATTTGTGCCTACCTGGAGGGACCATAAGTCAATATTGTTCTTGACCATTTGTACTCCAAAGTAATTTTTAAGTGAGGTGCGTACCTACGAATTTCAATGTGTAGTTTTTTGTGCATCCTGCGTCTGTAACAGAATATTGGGAGTAGACTTTGGCAGAGGCTCACAGTTAGACAACCGACTTAAAATGCAATTTTCAAACTATTAGATGAAACTACTCTCAGTCAAAACATGTAAGGGATGCACGCCATACAATTTCTGCAACCATGTCTTTTTAACCTTTTTTACCTCTAGAAGCCAAACGGGCACGTACGGGCAGATAAAACCTTTTGAATTATGTAAAGAAATAATCAAAGAACATGTTTTGCAAATATGGCAAATATAGAAAAATATAGATTTTTTTTATTTTCCGTCAAAGTTGAAAAATAGTAAAAAAAAACGGATAGTTTTTAAATAGTGATTTACCAGGAGAAACACAAAGCAACCAGTTAATTTTTTTTTTTATCATTATACATTTAATAAATACATCAATCAATACAAACAAAAAATAAGGCGATTCGTTACCTATTTTTCGTGATATTACACCTGAAATCGCAACAAATTGACTAAAAATTGTGTGTTTTTTTTTTTTTTTGAAAACCGAAAGTCGGTCAACTTTGAACGGTTTTATCTTCTAAACTAAAAATGTGATATTATTAAGAGTAGCATATTTAAAATCGTTGAAAAGTTTCATATAACGTGGGTTTATTCAAAACTTCGTCGGCGCACACGAAAATTTTGATTTTTGCAACCTCGTTTGCTCTACGGGCGCCACTGTGTGACGGAAGGTACAAAAGCTCACCGTTGCTGCTACGTTGCGAAATTCAACATATAAAAGGCCATCGTCATGGCCAAAAGAATATAGAAATACAAAAAAGGGCCTTTTCAGGGCTACAATATATAAAAAAAGTTAATTTTCAGTTCCACTATATAGATTTAAAAAGACATTTTTTTTGTTACTGCTTCTTTTTTTTTTTATAAAATAAAGGCAATGATTAAGATGATGAATTAATTTAATAGCAGAAAGTTCCTAAATATAAATAAAAAACTTTGTGTACTCTGAAATTTTTTATCCCAAATTATAATATATAATATATTGCTTTTTTTTTAACAATTCCAGTTTCATATTTTCTCCTAAAATTTTTTTTCGATATTACGTTTATTAACCCTTTTTATTAAATATTTGTCAACACTGAAAATGGCAGCTATTCGTAACTTTTTCTTCATAACTGTGATCCATGTTCCACGCTATGCCAAATGAACATTCTGATATCTGCCACTCTTGTTCATAAATATGACCCAAGTTCAAATGAACATTTTGAGATCTGCCACTCTTGCATTATCAATTTCATGACGACCAAATTGCAGTTTGCACATCCTCATCTATAAATGATTCTTGATAATACTTTTTCAATTATGTTGTTCGGGACCGCCTGTATAATATAGTATATTTTTATTAACAATGAAAAACTTTTACTCTATTATATTGGATTAGAAAGATCTCTGATTGTCATGTCTGTCACTATGGAAGTAGCCAAAAAAATGATGGTTACAGCTACCATGTTCTTGCCAATATCTTTATATTTCATAAAAAAGATTTCGGTCTTATTTGCCTTTAAACTGATGATCGGTAAAATATTTTTAACAGTAATAGAATTTAATAGTTTTAAGTCGTTGACCGTAAAACATGTTGAACTGGTGGTCGAATTGATGACATTTCATGTGATATTATTTTAGTTGTAATTTTCTAAAAAAGTTTTGGTATAGCATTAAGTTTTGCAATTGCTCTAAAACACTGGTCTACAAATTTAAAACAAAAAAATTTACTGCAGAAACGAAGCATGTTGTTTAACTAATCTGGGTGCGCTGTATTCGAATCTGGCATAAAAACTGGGCTATCACGTCTTGTTCATTTTTTATCGCAGGCTGGCAATACTGTAAAACAGTCAATACTGACAGTACAATTTCACAATTATTGATTTCACAGAAGCCCACATTCCTTCTAAATCTTCATAATAGTAGCGTTTAAGCATGGCAGGGAAATCGTGTGCTACTGATTCAAGCAATTTTTGCTTTGTGTGTGGTGAATATTTGGTTTGAAAAAAAGGATATGCGATACAAGAATCATTAAAATATGCATATTTACATTATTTTGGTTTCGCTGCCAGAAACTCGGACAAATCGTGGACACCGACAATGTTTTGCAATAGTTGCAGAACTGTTTTATACAAGTGGTCAAATGGCAAGAAGACCTATTTCGATTTTTCAATTCCAGTACTTTGGAGAGACTCAAGTAACCACCAAACCGATTGTTATTTCTGTTTAACAAAAGTTGCTGGATTCAATATGAAATATCGAAAAAATATTACCTACGCGAATGTCCCATCAGTTTCCAAACCAGTTCAAAGTCCAACAAATGATCCATTACCAGTCATTCTCAGTGCTACGTGCAGTGAGGCCGAAACTTTTTTCACTTCACCAGCAGTGGTAGTTTGTATGAGGCTCATGATGAACGCCATTTAGTGATTCGAGCTGATTTACATTTAACGAAGCAAGACGCAGAATTACTAGCTTCACGCATGCAGCAGTGGAAACATCTTGCAGTTGGGACAAAAGTAACAATCTATAGAGATAGAAGCTTAGAATTGGCTGCATATTTTGAAAAGAAACACTCTATTCTGTACTGTACTGATGTTGATGGTTTATTTAAAAAAATGAACCAGCCTTATGACAAAACTGAATGGAAATTATTTATCGATGGCTCTAAGTACAATATAAAGGCTCTTATTTTGCATAATGGGAATGAAAAACCATCTATACCGATTGCTCATTAAGGTGGCCCTTATTTTTTTTTTCGATTTTCCAAACAAGCAGGTCATTTTTGTGTGAGGTTAGGAGAAAAAAAAATTTGACAAAAATTTGGGCTCGATCGGTTGAAAATTCGCGTGCCGCACGAGGGTTAAAGTTCGTGAGAACGAACAAAATTTATAAAAAGAAGCTCATAACTACTAAGGGGTCACCACTATGGAGGTAAAAAGTATGAGCAACCCTCATCATTTTGTATCCCCAATATTTCTCTAGAACAAACTTACCCTCTATCTCCAACACTTAAGGGGGTTCCCATGCAAAAAAAAAAAATCCACGAGAATGTACCAAAATAGAAAAACAAAATATATGAGCATTTCAACGAGAATTGGTCTCCGATTTTGATAAAATTTGGTGAGTGTGCTTGGAATCGAACGCATATTTCCAAAACATTTTTAATTTTTTTTTGAAAACTGTGGCAACCCCGAAGCTTTGAATTATCGCTAAATTTATTGGTATACTTTTTTAGTTTGTGGAATCCCCGAATTATAGTTTAAATTTTTTGTTTATGTTAGATACGTTTTTTATGTACACGTATTGACCTTCTAGTTGTTCTATGACATTTGCAATTAAAACATACAACCTGTGAGCAGAAAATTGAAGCTAAGCAGTGTTATTTTAAAGTTTCTTTATCTGTTGTGATAGTGAATAATTCATCTTTTCAAGTAAAACTAAAAGCAACCCAGGAAAATGTGAAATAAAAAAAGTGAAGTAAAAGGAAAATAAAACATTTAAAACTAAAAGATAAAAACTACATTAAGAAAATAGCAAGTGCGCATTTGATTTTCAATGGCATCATATATGAAAAAAAGTAATTTGAGAGTGCAACAGGCCAGCATTTATTTGATTGAACATGTTATTCCGCAGTTGTTGGGATCAAAATTGCCGTCTAAAAAAGAAGTTCTTGGTGTGTTTTTTTTTTCACACTTGTACACTAAAATTGGAAGTGCGAAAAAGTATAACAATGGCTGCAAACGAAGTGCTCATTTTCTGGGATAAGGCGCGAATTCCGACGCGAGACAAATCTGCCATCATAAAACAAATTGGCAAATTGTACCAGGATTGGAGGAAATTAAACAAGAGCGCAACAAGAGGAGGACCTTCTCATAAGGTAAAAGAAGAAAAGTTTGTCGAAGAATTAGACGACCTCTTCGATATTGCCCATGTTAATGCACTTACAATGATTACAATACCGGAGGACATAGAGTTTTTGCTTGCGCAGAGGAAAAAAGGCCGCCCAGGCAGCATGATTGGCATTGACATGGCTCTAGTTGGCTATGAAAAAAGAAAAATGGAACGAGGAGAGTTAAAGGAAGCAGCATTTTTTGTAGTGCATTGGGATGGCAAAATACTGGAAGACATTACAGGGAAGAATAAGATTGATCGCCTTCCAGTTATTGTTACTAATGGAGAAATGGAACAAATATTAGGCAATCCAAAATTAGATTGTGGAAAAGGTAAAAACATTGCAGCGGCTGTTCAACGCCTACTGGTAGAATGGAAGATTTCGAATCGAGTTCAAGCAATGTCTTTTGACACGACATCGTCAAACACTGGTGAATTCGGAGGAGCTGCAATTTTACTTGAACAGTTATTAGAGAGAGATTTGATGTATCTACCGTGTCGACATCACAGATACGAATTGGTGCTAAGAGCAGTCTTCGAAGAAAAAATTGGAAACACTTCTGCGTCAATTGTTGGCCTGTTTCGGCGTTTCCAGCTAAATTGGGAAAATGTTAATCAAAAGTCATTTGAAACTGGAGTAAGCGATGAAATCGTTGTTTCGAAATTAATAACTGCACCAGATGACATCATTACATTTTGCATGGCCAAACTACAGAAAAGACAACGTCGCAACGACTATAAGGAACTATTGGAATTGGTTGTTTTATTCCTTGGCGGTGATTTGGGCGCATATAAGTTTAAACTACTCATACCCATTCACCAAGCACGATGGATGTCCAAGACAATCTACTCGTTGAAAATATTTATGTTCAGAGACCAATCTAAACTGTCAAAGTCACAATTGGATGGAATTCGAGATGTCTGTATATTTATTGTTTGTTTGTACGTAAAAGTCTGGTATAACTGTACTGAAGCTGTCAAAGCGCCGAATCAGGACTTGAACTTTTTGAAAGCTCTTCACTCGTATGCAGACTTAGATGAGAATTAATCGAAAATAATGGTAACAAAGTTTATTAGACATTTGTGGTATCTAGCGGAGGAGGCTATAGCTCTAGCCTTCTTTGAATCAGATGTTTCGTGTGACATAAAACGAAAAATGTTGGCTATTACGTACATAGAGGATGGAGAAGAAAGCCTTGAAATGAAAGAAAGGGAAGTCAAACTACAAAAACATACTGATGAAGAAACTGGAGAAGATGATGATTGTGGTACCTCTGATGGCTCTGAAGATGTTGAAGGCCCTATCCGTAGTAAGAAAAAAATTGTGCTTAAATTTGCAGAAGTAAATGAACAATTTTTGTCGAATAACTTGAGCGCTTTCGTAACCTCAAAAACTAAAAACTTTTTCCAACGCTTCAACTTGCCGCATGAATTTTAACGATATCCACCGGAAACGTGGCCACAGCGTGAAGATTATCAGCAAGCATTGAAAATTGTCGACAAAATTCACGTTGTAAACGACACCGCCGAGAGAGGTGTGAAAATGATGGAGGACTACAATAAAATATTGTGCAGGAACGAAGAGGAGAAGCAATATTTAATTCAAGTTCTCAGTGATTATCGCAAAAAATATCCGAGTTATGGCAAAAGTAATTTAATTTAAAGCATTAATAATTATGTTATACATAAATAAACCTATTAATAGCATCAATAAACCATTTTATTTTATTGCAATAATTGTATATGAACATTTCCATTTTACTTCAATGGTCTCCGATTTTGATAAAAATTGGTGAGTATGTTTAGAATCGAAAGCATATTTCACAAACATTTTTTTCCATTTTATATATTTTATTTTATAAAATATCAGAACCCCAAAACTCTCACTATTTTTACACAAAAAGAATTTTTCAAATATCTCTTACACAACAAGTTATTGCCTTCTGAATGATGTCCTAACAACTAATTTTACAATATTTCAAAGATTCGGGGTTGCCACAGTTTCAAAAAAAAAATAAAAAATGTTTTGGAAATATGCGTTCGATTCCAAGCACACTCACCAAATTTTATCAAAATCGGAGACCATAGAAATAAATCTAGTTGATATGCTCATATATTTTGTTTTTATACCCTATACCACTATGTGGTTTGGGTATAATGACTTTGTGCTGCTGTTTGTAACAACCAAAAATATTTGACCTAGACCCATCTTTAATTATACCGATCGAATCAGAATCACTTTCTGAGTTGATTTAACAATGTCCGTCCGTCCGTCTGTGTGTCCATGTAAAGCTTGTAATCAAACTGCAGGTCGCAAATATGAATATATTTTGATGAAATTTGGTATATAAGCTTTTATCGGCAATGGGATGAACGCTATTGAAATTGGTGAGAAGCGGTCCATGTTCAGACCTAGCCCCCATACAAATTACCCATATGAAATCGACATAAATTGCCATAAGATGCAAATTGTCATATAGATCTTACTCAAATTGGGTTTGTATGCGTTCATTACATCCACTAATGAGTAGTCCAAAAATTATGCCTTTGACCCCATATAGAGATGCTTCCCGATCTTCACTTAAATCTATTAAAAAACAAAAATATTGCACTGATTCTTCTCAAATTTTGTTTGTACATATTTTTACAAAATACAAGAGACTTTACCAAACATGATCAGGATCGGTCCATTTTTGGACCTAGTCCCTTTATAGATATAGCATCCGATATGAACTTTTTCACATCTGCAGCCAAAAAAATTAATAAAAATCCCACTCAAATTTGGTTTTTGCTTATTTTCAATGTCCAGTTAGTTGGGCCTAAGAGATAGGGTTTCTAAACGCATGGTATAGGGTATCGTATAGTCGGTCTAGACCGACTATAATTTTCCTACTTGTTTTATTTTGGTACATTTTCGTGGATTTTTATTTTTTTTTTTTTGTATGGGAACCCCCTTAAGGGTTGGAGATAGAGGGTAAGTTTGTTCTAGAGAAATATTTGGGATACAAAAATAATGGGGATCGCTCTTACTTTTTACCTCCATAGGGGTGACCCCTGATCGAGCCCAAATTTTTGTCAAAATTTTTTTTCTCCTAACCTCACACAAAAATGACCTGCGTGTTTGGAACAGATGAGTTTTAAATTTGCCCATACATTGAAGGGCCACCTTATTGCTCATGCCATTAATACAAAGGAAAATTACGAATCAATGACTGAAATTTTGACATTACTCAAATACAACCATCATAAATGGAAGATCTGTGGTGACCTTAATATGTGATTTAAATTTCTTTGTGTATATAGTGTAGACCATCGTAAATAACTGTAAATTGATCTGTTTCAGGTCATTGGTTTGTTGACTGGTATGCAAGGAGGTTTCCCAAAATATTGTTGTTTCCTGTGTCTACGCATAGTCGTGCTACATGTTCTCATTACGTCTGAACAGAGTGGCCAAAAAGAACTAAGTATTCACCAGGAAAACAAAACATTTCAAATAAACTACAAAATGAAGTTCTTCTTCCGCCGGGGCCTTTTTAAGAACTTTGTCAAGGCTCTGGAGAGAGATGGTGAAGCATTTAAATATTTGTTAGCGGTTTTGCATAAAATTTCATATGCTAAAGTCAGAGAAGGCATATTTGTTGGCCCTCAGATCAGGAAGCTATTGAATGACGACAATTTTTCACAATGTTTATTGGAGCAAGTATATGCAGCCTGTAAATCTTTCAAGAGCATCGTGGACAGTTTTCTTTGAAACAATAAGACAAATTATTGAAAAATTATCACGAATTAGGTGCACGATTGTCACTCAAAATGCATTTTCTTCATTAGCAGTTAAATTTTTTTTAACACAAAACCTAGGTGCGGTGAGCGACGAACCAGGGGAGCGTGCTCACCAAGAATTATTGAAAATTGAAAGAAATTTTCAAGGATTTTGGGACGAAAGCATGCTGGGAGACTATTGCTGGACTCTAATACGTGAAACCGAACCAACAAAATAGAAATGACTTTTGAAAATTATTTGATTTTTAAATAAACTAATGATTTTTTATGTAAAATACGAATAAAAACATTTTTTTTTTGTGTCTCGAAAACCTGATGTGATAGAGAAAAAACAATTACCGATTCGTATTCAGCCCAACCTAGGAAAGATATTTGGTTGATCCAGTCCAAAACCTTGTTGGATAGTGTTATTATTTCTTAGTACAGTATAAGACGTGCATGCGTATAAGTGATATTTTTAATATTTTAAATCAAACACACGTCTGTATTTCTATTGTAGATTTTACATAAATTTATTAATAAAAATTAGTTATTTAAGCCTTAGCTACAATGTTGATGAAGTTTTTATACTATAATGGAATAGTACTTTTATCCAGACTTGGAATTTCTCACCCCCAGACAATGACCACGAAAATGTTCCATAATGCTATTTTGGAGTGTTGTTCAAATATTATACATAATTCTTAATTTAAAGTTGTTTGCACGCAATCTATTCGTATATCACAATGCTCAGCAAGCACTGCCTTGCAGAATTTCAATTAAGTTTTACACCAAAAAATAAAGAAAACAATTTCTATAAAACACTTCTCTTTCAAATCTGTTGAGTAACCTCAACAATGAACAAAACAATATCGTATTACAACAGTAAATATTTGTAATTATATTAACTTATGCCGTGACAAAGACAAAAGTGTTGGCATCTTTCTTTGTTAGTGCTACCTTTCCTTTAAGATTCAACAACATTTTCTCAGAAATCAATGATGTAATAGCCGGCTTACTGAAGCATCTAATGAACGTAATTATGTCCTATTATGATAAAGATATTAATATAAAAATTATTCTGTTAATTTACATTGAGATTTGCAAAAAAAAAAAAACAATTAACTTGTTCCGAACTAAGAATTACTTTTTTTTATTAGAAAGTTTGAATGTTAAAAAGAGGATGGCATTGGCTTGAATATGGTATTTTAAAACATAGAATATATTTTGGATGAGAGAAACACATTTTCTGAATCTAAATCCAAAAATGATCTGAGATTTATATAGATGTTCTCTAAAAAAAAAGTAATCAAAGATTTCATTGTTTCTCTATATATAAATCACTTATTGTTTTGTAATCTAAGATTTATAGATTTTTTATACATTAAAATAATTATCGATTTAGAGAATTTTTCTGCACAAAAATAACCAATGATTTATAATATTTGCTATTGAATAATATGTAAAAATTTATAAAATTTTTCTAAGAAAAGCATTGAATTTTTCTATGGAAATGATTTTTCTGCCATAATAAAATCTATGTTTTCTGAAATATTCCATACAAATATGATCTACGATTTATTAGGAAACTAAATTTCAATTAATAGATTTACTCTATAGAAATATTATCTACGAATTGTTGAATTTTCCGAAATAGGAGTAATCTAGGATTTATAAGATTTTTCTATACGAATTTATCTACCATTTCTGTAAGTTTTCTAAAAAAAAAAATAGATAATCAACGATATCTGGAATTTTCTATAAAGAAATCGTCTACGATTTATTCCATTTTTCGATAGCAAATTGAAGATTAGTTTATAGATTAATTCTACATAAATTCATCTGCAGTTAACTGTTTTTTCAATATGTATAATTTATGCTTTTTAGAATTATCGATAGAAAAATATTCAAGTTTATACATTATTCTTAAAAAAACTAAGAAATTATAAAAAAATAACTTACGATTAACAGAAAAATTCTATAGAAAATAATCTACGATTAATACAATATTTCTAAAGAAAAATAAGCAACGGTTAATACAGGTTTTCTATAGAAAAATTATCAATGAGTTCTATATTTTTGCATAGAAAAACAAGTAAGAAAATTATAGTCGGTCTAGACCGACTATACGATACCCTATACCATGCGTTTAGAAACCCTATCTCTTAGGCCCAACTAACTGGACATAGAAAATAAGCAAAAACCAAATTTGAAAAAATTTTGAAAAAGTTCATATCGGATGCTATATCTATATGGGGACTAGGTCCAAAAATGGACCGATCCTGACCATGGTTGGTAACGTCTCTTGTATTTTGCAAAAACATATACAAACAAAATTTGAGAAAAATCATTGCAATATTTTTGCTTTTTAATAGATTTAAGTGAATATCGGGAAGCAGCTCTATATGGGGCCAAAGGGAGCATTTTTGGACTACTCATTAGTGGATGTAATGAACGCTTACAAACCCAATTTGAGTAAGATCTATTTGACAATTTGGATCCTATGGCAATTTATGTCGATTTCATAAGGGTAATTTGTATGGGGGCTAGGTCTGAACATGGACCGATTCTCACCAATTTCAATAGCGTTCATCCCATGGCCGATATAAGCCCACATACCAAATTTCATCGAAACATATTCATATTTGCGACCTGCAGTTTGATTACAAGGTTTACATGGACACACAGACGGACGGACGGACGGACGGACGGACGGACATTGTTAAATCAATTCAAAAAGTTATTCTGATTCGATCGGTATAATTAAAGATGGGTCTGGCTCAAATATTTTTGGTTGTTACAAACAGCACAGCAGCACAAAGTCATTATACCCAAACCACATAGTGGTATAGGGTATAATAAAAATTGATATCTATATATTTAAAAAAAAATAATAATCAATGATCGTTTCTATAGAAAAATAATCTACAATAAATAATTTTCTAAAAAAAAAACATTCAATTAATAGATTTATTCTATTTAAAAATAACTAGCAGATCCCAGCTCTCGAAATTCGCGTACAAATTGTATGAAATTTTTTTTTCATTTAACGAAGACCTAAAAGTATGCTCATCAATTTTAGCCAATTCATGATTCAACATTTTTTATTTTCAACACTTTATTGATTTATGTCCTTCGACTATGGGATAGTCGTGCTACATGAAAGAACTGAGTATTCACCAGGAAAACAAAACATTTCAACTAAACCATTAATTGATCCAAATGACGGTCTTCTTCCGTCGCTGCACTTAAAATTGGGTCTTTTTGTCAAGGCTCTGGACAAAGATGGTGCAGCATTTTAATAATTGTTAGCGTTTTTTTTTTTAAATTTGATAGGCTAAAATCAAAGAAGGCATATTTGTTGGCCCTCTGATCAGCAAGCTATTTAATGGTGACAATTATTATACCCTATACCACTATGTGGTTTGGGTATAATGACTTTGTGCTGCTGTTTGTAACAACCAAAAATATTTGAACTGCACCCATCTTTAATTATACCGATCGAATCAGAATCACTATCTGATTCGATTTAACGATGTCCGTCCGTCCATCCGTCCGTCCGTCTGTGTGTCCATGTAGAGCTTGTAGTCAAACTGCAGGTCGCAAATATGAATATATTTTGATGAAATTTGGTATTTAATATTTTATCGGTCATGGAATGAACGCTATTGAAATTGGTGAGAATCGGTCCATGTTCAGACCTAGCCCCCATACAAATGACCCCTATGAAATCAACATATATTGCCATAAGATCCAAATTATCATACAAATCTTAGTCAAATTGGGTTTGTATGTATATATTACATCCATTAATCAGTAGTCCAAAATTGATCCCTATTGGACAACTCTTAATCATAGTCCCCATATAGAGCTGCTTTCCGATCTTCACTTAAATCTATCAAAAAACAAAAATATTGCACTGATTCTTCTCAAGTTTTGTTTATTTATTTATTTATTTATTTATTTATTTATTTATTTGGTTTCCTGCACAACAAGACTAAGAGTCTTATAATTAAAGTACAGGATCGGTATAATGTGATACAGTATTTAATGAAAATATAACATAGTTTATAATTTGTATAAAATAAGATAACAAAAATTATTTTACATACATATATTCAAAACAAAGCAAAGTTTAAACAATATTTAAATGGTATTGAAAAATTGGAAAACTTGTTTCCTAAAATGTCCTTCGTTGCTTAAATATTGTAATGTTGGCGGTAGCAAGTTCCAAAGACGTATGCAGTGTATATAGAACTGCCATTCAGAGACCAAACTTTTATGTCTTATTTGAATTATAGAATTATTTCTTCTTGAATTAGAAAAGGATATTCGATTAAAAAGATATGTAGGCTCACGTGTAAATATAATCTTATGCATCAGTATCAATGATCGTATCTTCAAGAGATCGCAAAAATTCACACCGTAAAGTTTTCGTGCATACGGTGTTATGTGGGATGATCTTTTCAAATTGTAGACGTATCTCAATATAGAATAAAACGTAGTTGTTAATTTCCTAGAGCTAATAGAATCACAGCTAGCAAATAGTTCACATCCGTACAACAAAGTTGGAATTAGATAGGTTTTTGCAAGTAGAACTCGTACATGGACTGGTGTAAGATGTTGAGTTTTCCACAATGATCGAAGCATTGAATACGTTTTTCCCGAAACGACATTTATATGATCAGACCAGGTGAGAGTTTTATTGAAAATAATTCCAAGATTTTTGGTTTTTTGTGTAATTTCAATAATTTGACGGTTAAGCATAATATTTGGTATAACAAGGGAAGGCACTGATCTTCGAGTAATAACGATGCATTTAGACTTTGAAGGATTGAGACATAGCCCATTTGCCAGAGCCCATAAGTAAATTCGATTAAGATCCACATTTAGGTTCGCAACACAGTTATTTAGTTCATCGAAACGACTACAAACATAAAGTTGCACATCATCAGCATACATATGAACTTTACAATACGAAAGTTGCCTAGGCAAATCATTTATATATATAGTGAAAAGAAGTGGTCCTAGAATCGAACCTTGGGGAACGCCTTTTTTTACTGGAAGCACATTTGATATTTTATTATTGGCGTTAACGTGTTGTTGTCGATTTTCTAAATAAGACGATATAAGACGAGTTGCGGAAGGAGAGAAACCAAAAAAAGTTCTTAGCTTCATGCAGAGTATTTCATGATTCACAGTATAAAATGCCTTGGAATGATCTAAGAGCACTAGAAATGCAATGTTACCATTATCAATATACCCGCGAATATCTTCATACACATCAGTGAGTGCAGTTATGCAGCTATGTTTAGGAGAAAGCCTGATTGTCTGTCTGAGAGTAGGCCCATATTCTTGACATGTATTCCAATTTGCTGATGCAATAACCTTTCAAGCACTTTAGACAAGTATGGTAGGATAGCAATGGGACGATATTCTTTATTTGATTTAGGAATAGGTAAAATTTTAGCATTTTTCCAACTTTGAGGAAATACACTTTTTGTGATAATAGTGTTAAAAATATGGGTAATTTGAGGTTGAGGGATAATTTCCTTTAAGAATCTGGGATGTATGTTATCAGAACCAACAGCATTAGATTTCACAGCTTGGCATGTGGAAAGTACTTCCAGTTGGTTTACACATGGAAACAAAAAGCATTTTCCGATAAAGTTGAACTAATATCAGTATTGCGGGTATAATATCCATCGTTTATGGGGATGTCAGGGATGTTTGTAAAAGATTCGATAAGCGAATCAATATTTGTTTCAGAATTGACAATGTCCTTAGATTTGCCGACATATAAGTTTCGTTCTCGTATAAGTTTCCACGTTTTTTTAGAGTGTGCAGCGGAAATAAGTAGGCTAGAGTAGTATGCAGATTTAGCAGTTTTTATCATTTTATTTACTTGTTTTCTAGCTTTGGAATATTCGTCATATAAATTATCTGTTTTAAACAGTTTCCAACTTTTAAAAGCTTTGTCCCTTTCACAGATTTTATTCTTAATCTGTTGATTGAACCAGGGTTTATTTTTGTAATTGTATTTTGTTGTTTTTAAAGGTACAGATTTGTGGAACACATGTGCCAAATTTTGTTCTAAAAAACTGACCTGATTGTCAACCGAAGGCATGTAGTAAATGGAGTCCCAATCGATTTTAAATAATTCGAATAACATCGCGTTTCGATCCATTTGTTTAAAATCATAATAAGTAACAACGTCATCCACCACTTGCATTTTAAAGTCAAATGATAGAAAAATTAAGTCGTGCTTTGAAAAACAAGGTGCTGAGAGCTGATCATAGAGTAAGACTTTCTTTTTGCTACTGACAAAGAAAAGATCAAGTAACGAGTTACTTGTAGCTGTAAAATGAGTTGGAACTGTAATGTTAGTTGGAGAAAGCCCAATTGATTGCATTATGTCAAGTCAAATAGTCTCATTGATAACGTTTGAATTAAAATCCCCACATACTAAAATATCTTCATAATTGAGAGTTATAGTTTCAAGTATATTTTGAAAAACATCAAGGTATATTCTTTTATTAGGTCTATAAACACATCCAACAAGTAATTGTTTTCCATGGGACGAAACTTCAACAAATATATGTTCAACCTTTTCATGAGGTTTAGATTTGCTATGAAATATAATGCCTTTCTGACAAAAATAGCTACACCACCACAACGAGTATTCCTATCACAGCGAAAAATTTTGAATCCGGTTAATCCAATCATTTTATCATCAACTTTTTCATTGAACCATGTCTCCGAAACACATATTATATCAACACCTGAGTTCTCAAAGATAAACCTAAATTCATCAATCTTATTATTAAGACTCTGCGCATTAATATGGCATATATTTAAACCTGATCTCTGTTTGCATAAAATACGAATAAGATTATAAGTTACGTCTTTGGAACTGAAAGATAAACTATCACCGTTCAAAATCATTATGAAGGATTAAAAAAGCAACGCAAGGATAAAGAAGGAAGAAATTTACAAAAAGTGTTAGAAAATCTAAAAAATATATCAAATTTGTTACGTATATAAAAAATAGTAAAAATAATACTAATAGAAGAATTAATAAATGAAGACAGAAATACCAATTTACTATTAAAACCATTACCAAATCATCAGTTGTTGGCAGGAAAACATTCATCAGGAAATAAATTGTTTAGTCCTTCGATAGTCTCAACTCTAACTGGTTCATCATTACCATTGAATCTAATATATACTAAGCCTTGAGTAGTGTATGCTGTTTTTATCAGCCCTTTCTTTTTAAATTCAATTGCAGATCGAAGTATTTTATGATTAGTGGTGGTCAAGTTTTCATTGATGTAGAAGGTGCGATCGCCACCAAAGCCGAAATGTGAAAGTTTCAGTTCAGTCTTGTACGCTTTACGGTAATTAGAGAGACATTTCAATATGAAGTTTTTGTCGTATGGGGAACAGAGTTTGACCATAATCACTGCATCAGGAGAAAAATTTTTATGTTTGTTATTGTGGTTCTGGAAACGATATAGAGATTTAATGGCAGGTGTTGGAATATTTAAAACGTCACATATTGCCTGAAATACTTCAAACAAGTTTTCATCTTTTTTATACGGTATGCCATTAATACGAAGATCTGACGCGACGACAGAATTTTCCTATCTCTGTATTTGTGTTTTTAAATTCTGTACCTCACTCTTAAGGCTAATAATTTCATATATTGTATATATTTTTGCAAAATACAAGAGACTTTACCAAACATGGTCAGGATCGGTCCATTTTTGGGCCAAGTCCCCATATAGATATAGCATCCGATATGAAATTTTTCATATCTGCAGCCGAAAAAATTAATAAAATTCCCACTCAAATTTGGTTTATGCTTATTTTCTATAGCCAGTTAGTTGGGCCTGAGAGATAGGGTCACTAAACGCATGGTATAGGGTATCGTATAGTCGGTCTAGATCGACTATAATTTTCTTACTTGTATTTATTGGAGAAAGAATATGCAGCCTGGAAATCTTTCAAGAGCATCGTGGACATTTTTCTTGAAAACAATAAGAGTGAAAACTACAGACAAATTGTTGCTGAATTATTGAAAAATTATAACGAATTAGGTGCACGAATGTCACTCAAAGTGCATTTTCTTCATTCGCATTTAGATTTTTTTCCACAAAACCTAGGTGCGGTGAGCGACGAACAAGGGGAGCGTGCTCACAAAGATTTAATGAACAGTGAAAGCAATTATCAAGGATTTTGGGACAAGAGCATGCTGGCAGACTATTGCTGGACTCTAATGCGTGAAACCGAACCAACAATATACAAACGACGTTCAAATGACTTTTGAAAATTAATTGATTTTTAAATAAACTAATGATTTTTTATGTAAAAAACGAATAAAAACATTTTTGTGTATCTCGAAAAGCTGACGTGATAGAGAAAAACCAATTAAAAATTTGAATTCAGGCCGCCAAGTTACGCAAGAAAAAATACTTGGTTGCTCCAGTCCAAAACATTGTTGGCTAATGCAATTAGTAGCAGCATCGCGGCTACCAGATTTATAGTTCGGAATAATAAACGAGTTTTTCCAACACTTAGGAAAGAAGCCAAATTTAAGAGAGTTATTGTATAAGAGAGTTAGTGAGGTAGCCAATTCTTGGCCAGTACTGTGCTTCTTCCAATTGGCATGATTGTAGGGAGAAGTAAAAGAATAGCGAAATTAATATTAAAGTAATTTTAAACAACACCAAACAAGAATCTTCTTTCTGATCCTCTCATATCGTTGCTCTCCAAATGATATTCTAGCTACTCTTGAAGCAACATCAAAATAAATAGGGATGCATAATATTTGCGTTCAGCGCTAATTATACAAGAAGACGTTTCTGGTTCTGATATTTGCAATTCTGATAAGAAACAGATATATTTGCCGCAGGAGATTGATTTCTATAAAATTAATAGGCAAGGGGATTTCTTGTGACCGATGTAACTTGGTCAGTTTTAATCCGATTTTGACCAAACATACCGCATTTGAAAGGTAATTAGCTACCAGATTTACAGATTTGCACCATCTGTAACAACCATTTGAAGTGCTGGTTGTGTGTTTATTAAATTTGTTGATATAAAATATTTTTTTGTTTTTCCATTTGATGCAAAAATTATCAATTTTTCCGGCGTTCCCACTTTTCCATGGATTTTCAAAATCAAATCCGGCCAAAATTAACGAGTGTTCTTGAATTTAGAACAATTTTTTATTTAGCGATTTTTGATTCTGGCGATTTTTATTTTGGCGGTTTTTAATTTTGCCGATATTTCATTTTGATGACTTTTATTATTCGATTTTCGATTTTCGATTTTGGCAATTTTTGATTTTGGCGATTTTTCAATTTGGCGATTCCGCCTACCTTGGCAAATAATCACATTAGTAATTAATGTGCTTGTCAAAAGCTTCAAGACTGTCGCTTGCATAGTAATTTATATTTTTTTGTATAGGTGGTGCCACTCTCACTTATCCTATCCCGCCCTCTTTTGATTTGACTACTCACATTAATATTTGATGGATTAGTACAAAGTGGCAGGTCTTACCCTTTTATAGTACTCAAGTTATATGATATTATATAATTACTTTATAAGGGCGGTGCGGCGCCCACTGCTCTTATCACTCCCGGCTTTTGTTCCACTAATCACATGAATAACTTATGGGCTCACGCAAAGTCCCAATGCTCTGACTATTACAGTACTCCTGATACATTTGACATTTTCTTTGCGTGGGGATGATATTAAAAATTAAAAATTAACTCTGACTCTGTAAAAATTTCAGGTGGATTAGACCAACGGTTTAGCCTCCTGTAAAATATAAATAAACAAACATACATACTTTAGCTTTAAAATAAACAATAACGTCATTTTGTGTAAGACCTTTTATCTTTTACGATTTCTGCACATTCTGTGTCTACGAAATTTGTTCCCACTTGGCTATTAGGAAAAAAACTTTTGACCGGTAACACTTTGCTTCAAAATATCGAAATAATTTCAATTGGATTCAATTGGAACTTATGCCGCCCAACGAAGTTATTCTTTACCAGCTTCGAGGTATGTTTTGTATCATTATTATGATAAAAAACCCGAGCAAGCCCCATATTTCACTCAGAATGTGAAATTAGTTGTGATAAAATTAACCATGATTTCATAGATTTAATAAAATGGTACAACTCCATTAGTTGAAAAGGAGGTCTACATCATATATTACCACGACCTATGCATATTTGTTTTTATAAAAGCACTTAGCCGTAGGCAGTGCTTTCTAATAGACACACCACACACAGCACTCTGCACCAGTGAAGGCCGTGCCAAACACGCTGGTGCGAAAACAAAAGAACGAAAACAAAAATACGCACCAAAGAGTAAAAGTAAACAACAATTTCATTGAGTCTTATGAAAGCTTATCAGCGAAGCAGGTCTATGTCGCATTGCCTTTTGAAATTCATATATATTTTTGTTTAATAGGTACACAGAGAATATTTGTTTAAAAGAAACCAAAAATGTTGAGAAAATTTCGAAGACTTGATAAACTATTTCCAGTTACTGCAGGCTGGTAAGATTTTTAGTTTTTGGTAACATACCACTTAATAACCTTTGAAATTTCTTATCTTTTTAAGTTTTGCTATTTTGTGTTTTTTTTTTTTTTGTTTTTTAAAGAAATGAATTACTTATTTGATTTAATAAGCTTCAAACTTATGGATAAAAGAGATTAAATGTTCTTCACATTTTTTTTTACATTTGTCAGAATGTAAGATTTAAAATTTTAAAACAACAAAATATATTTAAAATTTTACCATATTCTTCGTGAACTCAACTATTTTCCCTTTTAGTCATTCATAAACACATTTATACAAAATCTACACAAACCCATTTAATATCGGCATTGTGTTACGTCCATGTCTTTCGATCAGTTTAGTACAACTAACACATGCTCATAAACACTATTACTAACTCAATTCTCTCGATGGACACCACTTCTCTGCACTAAGCTGTACAAACCACACGAACAATTTTGTCTTTATCGTTTTTTGTTGTTCTTTCTTGCTTATAACAAACAGCAAATCAATACCACTTTCGTATACTTTTTTGGTACATTTTAGCGACCAAGATATTCAATGTAGATTTTAAAAATAGTTTGCAGCTGTGAGTTAAAAAGCACTTGAAATAATCAGTCTTAAGTCTAAAATTCAAATTATTACTTTAAAAGATTAACTACATGTATCACTAGTTTACACCGAAAATGTACATTTGATGAGAGGTGATTTTCCTTATGTATTTTCTCCCGCCGAATTCCAAAATCAAGGTTAAACTTTTATTTATGGAACAGTTTTCAGACATTGTAATTTTTTAATTTTTTCGACCTCTTTTCACTTGACAAATCATATCGAGCTAGAAATGTCCGATTGGGTCGTTCTTGTTACCCAAATACAAGGTATTGAGATGACGAACAAATATATATAATCGGATCTTTAATTGGTAAAGCGGATCAAAATATATCGATAAAAATGGGGCACACTTTCAAAAAAATCATATTTTACAGTGATTATGTGCCGACGGAAAAGTACAAATCTTTAAAAAAAAAAAACCTCTGGTTTCTCTTCATGTACATATTTTCCGAATATTTTATTTTTTTCAACAATTTATTGGGTTTAAACGCTTGCAATACATTCTTGACATTTTTGTGTGTTAGAAATAGTTGTGGCTCTTGCTTTGTATTCGATAGCTTTTGGGATCCGTCGGTGTCGGCTAGAAAAAAGCCTGTCGGCGGCAGTGGCTAACCGGCTGACGACCGGCGGCTTGCATCACTGGTGTACATTTTGTTTTGACAGCTTCTATAAAACGTAGTGTCGGTTGTTTGTATATTATAGCAACTCTCACATTTGATTAAAGTTATATTTCATCGTGTTCACCAAAATGCCTAAAAGAAAACGAGAATTTGAGTGCGTAAACAATCCATATAATTTCTGTTACGCGTGTGGCAATTTTGTACCCCAACCAAATAGACATAGATTTACCGATTCATTACAACAGAATTATCTGCAATATTTTGGAATAGCACCAGCAACTTTTCATGAGCAATGGACACCAAATAATGTTTTTTTTATCGTGCCATATAACTCTTGCCGGTGGGCTTCTGGTTCATCACATTAAGATTAAATTTATATATACAATTGAATTAATAACAAAGCGAATTTTTATTCCAAATTAGACGATACATGAAATTCGGTGTACCGATGATATGGAGAGAGCCGCTCTGCCATTCGGTGGATTGTAACTTTTGCCTGAGCAAATCCACTGGTTTTGGAAAGAGTGGCAAATGGTATCTGTTTCGCTTCCAGTTCCATATTCAAGTGAATTTCCTCATCGTAAGTACCCCGATTCAAGATCGAATCTTTCGAATCATCACCAGAGACAGATACAAGCAGTGATAATGAATTTCAACAGGAGTCACAATTGCAACATTTTACGCAGCCTGAACTGAATGATTTGTTGAGAGATCTCGAGCTGTCAAAGGAAAAAGCTGAGTTACTTGCATCTCGCCTGAAGCAACGGAACTATTTGGCTCCGGGAGTAAATGGAACATTTTACAGAAACCGTAAATTACCTTACGCACAACATTTTAAGAAGGAAAACGGCATATGCTACTGCAACGATATTCCTGCATTGTTTGAACAGCTCGGAGAGCCTTATGATCCAAATGAGTGGCGCTTGTTCATTAACGGTAGCAGGGAGAGTTTGAAAGCAGTCCTACTACATATTGGAAATGAAAAACCTTCTATCCCCATCGCTCATGCCATCAACACTATAGAATCATACGCCACAATAGTTAGTTTGCTAAAATACATTCAATATGAGCATCATAACTGGAAAATAAATTTCGATCTCAAAATCGTCGGCATGTTGTGTGGAATGCAGGGTGGATATATAAAATATTGCTGCTTTCTCTGCCTCTGGGATAGTCGTGCTCGTGAACATCATTATAGAAGAAAACACTGGACGGAGGGGAGAACGTTACAGTGGGCAAAGACAATATTAAATACGCGCCGCTTGTCAAAAAAGAAAATATAATCCTTCCAGCGTTGCACATTAAATTTGGCCCAAAGACAAAGCAAGAGCCACAACTATTTCTAACACACAAAAATGTTAAGAATGTATTGCAAGCTTTTAAGCCCAATAAATTGTTGAAAAAAAACAAAATATTCGGAAAATATGGGATTTGGATTTACTCACCCAATTGCTTATAACTATGTTATTTTTCGATCGATTTTCTTCCGGTTGGTTGTTAGTTCTTATGTAAAGGCATCATATTTACTTACAAGAAGAGAAACCAGACGTTTTTTTTTTTTTTTTAACTATTTGTACTTTTCCGTCGGCCCCATTTTGATCGATATATTATGAACCGCTTAACAAATTAAAGATATGATTATATATGTTTGTTCGTCATCTCAATACCTTGCATTTGGGTACCAAGAACGACCCAATCGGACATTTCTAGCTCGAGATCTGATATGACAAGTGGAAAAAGTCGATAAAATGAAAAATGGCAATATCTCAAAAACAGTTCCATAAAAAAAGTTAACCCTGATTCTCGAATTTAGCGGGAGAAAATACATAAGGAAATCTATCTCTCAGCAAATGTACATGAAAAACATGTCATTTTGTAAACTAGTGTATTCAGACGAAAAGTTGGAAAGTAATTTTTTTTTTTCACTTTATAACTGGAAGATTGCTGCAGAATGTTTGATATGCTTTCAAATATCATATTTTTTTTTTTTTTTTTTGGGTATTTATTTCGTTACTCCCCTGTCGAGTGACCCTAAATATCAAATTTAAAAGCATTTTAAGACATTACATTTCAGATAATTTATTTTTTCTTTATATGTATTAGTGGTTGCACTTTCAAGAAAACTATGGGCACCCCTGGTCTAGATCATTTTTTCAACTTCTGCAAGGTTAAAATTGTTTTCGCAATTACGTGGATCAAGGCATACATACATGTACCTTGCCAGAGCTGCACTGTACATAAACCGTCTGACTTGGTTAAATTGAACTTTTATTAATCACTGAAACTAACTGTTTCCCTTCTTGCGGTACCAAAAAAAAAAAAATATCCTAAATATCTCAATTTGAAAAATAAATAATCCAACCAATAAAAATAAAGTTTTTGTTAAAGCTCTTTCTTTCCTTATGCATATGCGTTTTGAATCTCACCGTGACTGCGCGTGACTATGTCAAAGTTAATCTTTTTTTCACAGCAAGTGTATGGACCAACTTTCAGATCGATCGGATGAGAGAAAATGACATTTAGATCACTCCGTGAGTGTGCGTGACTGTGCCTGACTATCTCAGAATTAATCTGTAGTCACAACACGACTATCGACCAAGCTTCAGATCAATTGGATAAGGGGAAAGGGGTTACCCCACAACAGAAAGACAGACAGACAGACAGAGAGTTTAAGTTAAAAGAAAGAATTTAAAAAGTAAAAAAATTTTCCTTTCTTTAATATGCTTCATTGTAAGCAATTGCTGCTGGTATGTTGGTCGGTAGCCTCTCAAATTGTTTTCGAGAGATCGTCTACGGGCTGTTATTTAAACAAAGAGTTTTCGGAATCTTAATGGATGCAGCAAAAAGTTTAATACACTACAATTTTTTGCATCATCTTATACTAAAGTTTTTCGAGGACGTCCTCCTACACGATGGACCTTGTAGAACTATACTTTTTAACGAGTCTGCCGAAAATAATTGTAATAACTTTCTTACAATGAAACTTTGTGATTCTCAGTTTTATATACCATTATTAATATTGTTTTTAATTTTCTTTGTAAATTATTTATTTTCATCATATCACTATTACTTAGGCTATTTTCGCTGTCGAATTAATATGAACCATTATTATTGGTCCTGCCGGTTCAGAACTGTAACATAAACTAATGAAACAAATACTATGAAAAAAAAAATAAATAAATAAAAGTTCAATCTCAACTAAAACCACAATCATTCAGTTTAATACATACCCCCCAAGGGTATGTAAGCACATGGTTCAATATAACTTTTTAGTCATGTGATATAAGAAAATAATAATACACACACATTATGCTGACTAATAGTTTAATTATATAAACTCAGCAGGTTGTATCAATAATTACTTAACTTAATACAAATATTGAGCAATTATCAGCAAATAACTTCTCATGTCCCAGCCAGCAAAAATTTTTGTTTGTCATAATTTTTGATTTTTTTTCATGTGTATATGAAAGCGATACCTTTTTGCAAACTGGAAAAACTTAGCGTCAGGAATAGACCTCAGTAAGGTTTTATAATATTTATATACTATGTATTCAGAGTCTAAAGGAATGTAGAAGAGGCTGATGAAAGTGATATTGGTCATATTCATTTCGACACATACGGGCATAAAAATTGTATTATCACCACAAAATTTTATTCTAACCTCAAACAAATGTGCTCACATTTTACAAATATCAGCATAAACTCTATACATATGATTTAACAGTATGTCATCTCTAACACTATATCATTAGAGCATTAGAAATATTAGTTCACATGTTTAAACTAAACATACATTTAACAAATGTTGGTTAATCTGAAGAATTTTAGCACCAAGCTTTTATTTTTGCTGGATGGGTTTATGGATATGTCTAAATATAGAGTCATAATTTCATACAATGCCCTTAAGGCATACCAGAAAATCATGACCTTTACAAAAACAATATTTACTTATGTATATTTTGGCATCCATACAGATGACCATGTCCATGAGAATGTATTTTTACGTTGAAACTGTCATTGAGAAAAGTTTAACAAAAAAAAAAGATTGTTATCTTTAACATGATCTGGATCGACCTAATGTTTCCATTTTGTTATCTGAATCAAGTAGTGGCTTTTTAACGGGGCTCATTGGAATTCGAATTATCAGATCTTCAACTAAATTTTTGCTTAATTCCATGGCAGAGTTATTTGAAAGTATAAATATTTGATATGGCTTAAAAAAATTTAAACCAAAAAGTTGGTGGCACAGTGGTCAAATTGCCACTAATGCCAAATATTAAAAAAAACCTCATATGTTTTTTAAACCAGCTAAATCTCCAACACCAACACGCGGTGGCCACGAGAGATTTATAAAAATTATCTACTTGATTGCAATTGATAATAAGTGTGAAAACTTTTCACTAGGATTACAGAATGACGAAGGGCGCGCACATAAAATTAACCATATAAAATAACAACAAAAACATTAAGCAGATTTCTCACTTTGTTAAATGATTAACACAATATTAAAATATATGAAAAATCTTAATAGTTTTTAAGAATTTTTAAATTTTAGATTCCACTAAAAAAAACAATTTCAAAATGGTGGGAATTAAATTCAAAGAAAACCACTAAACTTGTTGACGGAAAATTAAAACACTTCTTTCTATGGTGTATGGTATACGACTGAATTTTTATACCCTATACCACTATGTGGTTTGGGTATAATGACTTTGTGCTGCTGTTTGTAACAACCAAAAATATTTGACCTAGACCCATCTTTAATTATACCGATCGAATCAGAATCACTTTTTGAGTTGATTTAACAATGTCCGTCCGTCCGTCCGTCTGTGTGTCCATGTAAACCTTGTAATCAAACTGCAGGTCGCAAATATGAATATATTTTGATGAAATTTGGTATATAAGCTTTCATCGGCTTTCATCAACGCTATTGAAATTGGTGAGAATCGGTCCATGTTCAGACCTAGCCCCCATACAAATTACCCATATGAAATCGACATAAATTGCCATAAGATCCAAATTGTCATATAGATCTTACTCAAATTGGGTTTTGTATGCGTTCATTACATCCATTAATGAGTAATCCAAAAATGATCCCTTTGGCCCCATATAGGGCTGCTTCCCGATCTTCACTTAAATCTATTAAAAAACAAAAATATTGCACTGATTCTTCTCAGATTTGGTTTGTATATATTTTTGCAAAACACAAGAGATTTTTCCAAACATGATCAGAATCGGTCCATTTTTGGACCTAGTCCCCATATAGATATAGCATCCGATATGAACTTTTTCATATCTGCAGCCAAAAAAAATTAATAAAAATCCCACTCAAATTTGGTTTTTGCTTATTTTCTATGTCAAGTTAGTTGGGCCTAAGAGATAGTGTTTCTAAACGCATGGTATAGGGTATCGTATAGTCGGTCTAGACCGACTATAATTTTCTTACTTGTTTATTTATATATTAACTTCATATTCTTTTCTTTTCAGCGAACCCGTTATGTTTTACATTGTAAGCAATTCAGTTCGAAGGGGTTGCCAAAACACTTAATTTTATAAATTATTATTATGTTAAAGGTTATCGAAATTCATGTGATAACTTGTAATATCATGGACTTCAATAAAGTTCATTAAAAAAAAACAATTAATAAGAAAATATTATTAAAAAAAAATATATGTATAAAAAAAAACAAAAGGTAAAAAAAATAAGTTAAAAAAACCATCCGACGGAGAAAACCACGAAGGTAAAAAACTCCGTTGACGATCCAACATTCTGGCCCCATTGAAGGACCGAAGGTCTTCAAACATCTGGGATTGGTGCAAGCTTGTGAATCGGCCGCTTATATACGCCGTTTCTTGTCACCACCTCCGCCACTCTGACCTTGCCGTCTTGGCCTTCTATCACGCGGACGACTCTTCCGGTCAGCCACTCTTGAGGCGGGAGGTTGTCCTCGTGAACCACTACTACTTGGTCTACTATGAGGTTGCGCTCTTCTTTGTGCCACTTGCCCTTGTTCTGCAGCCCGAGGATGTAGTCTTTGGACCAAGCCTGCCAGAACCGCTACTTTGTAATTCTGATGAATTTTCTACTGTAAGGAAAACATTGCATTTTCTCTTTTCTAAGGACTCTTGGTTCTCTGTTAGCTCGAAATGATGGTTAACAGGCCACTCTGAGCTATTATGGAGAAGAAATGAAGGACCTTCAAACCAAATTGAGTTTTTCAACTCGTCTACATCACTTTCTCTTGAAACAATGTCAGCCGAATTTTGCTTTGTAGGCACATGGCGCCAGTAAACGCGGTCTAACCATTTTTGTATTTCAGCAACACGATTTGAAACAAAAGTTGCGAGAGTAGATGAATGAGTTTTGATTCAATGTAAAGTGATTTCTGAATCTATCCAGAAGTTTACACTCTCTATTTCAAAGCTAATCATTTTCTCAATTCGAGTCCACAACTTAGCCAATAACTCAAGTCTCGGAAGAGATTTCGTCTTGAGTGGAGCGACTTTTGATTTAGCTGTAAGTAGCCGACAAAAGACTCCATTTGAGTCAATACTCCGACTGTATATGCAGAACCCATACGCCCGAATTGAGGCGTCAGAAAACCCATGAATCTGGATTTTTGATGAAGAATTTGTGTGAACGAATCTTGGGATCTGAATTAAATCAATTTTCAATAAATTAATTTTAAAATCATCCCATACAGTATTTAGTCGCATAGGGATTGATTCATCCCAGTCGAGTTTTTGAATACAAAGTTCTTGTAACAACAATTTGGATTTTGTTATAATTGGGCATAAAAGTCCGAGAGGATCAAACATCCGAGATGAAACCGATAAAATGTTTCTTTTTGTTGCATTTAGGTCGTTGAAATTATCTTCCAAATGAAACCTAAATGAATCATTCTTCGGAACCCAATGTATACCTAAAGCTTTGGCTGAATCGGAACCATTATGTAATAATTTTTCTTTACTATTTGAAATATTAAAATCTGGGTGATTCGAAAACCGTTTGGTTAAATTAAATCCAGCTCAATATTTGAGTCACCTGGTCTCGAATAATTAAAAGTTCTTGAAAATTATCGGCGCCAGTTAACAAGTCATCGACATAAAAATCACTGCAAATAATTTTTGCACCCATTGGCAAAATCTCTTTGTATAAATCACTTAAGTGAGTGAGACATCTGATCGCTAAAAATGGCGCAGGAGCTGTAGCGTAAGTGACTGTATTTAAACGGAAAACTTGAAGCAAATCAGATGGGTCTTGTCTCCAAAGTATTAATTTAAAATTTCTATCTTTTTCGCCAACCAAAACTTGGCGATACATTTTTTCAATATCAGCAGTGATAATGAATTTATGTTAACGAAAACGGATTAGAGTTGAATATAACTCTTCTTGTACAGTAGGTCCAACCATTAATAAATCGTTAAGCGACATTTGTGAAGAAGTTCGACTTGAGGCATCAAAGACTACACGAAGTTTAGTAGTAGAGCTTTGAGGACGTAAAACACATTGATGAGGAATGAAATAATTTGGGATACTCGGAATAGTATAGTCCGCAATAGACATGTGACCTAAGTCGATATACTCCTTCATAAAATCGTGATACATTTCTCTCATAATTTTGGGAGTTTGCGTTCAAGCGCAAGAAAACGCCTCTTGGCATTATCAAACGAAGATCCCAAAAGTTTTGGATCAGACTTGAAAGGAAGCGAGACTTCGAAACGTCCTGACGGTAACCGTCGAACCGAATCTTCAAAGTTTTCCTCACATTTTTGTTGTTCCTCATTATAAATAACTGTTGATTCATTGTTAAATTCTTCTAGTTTCCAAAATTTCCGAACTATTGAATCAACAATCTCCTCGTTTTCTATAACATTGCTAACATGACATGCATTCAAACTTGAGTCCCTAAATTGATTACATTTTCCAGCTACAATACAGACGAGTGAAGATTTCTGCAAAACTGGAAGACTCGGGTTGGACTTAATTTGTCCAACACATAAAAGTTCGAAGAAAAGTTCACCACCGATTAATAAATCAACTTTTTGTGGTTTGTAAAAGCAAGGATCTGCCAATTCAATATTCTTAGGAATATTCCAATCAGTGATACAAATCCTGCGATCCGGTTGAAAGTTCGTAATTGAACTTAATACCCAAAACTTTGAAGAGAATTGAGTAGAATTAACCCTCGACATGACAGATATCTCTATACTAGATTTTGCAGAAGAATTTGTTTCGCCAATGCCAATTAAATTCAGTCTACCTCATTCTCGTTTTATTCTAAGTCTCTGTGCAAGGTCCTCGGTAATTAAATTTGGTTGTGAACCGGAGTCTAAAAGAGCTCTAGCCAAAATATAATTTCCAGAACTGCTTCTTACTTTTACCACCGCTGTGGCGAGAATAACATTCTCATCTGATGAAGAATAATTCACCGACGCGTGAGGAACCGGTGGTTGCTCTGATAAGTAATTTACTGACGAACTTTGAATAGCACTAGCACCTTGAGAGTCAGAGCTGTAGCGATGTAAAAGTTTATTGTGAGCTCCACTGCAAACTCTGCATTTTTGAGCACTACATTTCGCAACGGTATGACCTTTTTTTAGGCAGTTTATACACGCAGGCACAGCTTTTATAAAGTCGAATCTTTTAAACACTGGAACCGCGGCAAAAGAATGGCAATTGTAAATACTATGTTGCTGATCTTTACAATAAAGACATTTTTCAGCGGACTGTTTTGATTTAAATCTTGTACAAGATAATGATGTTTTGTAATTCTTTTTAGGCGCATTATCAGTCTTATTCCTTGAACTACTAGGTCTCGAACTAGACGATTCATCAGCCGAAATATTTATTTATTTATTAATCTGTGGAAATATAAACCTAACAGACTATTGAATATTAAAAACATTTGTAAAGAAATATAGAATTAAATTTAACACAAAATTAATTTAAAATTGGCTACAGCAAAACTAAAAATTTATTACATGTTCTTTAGATAAAGTATTATATCCCTTTTGATCAAATCTAAACTTTTTTGGAAGTCAATGGTATTAGAAAGTTGGTTAAATTCGACACAGACTCGACGAAAAGGATCAGAGATAGCATAATTTGTGCGAAAATACTTTACAATCAGGAACTGGAAATACCGTGATGTGCGCTGTGAAGTATTTATATTGATTCTGCTGAGGAGAAATTGGGAGTTTAAATAACCATGAATTAGATTTAACAGAAAGGTTACATTTAACATTTTTCTTCGACTTTTAAGGGAGACGGCTTCTATAAGAGGGTAATTACATATTTGGATCCCAGCCAAGGCCGCGAAGGCAAAATATTAAGAATTGTTTTTGAACGGATTCAATTGAGTTAGAATGTACAGTGTAAAAAGTATCCCAAACTATAGATTCATATTCTAGAATAAGTCTTACTAGTGTAGTAAAAAGTTGTTTTGTTGTGTATGGATCAGAAAACTCTTTCGCCCAACGCTTGATAAATCCAAGTACACCAGATGCCTTGTTAATTATTATTGAGATATGCTTTCGGAAATCCAGACGCTTAACCAATAAAACACCAAGATCATTAAATGTTTCGATCATTTCTAATTGTTCGTTGTTCACCATATAAAGGGTTTTTCAATAAGAGCGCTACAAAAGTTTTTTTAAATAAAACAAAAACGGTTTTGGACATCAATGAAATTCTTTATTCCTATGAAAGTACGTTCGATGCCATTATGTATGGAAATCGACATCTTTTGCATGGCCACCACGGGCGCGCTTGCAGAAGTCCAGACTCTGAACCCAATTTTCGACGGTTTTCAAGCATAAATCGGCCGATACTGCTGCAATTTCACGTTCGATATTCGTACGAAGTTCATCAATCGTCGCTGGCTTGTTGGCATAGACCATAGATTTGACGTAGCCCACAGGAAATAGTCCAACGGACTGGACCATTTCGTGAGATAACATCTTCTCCAAACTTGGTTTCCAATAAATTGATTGTGACATTCGCTGTGTGGCTTGTGGCGCCGTCCTGTTGGAACCACATGTCCTCCAAGTCCATATCATCCAATTGGGGCAAAAAATATTCGGTTATCATTGAACGGTAGCGATTCCCATTCACAGTAACGTGCCGGTCTTGATCATCACGGAAGAAGTACGGCCCAATGACACCACCGGCCCATAAACCGCACCAAACCGTAATTTTTTCGGGATGCAACGATGACTCATGGAGTACGTGTGGATTGCTGTCTGACCATTCAGCCAGAAATGAGCCTCATCGATGAAAATGATTTTTCGATGAAAATCCGAATCATTTTCAAGTTGTTGCTCAGCCCAATTCACGAACATACGACGCTTCTGGTGGTCAAGCGGCTTCAGTTCTTGCGTCAATTTGATATTGTAAGGATGTAGGCCAAGATCTTTTCGCAAAATTCGCCACAACGACGTCACAGAGGTGCCCAACGCTAGAGAACGACGTGTGAGAGACACATTTGGGCTTTCTTCAACTGAAGCCTCAGCGGCAGCAATATTCCGTTTTTTTACCGTTTTTTTTTTAAGCCTAGTTCCGCGAAGGCTTGTCTGCAGATTCTAATTTAGGCTATTTTTTTTTTTTGCAGCGACACACCAAAGCCTCTGGTGGGAATCGAACCCACGACCCCCACATGATAGGTGAGCACGCTACCAACTCACCTACCGGGGCGCTTCTCGACACTACGGGCACTTTTTTGTCTCACTGGCACGGGAACATTTTGTACTGTGCCTGTGGATTCACTAGACGCTCAATTGTTGATCTGCTAGGACGATTATGACGACCATAAGTTGGACGTAGCGCTCTTGACGTTGAGGCCACTGACTCCGAATTTCGGTAGTAAATTTTAATAATTTTGACTCGTTGTTGGCTCGTATATCTTTCAATCATGAAATGGCAAACCTTACTGAAGAGAAATGTCAAAAGAGCGGCGAGAACTATGGCATTGTTTGCTGTCCCTGTCTTTCTACTTTTGTAGCGTCCCTGTTAAAAAACCCTTTACAAGCCGTTAATGGGAAAAGATCTTGTAAACACCATATATTTACATTTTTTTACACTAAGGTCCATTAAGTTTATTTTACACCATGTTGTGAAATAGTTTATATCTAACTGTAAACAAGATTGTTCGTCGATATTGTTAAATGAATAGAATATTTTACCAACATCCGCATACATCAGAGATTTAGAAAATTCAATAGCTGAAGGAAGATCATTAATAAATAGTGTAAACAAAAGCGGGCCCAAATGACTTCCATAAGACACACCAGATAGAACATCAATGGATTTTGATTCAGCATTGCGAAATATAACACATTGTTTTCGGCCAGTTAAATAGGAATTAATCCCTTTTATAAGCTTAGTAGAAGATCATGGTTTACCCTGTCACACGCTTTACTGAAATCGGTATATATAGCATCAGTTTGTTGTTTATTTACAAACGCTTCATTCTCAATCGTTGTAAGTTCAAGTAAGTTAGTAACAGTTGAGATTTACGGAAACCATGTTGTTCAGGAGCAAGAATTGAAGATACTTGGTATGACAATGTATCAGTTATAAGTTTTTCAAATAATTTTGGAATAGAGCTCGATTAAGCAATCCCTCTATAATTTGAGATATCGAATTTATTTCCAGATTTGAATAATGGAATAATAAAGGATTTTTTTTAATACTCAGGAAAATATGACAGTTTAAGTGATTTATTATAAAGAAACGTTAAAGGAATATATAGGAAGTTTGCACAACGTTTCAAAACACAACTTAGGATACCATCAGAACCAGCAGCATATGATAAATTCAGTTTTATTAAATTATCCAAAACGGCTTGTTCTTGTATAAACGGAATACTTATAAGAGATGCTTCAGGAATCAAGCAAGGATATCCAGAAGTATTAGTAAAAATTGATGAAGAATATATTGACGCAAAAAAGTCTGCAAACATTTCACTTATTGAATTACCGTCAGAGTTTTCTATATTGTTTAGTTTCATTGCAGTTGGGAAATCGAGCGATCTATTTTTAGAATTTACAAATTGCTATAAGGATTTAGGGTTGTTTTTTAAGTTATTTTTAATTTTTATCACATAATTATTATATACAGAATGGTTCGCCAAATTGTATTCAGTAGTTAGTAGCAACTTTAAATGAATTTTGTTTAAAAAAAAATGTTCCAGATGGCGTAATTCTGAAAATCTGGTGGAAAGCTAAAAACATATAACTTTCAAATTAAGTGTATTGGGTCAAAATCGGTTCAAAACTGAAAAAGTTACATCGGTCACAAGAAATCGACTTGCTATTAATATTATAGATTTATAAAACTGTTAATATTTCTTTTTAGGCATAAAATTTATAAAATTTTAATGACCTTTATTCATAAAATGATTAATATTAAGTTAAAAGTTTTTTGTTCATTAGGACTAAAAAGTTGACGAGGGCCAAAGTTTCACATTTTCTGACAAAATTTAACTTACAAAATTTTTAAAAAGTATTAATTGTAAAATTAACTGAAAAAATATGACATTATATAAAAAACACCCTTTTTTAACTTTTTAACTCTACACTTTTGTACTAAAAATCAACGAAAACTGAAAATGTATTTGAAACCCTCCATAATTTTTTTTATTATCGGTCGATATTTATGTTTTATAGCAAAACTTAAAAAAATTCCAATAAAATCAAAAGTTAATGATTTCTGACCGCCTTCTCGTGAAATGGTCCACTGTGTGCCGGCTGTATTAAAAAAACGTGTGAGTCCGATCACAGGGGAGATGTGTAAATATCTAGTAATTAAAGATTTATTTGTGGTACTTTTTCTAAAATGACACATAAAACGTCATTTATGTATCACTTATAGCAAACAACTGCAGGAGCTCTGCTAAAATAAAAATATTTAATACTAGATGTAACCCGGTGTGCTTCGCTACACCCTCCCCCCCTTCTGAATCCTTATGAAAGGGCTCACGCAAAGTCCCAAGGCTCTCACTAATACAGTAATTCAGATATATCACATTTAATATTAAGTTTGTATAGGGGTGCCATGCGCATTTGTCCAATCCCGCCCATTTTTTTGTCTGACTACTCGCGTTAATAATAGATGACTTGAGATAAATTTTCAAAGCTCTGTCTATCATAGTACTTAGTATATATGATATTAAAAATTTACTTTGTATGGGAGGTGCCATGCCCACTAAAATTTCAGGAAGATCAGATAAGTCGTTACGGAGATTACCTCCTACAAACAAACAAACACATTACCTCTTTATTATGCAAAGTATAGATTATTAATATAGATTCTTTTATTTTGATACTTGCTGATATAAAATGATTTTTGCTTTTTTAATTCGGTACAACAATCCATGAGAAGAACATGGATTTTCCAAATTAGATCTGGCAACACAACTATTGGCCTTGAACTTAAAATATCACTTGGCAATTTTTATTTTTAGTGATTTTTGATTTTGCCCATTTTTGATTTTGAAAATTTTTGTTTTTGGGCGATTTTTGTTTTTGGGCGATTTTTATTTTTCGCGATTTTTGGGTTTGGCGATTTTGATTTTGACGATATATTTTCCACGACAAATCACATTGATAACTAATGTACTTGTCAAAAGACTGTTGCTTTCGTAGTACACCATATTTTTTATATAGGAGGTACCACGCCCACTTATCCCATCCCGCCCAATTTTTGTCGGACTGATCACATTAATATCTGATGGACTCGAGCAAAATTTCGAGTCTTTCCCAGTTATATGATATTAGATACCTACTTTGCATGCGCGGTGCTACGCCCACTGCTTCGATCACGCCCATTTTTTTGTTCTACTAATCATACAAAGAACCTATGGGCTCACGCAAAGCCATAAAGCTCTCTCTTTTACAGTACTCCAGATATATGACTTTAAAAAGTTACTTTGCATGGGGAGTTCCACACCCATTGGTGTGAACCCACAAATTTTTTGTCTGACTACTCATACTAAGATCTGATGGGCTCGTGCAAATTGCAAAGATTCCCTTTTTTAGTACACCAGTTATATGATATCATATATTTACTTTGTACGGGCGGTGCCACGCCCACTGCTCCGATCGTGCCCATTTTTTGTGTAACTAATCATATGAATAACTTATGGGATCACACAAAGTCCCAAGACTCTCACTATAACAGTACTCCAGATATATGGCATTTTATATTTAATTTGTATGGCAGGTGCTACGCCTATTGGTCCGATACTGCCCATTTTTTGTCCGACTGCTCACATTAATAATAGGTGCCATCAGACAAATTTGAAAAGCTCTCTCTGTCTCATTACTCGAGATATATAACATTGAATTATTACTTGTATGGGAGGTACCACGCCCACATCTCCGATCCCGCCCATTTCCGGCGTGGCTACTAATATTAACAATAGGTGACCTCACACATATTTGCAAAGCTCTCCCTAACATAATTCTCAAAATAATAATATGATATTAAAAATTTACTTTGTGTGGGAGGTGCCACGCCCACTAAAAATATTGAAAAAATTACAGCCTATAGCACTTCCCATATCCGCAGTAAGACTCTGTGAAAATTTCAGGAAGATCAGATGGCTAGTTACGGAGATTACCTCCTACAAACAAACAAACAAACAAACAAACAAACACACATTACCTCTTTATAATATTAGTATAGATTATTTATTATTTGAAGTGGTTAATTTTTCATTTTTCGTTTCTTATTTTTAATTTTTCATTTTTAAGTTTTTCATTTTTAATTTTTAATTTTTTATTTTTCATTTTTAATGTTTCATTTTTAATTTTTCACTTTTAATTTCTCAATTTTAATTTTTCACTTTTAATTTTTCATGTTTAATTTTTCATTTCTAATTTTTTCATTTTGTGAAACAGCTTTTTATCCCCCTGCGCGTATAGATGTTTAAACATCAAAAATTATTTCCCTTTGGTTTGTTATAAAGGGATTTTAATAGACTTTTTACATTAATAATAGAAAAATAATGCAATTTTTCAGATAAAAATTAATTCCATCTATAAAAAAAACCATAACTTTTTTTTATAAAAAAAGAAACAATAAGTAAGAAATTATATTAAATACTGGTAAAAAATTAAAAACAAATAACTTTAAATTGAAGTGGTATTAGAATGGTAAGCGTTTCCAACAGTAGTCAAAATATTAAGGTTTATATACACTCCTACTTGTTTAATATAAAATTGTCTATTTCTGACATTTTTTAAATTTAACATATTACACTTTTTTTATGTCACACGGTTGCACTTAGGTTAGGTTAGGTTGAAAGTGGCTGCTAAACCAAAGGAAAAGCACACTTAGACTCTGGGGTCCATTGTGATACCACGGGACGAATAGGTGTTCCTCTCAGTCCCCACCGTAGAACCAGTTTGAGCTCCTGATGAAGCCCCTGATATGTGAAATGTCCACATTTGAGAGATCAGAGAGATCGTGAAGAAACGGCGATCCCAATGTTCGAAGTCTCGTTCTGGAGAGCGCCGGGCAATAGCAAAGGAAGTGCTCTATGCTCTCCACCTCCTTCACATCCATGCAGCTACGACAGAAGTCATTTGACGAGACTCTGAGGCGTTCAGCGTGTCTCCCTATGAGGCAGTGTCCAGTGATAACAGCAAGTACTGTTGAAATCTCCCTACGGGGGAGTGATAGTAGCGCGCTAGTGCGCTTATGATTTAGAGCCGGCCAGATCTGTCTCGTGATCCTGCACGTTGATCCATTAGCCCATCTGTTGTCGGTTATGCCGGCGGTGTGAAGATGAAGTTCCAGCCTACAAGATTCTAGGGGTATACCAACACATTCCAAGTCCGCTGGAACCCGTAAGGTAGTGCCCTGTCTTGCCAAGTCGTCAGCTTTACAGTTTCCCGGTATACTCCTGTGCCCTGGGACCCTAATGAGTCTGATGTCGAACTGCTTGGCCATCTCATTTAAAGACGTGCGGCAGTTAAGGGTGGTTCTTGTTTTCAGGAACATTGATTCCAAGGATTTTACCACGGCCTGACTATCAGAGTAGATGTTGACTGCGGTTGTATACAGAATATTCCGACCCAACCAGTCAGCAACTTCCTTTATTGCCAGTACCTCTGCCTGATAAACACTGCAGTGGTCTGGCAACCTGCGAGCCAGATTTAGTCCAAGCTCCTTTGAATAGACTCCGAAACCAACTTGACCACACAGTTTCGATCCGTCAGTATAGAAATTTATCGAACGCCTGCTACCTGGAACCCCCCTGACCAGGATTCCCTGGTCGGTATCAGAGTTTGGTAGTGTCGTTCGAATACACTCTTCGGAGTGGTGTAATCCACGTTCAATGGTAAGTTCCTGTTATTCAGGATCACTCCATGGCCACAATTATGACCACGCCATTGTATTGTGCTTCTTAGTCGAATGGCCGATGAGGCCGCTGACTGCTTTCCTAATATGTCCAACGGTATTAGGTGTAAGAGGATGTTCAAGGCATCCGTAGGTGTGGTACGAAGGGCACCAGTAATACACATGGAAGCCATTCTCTGTACCCTTGCAAGAAGGTTGGTATTAGAGGCCTTCTCTAGTACAGGCCACCAGACGATGACCCCGTAAAGCAGTATTGGGCGAACCACCGCTGTGTAGATCCAGTAAGCAATTTTCGGGCTGAAGCCCCACCGCTTACCAATGGCCTTTTTGCAGGAGTATAAAGCTATAGTCGCCTTCTTCGCCCGTTCCTCCACGTTCCGTCTGAAGTTCAGCTTCCTGTCCAGGAATACACCAAGATACATGGCTCCATCAGAGAAGGCGATATCAGCACCGTAAAGAGAAATAGGGTCGAAGGTAGGTATTTTATACTTCCTCGTGAAAAGAACAAGTTCCGTTTTGGTCGGATTTACCACCAGACCGCAACTACTTGCCCAGCTAGATAGCATAGTGAGAGCCCTCTGTAGAGTGTCTCTAAGTGTGGATAGAAACTTCCCATTTACGGCTATGGCCACGTCATCAGCATAGGCGACCACGTTGCAGCCTTCCCCTGTTCACGCATCGGGATATTAGAGTCGTTCCCAATTTAGATGTTATCCGCCTGTTGGCAAGCAGATTTCCAATCAGTGAGATGATCACGGAATTCACTCCTAGACTAGATAGTGCCGCTAATATCGAGTCCGGTGTGACATTGTTAAAAGCCCCTTCTATATCCAAAAAGGCTGTCATGGTGTATTCTCCTACCGAGAGCGATTTCTCGATGGTACTCACAAGCTCGTGAAGAGCTGTTTCGGTTGACCTACCCTTGCTGCAAGCGTGTTGTCGCGTCGACAGCAGTTTAGGATCAATAACTCTTCGTAATAAGAATCTATCAAGCGCTCCATTGTCTTCAATAAGAACGATGATAGACTTATTGGTCTGAAGTCTTTTGGGACAGCGTGTGAACTTTTTCCAGCTTTTGAAATGAACACCACTTTCGTCTCCCTCCACTTGAGGGGTATATAAGCTAAGTTAATACATCGAAGGAAAAGCCTACATAGCCAAGGGGAAATGTAGTCCGACACGTGCTGCAATTCAGCTGGAATGATACCGTCAGATCCTGGAGATTTGTAAGGTTTGAAGCTTCTAATCGCCCAGTTCAGTGTTGGTATGTTGACTATCTCCGAAGATCCGTGGATCTTTCAGATAACCTAATGTGTGAGGGGTAGAAGCCAGAACCTTTCACAACCTGGATGCTTCTGAAACGTCTTCTATGTTATCACAGAATTTTTTTCAAGAATCACATTTTGCCGTTCTAATCTTCTTCTTGTAGGTCCTAAGCTGCAGCTTGTAGGCCAACCAATCCTCGTCCGCTCTTGAAGACTTTGCCTTGTTAAAGAGTTTCCTGCAAGAGTCTCTGCCCTGTTGCAGCTCGCTAGACCACCATGGTGGTTTCTTCTTGCCCTTTGGCCTTGTCGCGGGGCAAGAAGCATCCAAAGATTTGTTAAAAACCGTCGTAGTGTGATCCACTAGACCATCTATGTCCTCGGAATTAAGCGGCTCAGATAAGGGTATTGTCGCCAATAACCCGGCAAAGGTTTTCCTGTACTTAACCCAATTTGTCCTCTTCAGATTTCTGGGGACATTTTCCACCGGGTCTTTATCTCTAAGCAAAAATTCAATGTATCGATGGTCAGAATAGGAGTGGTCGTCCAACACCCTCCAACTATCAATTTTATCAAATAATGTGTCCGATACAAAGGTAACGTCAAGAACCACCCTACGAATGCTAGTTATAAAAGTCGGTTCATTTCCTTTGTTATATATATATAGCTTAGTACTAAATAAAAACTCCAAAAGTAACTCACCTCTTTCGTTCACATTGGTACTTCCCCATATCGAATGATGTGCATTGACGTCACAGCACAGCACTAATTGGTGTGTAGTCCTTTCGGCTTCCCGGACTAGCTATGCCACATTGACTGGCGGGGTAGGCCCAGGACCACAAAAATAGGCGGAGGAGAGCCAGATTGATATCCCATCTAGCTCCAGGCTGGCCGCTATTACATCCCTGTCACTGAAATTAGATAACAAGAAAATATTAAGGCTGTTCCTCGCCAAAATGCAGGTCCTTGGTGTACCTTTATCTTTAGCGACGAACAGCTTGTAATCAGGCGTCTTCAGTCCGCAAACCCTGCCTCCACAAACCCAGGGCTCTTGGATGAAGACTATGTCTACTTCACCTGTCGTCAGGCGACGTAGAAGTGCAGCCGTGGCGGCTTTACAGTGATGGAGATTTATCTGTAGGAGCCGCATCATCTGAAGCTGCCTGCATATCCATCTCCCTCACCGTGATTTCGGCCTCGTCCTCCGTGCTATCAAGGAGGTCATCTTCGCCACCAAATAGGCCAGAAGCGTCCCCCAGCAGTTCGGAGTCGGATGTTAAGTATCCTTCCTCCATGGCTGTTTGGGAGCTCTCCTCAGCCTGGACCTCACCTGTGGTCCCCTCCCCAGCAGATTTTTCTACTGGTTTGGCGATCTCCGTAATTGGTCCTTGGTCGCCCTTGTAGACTTTTACTTGGATTTGCCCAAAGCCGTAGGAAACTATGCCGTTTATCCCGGTTAAATGCGGGAAGGATTCGACATTGAGTAGTAGTACTACCTGTCTCCGGTTCCCCTCAGCATCACCAAATCTACCAATCTTCCAATTGTGTGTTGGAAGGTTGGGATTGCAGACCTTCAGCATCCTTAACACGGATTCAGCGTCTCCGGGAGTTGCCGGAATCCAGGCATGCGCTCTAGGTCGGGACGGGATGTCATGCTTTTGCACGACATCCAGTTTTGCTCCCGGCCATAGCTCTCCAAGTTTGCTGACGGCAGCCTTATATAGGTCTATTGATCGTTGATCAGCAAAAGCTATCAACTTTGCGAGGCCTTGACACCAGCCTGCGTCGCGACAGGTTGGAGGTGGATCTGGCATGTCCTCAAGGACGGTGAAGAACACTTCGGCTAATTTAGCCTCCACATAACTCCACTTGTCCTTGGGGATAGTGCCATCTCCATCTCCCCTGTTAATGATTGCCATTACAACGTTGTCTTTGACAACCTGGCTAAACGACTTCGGTACAGCATTGCCGGCCACCTTAGTACGTTCAGGTAATGTTTTCTCATCTGGCGAGCGCAACCTTTTAGCCGTCTTCGAAGTGTCCTGATTGCTATTACTGCCAGGAGCTTTGACCAGAGGTCGCAGCGGTTTTTACTTGGCCAGACTCCTGGGTCTTAGCCTTTGAGCAGCTGCCAGCTGAGCTAGCGGCAGACTGTGAGGCAGAGCCCCGAATTTTGTTTTGTTTGTTTTTTTTATTGCAATTTGCTTCCATTTTTGGTCCCACGAGTGTAGGGGAAAGAATGCAGCCACGTCATAGCCCCCAGTAACGCAGTAAGGGCGGCCCACTGCCTCTACCTACTCGCTGAGGTGCCCAGGTATCAGCGAGGCTCCGTTAAAATACAGTCGGTAACCCCTGACTGCAAACCGTCCGATGAGCACGGGTCGCGTAACACTCCGAATTAGGGGTGAGTAACCTTTGGTCGTGCACCTTCAAGGTTCTAGACATGGCCCAGGTTCAGGAAGAGCTACTGAAACAGTAAAACCCATTCCTTTACCTGCCCCATATAAGGAACCGCAGTGCACTTAAGCCACCGCATCGCGACAAGATTGTTACTCGTGGCGATAATGGTTGCACTAAAAAGAAACGATTACAATCGATCAAAAATTCAACTTCTCAATATTTCTTATCTTTGCAGTGAAGTTTATTCTCTTCTGATATTAACAAAATGGCTTTTATTTGAGAGAGACCATAAACGCTTTTGTTGCAGTGCTTTTTTCTCTCTCATAAAAAAATCATAGCAGAAATATATTAGGAGCAATTTGCTGTGAGAACAACTGTACTTTGATCGTTCTCCGCTCCCTGGGTTTTAATTATAGTTATTGTTGTTGTTGTTTTTTTTTTTTTTTTTTTTCTATAAACTCATTATTATTTGTTTTACTAACATTAAATGATGGTGTTTAGTATGGGGGATGCAACAGTAGTAGCGGGTGTTGTCTTTTAGTAATGATGTTGCTGTTAGTTGAGCCATGAATTATGAGCAAATTAAATGGTTTCAACTAAATCAATTAAGGCATCATTACTAACAGCAAATAACCAACGAAGCATGTTTAGTATTTTCCCCTTAGTTATTCGTACAAGTGTGTGTGAGAAAGTGTGTAAGTGTGATGTCTGTCTATTTGCATGGTCTATAAGTAAGTGGTAGTATTGCGGAAATAGTATCGAAGAGTTACTTATAGAGCGGAATACATGTTGAAATATCACTGCATGTACACATAGAAAAAATATTTTCCAGTCGAATTGTTCCATAATGGAACATGTGTATGGTTGATTGTTACGACAACAGAATTATAATCACCATAAACACGAAATTCGGCCACTAACATTATCACAATTCGGTTAGCAATAAATTCGGTAGCCACAATAAATGTATTTTCTCTGTGTACGTATTATGTATGTTTGTAAATAAATGCTATATGTATATATTTATAGAGATGTTTATGGGTTTGCAAATGTATATGATAAACAGCTTATAGTTTAGTGTACGTATTTGTGTATGTATTGTATGTGTAATTTAGTTTATGTGATGAGGTCAGAGTTACCAATATTATAAAAATGTGTTATTTTGATATAAAAAATAATCAGGAAATTGTAATATATTCTAAGCAAACACTCAAAATGTATTACTTCCTTAGCTCCCACGCACAGTCACTGCTGTTAATGATTAATTCCTTACACCAGTTGGCCTTTATTAAAACTTTGATGTTAGTTCGTATTGAATGAAAATTGAGTTGAATGGTTTAAAAAAAGGGAAACTTAAATTAAGTTAGAAAAAGAGTGTATTTAACATGCAAAATTTTCATACTTCTCAAATGGCCAAATGAATTCGTAAATAAATAAGAATAATTCCTGATTTAGTTTCCCTCAAAGTTTAATAAAAAAAAAAAAAAAACAATTTTCGAAGACTAGTATATCTGTTTTTGGTAATCTTAAAAACATCTTTTTATAGAAAATATCTTGAGTGAAAAAAACTTTAGTGAACAAGGAAGTGACAAGAATTTCTGTGCCAAAGTGAAGCTATACGCTATAAGTCAATTCCATTATTTTTCATTAAACATGCAAATGTTAAATTTTTATTTCAGCGCATATTATTGTACAAAATTAATATTTTGTTGGACCCCCCTTACTAGCTACAGCTGCCCCAATTATCTAGGCATTGAGTTTACTAAATTAGAAGTAATTTCTGCACTTATTTTGTCCAATTACTCTTTTAACGCAATCTTTAATTAGCACTTGTTAGAAATAGGCTATTTTCTAATATTTTGCACCATAATTTCACAAATGTGTTCTATGCGGCTTTGGGTAAGATCTTGATTTATTTTGATACATTGTAAAAGATCCACAGCTTTGCACTTAAGGCCACAAGCTTAGGATCATTGTCATGATATGTTTGTGAAACCCATTTTTTCGACTCTTTGCTGAAGATTTGACTTCTTTTTGTGGCCTATTCTGATATTTATAAAATTTAATTAAAGATGTTATAATTTTTTTGTGCATCTCAGTATTTGGCTTTCGATATATTTGAACGTTTCCGTAATACTTTAACCTTATCATAAGTTAAACTTACTCTCGTCCGTAAATCTGACACGATTCTAGTTCTTTAGACCATGGTTGAGGTCCATTTTCGAATACTGTAATCTTTTTTCTTGTTCTTCTTCGACATAAGGGGATTCTTCCAAACAGTTCGGATATTAAAATGAGTCTCATGTAAAACATTTCTTACAGTATAAACTAAAACCTGCTTCGGAGTTTCTCTAAGAATATTATAAGAATCTTTCACATGTTGAAAATGAATATTGTTTTGAATGTGCACTATTGACAATATAATGAAGTGATACGATATATTAACATATCCATTAAATTCATTTGAAAACGGCTTTACAGGACGCGTATAAGACAGTGCAACACGAAGAAATATAACCATATACGGACACCACTACGTGAGAAAAGATAAAAAAAAGGCCCGTGTCTCCCAGTTTTGCCCCAATTCATGCACTTATCTTCATGGGCCCCCAAAGATTTGGGGCCTCATATATAAAATCAAAAAACTTAATCTTCATGATCAAAATCGCAAAAATCCTGTTCAGGTCCATAGGTAGCAAATAAAATAAGAAGACCCACAAATAACCCAAAGCTAACAAAAAACATTTTATTCAAAAGAATATGAAATAGAAAATTAATATAATAATATAAAATTAAAGAAAAGCAATACTTATTGGAAGTCGTAAATCATCCTTAAATATATCAAAATAAATAGAATTAATATTATATTTCATATTCTTTTGAATAAAATGTGTTTTATTAGCATTGGGTCATTTGTGGGTCTTCTTATTTTATTTTGAAAAATATATATAGTTTTTGTACATAAAAAATAATTTTACAACAAAATTGGTTAAAAGTTGTTTTAATTTATATTCGCGGGCAATAAGCAGATAATTGCACCAAAGATATATCATAATGGATTAATTTGATCCCAGGAGCACTGAAGGGTTAAATAAATAAAAATTAACCAAATTACTTTTCTTAAATTCTAAAAAGTGGTTTCATCGAGTTTAATAGAAAAACTCGTTTTCCATAATTTTTATTTAAAAATATCTTAAAATCAAAGCTGGCTTCGGCAAATAATGGGTTAACGTTCTCGAATTTATCCCAAATTTTGGAAGCAATACATATTAAGGGTGTGAAGTTAGCGACGAAAGATAACTACGTTTTTCAAAAATGTTAAATACTTAACAGAGACTGTTAAATTAACAGAATTTTTGTGAAGATAACTACGAAAGTTAAATACGTTTTTCAAATAAGTTAAGGGGTTTAGATATATAGTGGCATTAGTAAATTAAAAAAAAAAAAAATAAAAATAAATTGAATTTTACAAAAAGTTAAAAGTCTAAACAAATACAATAAAATTGTTTCTACTATAATATGGGAAAACTAAATGACAAAATTTGACCTATAGTAGTAGAAAAAAATTTCATATGTTTTTTTTGAAACGATATTTCTCAAAAACGTTCCTAACGATTTTCGTATTTGGGGTGTTTTTGTAAACTACTAGTCCTAATGTACAAACTGGATCATAGGGCTAAGCCCCTAATCGGACCATTTCGTCAAATTTTGTCATTTAGTTTTCCCCTATAGTAGTAGAAAAAAATTTCATATGTTTTTTTTGAAACGATATTTCTCAAAAACGTTCCTAACGATTTTCGAATTTGGGGTGTTTTTGTAAACTACTAGTCCTAATGTACAAACTGCCATATAGGGCTAAGCCCCTAATCGGACCATTTCGTCAAATTTTGTCATTTAGTTTTCCCATATTATAGTAGAAACAATTTTATTGTATTTGTTTAGACTTTTAACTTTTTGTAAAATTCAATTTATTTTCATTTTTTTTTTTTTAATTTACTAATGCCACTATATATCTAAACCCCTTAACTTATTTGAAAAACGTATTTAACTTTCGTAGTTATCTTCACAAAAATTCTGTTAATTTAACAGTCTCTGTTAAGTATTTAACATTTTTGAAAAACGTAGTTATCTTTCGTCGCTAACTTCACACCCTTATACATATTTGGTAATTATATTTTAAGTGTGGCATCTAAAAATTCAACAGCACTTACAAAATATTTGAATTTTTTGAATAAATTGTCTTTTATTAGTTTGCGGTCATATGTGACCCAATTCCAAAAGGGTTAATGGGTTCATATTATTTTTTTCCGAAACCCTAGTCTATTAAGATAAAACGTAACATTAAAAAGTATAAAAATTATGAATTTTTGATACAAAGTATTTCGAAAGAGTACATTTACAGAATATTTTACAAAATCCCATTTTTCTCGAAATCCGCACAAATAAAATCCTTGTACAAAACATACTGACAGAGGGCTTTAGCTAAAAATTCACACAGTTAATCTCTAACATGCATTTAACAAGACCTTGAAGAACTAGATCAATTTTTATAAGTTTTGTTTAAGAAAATTTTTCAAAACTTGAAAAGGGAGTTTTCAAAATTTTATCAAACACATTTTCCATTTTCGGTCTCAATGCTTAATAGGTTAGCAACTTGATAATAAAACAATACTTCATATCTGATTACATATAAGTATAGAGACAAAAAAAAATTATGGCTTTAATCAATTTCTTAAAGTTGAAAAAATGCTATCAAATTTCATTTGGCACAAAAGTGGTCTGGAGCATTTGCTATTTCTTTGCCAATTTTTATTCGATTTTGAATTTTTATAGCTTTTTGAAAAGACAATTTAATAGTAATGCTGAATTATATAACAATTTGTCGGAAAAAATAAACTATAGAACGAAATTTTCCTAAAATCTGAAAGAAAGTCATATTTTCCCCATATAAAATACACTTTAAATTTTCAATCGCGTTGAGCCACCTCTAAATGTTTTTTGACTGGCCCAAAACTTCGTATTTCTCAGTTTTTATGCTTTTCGCTTATTTCTAGGGGGTGCGACCGAGAGTTTGAACACTTTTTTTTTCTCCATATAATGAGAGGCCACCCTAGTGCCCGTATATGGTTATATTTCCATGACTTAAAAAATTACACACAGTGATATTCCTGAACAATTAAGAAAATTAATGGCGGTATAGAACCACTATACCATAATCAATACCATACAGTCAGAGAGTGGTTCTTAAGTCCAACTAACAGGATATAGAAAGCAAGAAAATTATAGTTCGTCTTAGGTCGAACTAATTGGGTATAAAAAATAAGCATAACACAAATCTGAATGGAATTTTTATTAATTTTCTTGCATGCAGATTTGAAAAAGTTAATATGGGATGATGTAGTTACATGGGAATTAGGTGGAAAAAGAGGCCGATTCTGACCGTATTTGGTAGTCATTTCCTTTTTGCAAAACATATATAAACGAAATTTGAGAAAAATCTGTGCAAAATTTTTGTGTTTTTTTTTTATAGATTTAAATGAAGATCGTGAAGCATCTTTATATGGGGGATATGACTAAGAATTGTCCTATAGGCTTTACTTTTGGACAATTGATTAGTGGTTGTAATAAAATCAAGGAAACCAAATTTGAACGAGATTTACATATATGATAATTTGGATCTTATGGCAATTTAAATCGATCTCATAGTGGTCATTTGTATAGGGTCCAGGTCTGAACATTTGGAATTTTTTTAAATTATGACTTATAAGGTCTCAAAACATTCTTATAGGGATAAAACATTGGGTATTATAGTGAGTTTCATTGGCGTTCTATGAAGTTCTAAGGGAACTTTTAGCAATTAATTCTTTCTATGAAAGACATGATTATTATTTTTTATGATGGAAACTGGCTAAAACGAAAAACAATTAACTTTAAATTTAATATATATTTGGATTTAAAGTCTCAGTATCGGCAACATTTTTAAACCAGTAGCCGTACCCTGCGTTGGTTATAACATTGAGTTTAAGACGCAGAAGGAACGTGTCAAGGATTCGGCACAACAGAATTTTACACTCTTACTTGTTTTATTTCAATAAATTTTTAATTCTCTTTGATTTTGCGATATCAATTTGTAATTTCCAGTTGATAAATTCTATCTCTATTTGATATTATTATGATCTGAAAGTTTAGACCTTCTCATAACAAGTTTAAATTTAGTTTAGTTAAGCAATTAATAAATAAGAATACTAACTAGCAGATTCCAGCGCTCGAAATTCGAGTGAAATTTCTAGTCAGCTTTATTTTTCACCATAGCCAATTAACAAACCAACACTTTTATGGCTTATTATTATTGTTAATGAAGATAATTAACAAACACATTAACAAATTTAATTTGATTGGCAACTCTGCTTTTAAGCTGTCAAAACGTGAAATAATTAAGCTGTGCTATTATTTCGTTTATTTTCCAAGTTAAATTAATAGTTACACGTTCTAAACCACTGAAATATAAACCATCGGTGAATTCTGCATACCAGTTTGTTGGAGTACAGTACAAATACAGCCAGTATTCAACATTTTTTGATGGATTTTTTCAACTGGATTTGGTATAAGTATTTGATGATATTGTTGTAACTTGCGCTTTTTTGTTTGTAAATATCAGCTGTTTTTGATAATACTTAAAGATTGCCTCGTATTATATTTATATCACTGTATGCCTAAAAGTATGCCCTTACTTTTTTAAATACAATAATAACCAGTGTTTAAAAAGGCTAAAATAATAACCAGGGTTTAAAAAGCTACTTCCATAGTAAATCAAAGCTACGAAAAGACTGTAGTTTTAGTAAAAAATAAAAACAAAAAACTAATGAGTTTTAAGCGCCACAGAAATTTTTCATCACCGGAACAATTAATCAATAATAATAACAAGAAGCAATTAACGACTAATATTATGGATAATCAAACTACTCCTGATGTATTTTCTTGGGATAAGCTCTGCAACCTTTTAGATGCAAAATTGAAAGATGTCACCAGAAAGGAAGACCTTGTATCAATCAAAACAGAAATTGAGGAACTTAGAGAAGAAAACGTTAAACTAAGAAATGACATCAACAAACTTACAACTCGCCTTGAATATATTGATCGAAGGACTCGTTCAGCAAATATTGTTGTTAGTGGTTTAAACAGCAATAATAACAACGAAGCTAAAAACGAATTTACTAAATTATGCACCAACGTACTTAAGGTTAACATACATGTTATAAATGCACGTAAATTGCCATCGAGAAATACATTTTTATTTACACTGGAAACAAATATGCAAGCTATCAATGTAATAGCTGCCAAAGGAAACTTGAATGATGGTTCGATTTTCATTCAAAAGGATTATAACAATGAAGAACAAAATGTGAGATATAATTTAAGGCAAATAAATAAAGCTGTTGCAAATCCTCAAAATAATTTGAGGAAAAGCAGTTGCTAATTGTAATGATGATGCTGAGTTTTTAAGAAATTTATTGTTTGAAGCCAATTCCTCTATAGATGTCACAGTTCGAAATATGAACAATAATGTTGAAGATGTTGCTGCAACCTCAACAAATGTCCCTGCACAATAGCAATACAACACATGCCGTTTAGTCTCATATAATGTAGCAAACCTAGCCAGTTCTCTTAGTTTAGGAAATTTTGTAACTTTTATAAATAAATTTGATATTTTCTTCCTTTTTGAAACTCATGTCATAGCTGAAAAACGACAACTTTTTACTACATACTTTCAAAATTACAAATTATATTGGATTGATGCAAAGAAACCCCATAATGCTGGTCGTGCTAGCGGTGGATGCTTGTATGGCTTCAAAAAGGAAATACAAAAAGCTTTTAAATTAAAATTTTCGATTCATGCAAATAATAACACTTTACTAACAGCTAATCTTGATGGTAATTTGTTTTATTTTATACCCCGCTATTTAAACTGCACTAATTGGAACGTTGATTTTGAATCGTTTGAAAATTTTTTACTGGAACTTTCTCCCACAAATTTTTGCATAGTTGGTGATTTGAATGCACGTATAGGTGATGAACAAATTTTAGATCGTAACCTTCTACACAACCTTCCACATATTAATAAGATCAGACACTCGAAAGACACAACGTGTAATACAAAAGGAAGCAGGCTTATAGATCTAGTTGAAAACTTGTGAGGCATAGTACTTAATGGTAGGACAGTTGGTGACGAACAGGGTGAATATAGTTTTTGTGGCGGAAGTGGTAGCTCTGTTATAGACTACTGTATTGGTTCTCAGAGTTTTTTGAACTTCGTTGATGATTTTAGTATTGCTTGTAAACCTTACTCTGACCATATGCCGCTTGAACTTAAACTAATTGTACCAATGTCCTACAATAGAGCTGCAGCCGATTCAGTACCTCAAAGAATACGATCAAACGATAAATTTGCGTTAAAGTACTCAGAAAATTTAACGATTCTTACTAGAAATACAAATTTTGCACCCAATATCTCTGGTGATGAAATGGTACTATCTGTTAAAAACAAAATCTTAAAAGCTAATGTTACTACCAACAATAAGTTTTGCTTTGAACCAAAACAAAAATGGTTCAATTGGAAATGTGCACGTTCTCGAAAAAATATGATGAAACTTCTTAACAAGTTTAGGAAAAAGCATACAAATGCAAATAAGGCAAAGTATCTTTCTGCCAAAGCCAAATATCTAAGAATATGCAAAAATAGTAAACTTGAATTGTATGAAAAAAATCTAGAACAACTTAACTTTGTTAACTGCAGTAAAGCCTGGTGGAAACTGTCAAATAATATGAAAACACGAACGTGCATTACGAGGGGTGACTTAACATCAGAAGACTTTCATACACATTTTAGTACTATGCTCGAAAACCCAGAACAAGCAAATTTATTACAATGGTGTATGTCTTGTTTTACTGATGCTTTTCTTGATTCACCAATTGAACTCTGTGAGCTCTCTTCAGTGCTACGTTCATTAAAACGTAACAAGGCTCCAGGTTCTGATGGCATCAGTTATGTATTTTATAGATATGCTCCCGTTTGTTTCGTAAACGAAATTCTTTGTCTGCTTAACCAAATTTTTTTAAAGGAAACCATACCAAGCAGCTTTAAAACGTCAATTCTGATTCCGCTTTTGAAGAAAGGAGATCCAAATAGTCCAACAAATTATCGAGGATTATCGTTAATTGACACATTGTGTAAAATTTTTAATAATATTCTCTTAAACCGTATAACTAATTGGATTTATGTCAACAACATATTAAACGAGTATCAGGCAGGCTTTAGAAAAAACTACTCTACAATTGATAACGTTTTTAATCTCGCCAATATTGTTCATTTAAATAAGCTTAACGGCAAAAACACATACGCTTTCTTTGTGGATTTTTCCTGCGCTTTGATATGATACCAAGGAATTCTCTTTTTTAAAAATTATCCTGTATGGGGTTATCGTCAAAGATAATCCACATCTTACAACTTTACTATGAAAATAACACAAGTCAAGTACTTTATGGTAACACATTTTCTGATCCGTTCAGTGTAGACAACGGTGTGAAGCAGGGATGTATACTTAGTCCTATTTTGTTTGCTTTATACCTTAACGACCTGGCTGAAGCATTACCTGGTGGTGTAAATGTAGTAGATGAACCTATAAAAATTCTTCTATACGCTGATGACATTGTCATCTTATCTGATTCGCCAAATATTTTACAGAATATGATTGATAAACTTTATACGTACTGCAACATTTGGTCCCTAAAAGTAAATCTTGCTAAGTCTAAAATATTAATATTTCGCAGTGGAACAAGAATATCAAATAATCTGAAATGGAATTATGGTGAAGATGACATAGAAATCGTTAATAACTATAGATATTTGGGCATGGACCTTAATTTCAACCTGTCTTTCAAAAAACATATAGAAAATAAATTAACTACTTTTAAAATGGCGATTTCTTCAACATGGACAAGATACATAAACCACCCCAAAATTTCAAACAGCAACAAACTAAAAATATTTAATGCAGCATCAAAATCTATTATGTTCTACGGAGCCCAAATCTGGGGTTTTAAAAAATATGATGAAGTTGAAAAATTATTCAGGTTTTTTATAAAAAAGATGCTTCTTTTACCAAGCAACACACCAAATTACATGCTTTATATTGAAACTGGCTTAAACTCTTTATACGTTAATACTTTAAAGCTCCACTTTGATTACATCAATAAAGCACTGCACATGCCTAGTTGCAGATTGCCACGTATTTTAGCTGAAAAGGTAATAGCAAAAAAGACGTATTGGACAGAGGAATGGATCACTTTATGTGGAAATATTAAATTTGTACCCGATAATGCTGAAAATCCTATGTGTTTATACTCAAAACAAATTCTAGACCTTTTATCAACTAAGGAAAGAGAAGATCTATTGGTTAACGCAAGAAACTCTCAATTTCACGATTTATATTCGCAAGTAAATTATTGCATGAAACCCATTTCTGCTTTAGATCTGTCTTCTCGAGCTGCAAGTTTAATGATAAGAGCAAGAGGTGGATTATTAGATATTAATGCCAGGGCCTTCAAAAGTTCATCAGTTGGCCTGTGCTCACTTTGTAACCTAGACGCTACAGAAAACACTCTACACCTAATTGGAATTTGTCCAATATACTACGAGTTCAGATTAAAATATTTTGGAAAAACTAGTTTAGATTTGAATGAAGTTCTGAATATATTAAATGGTTTTGAATTTGATTACTTTACATTGTATAAATATTTGGAAATTTGTCTTAAATACAGGAAACTAATATTAAATGAATTTGAATAAACTCTGTACATTAATGAATTTAATAACATCTTTATTACAAATTGTATGAAAAAAAAAAAAATCTAAGAAATTTAGAAACAACGTAAATAAATGAAATAACTCATAGCTTTATATATGCCAATCTGGCTCACAACTATCATGTTATGCCAAATATAGATAATATAGTAATATTTAATCTCTAAGATTGTAAATATGTAATATAAATATCTATTAAATAAATAAATAAAAAAACATTAACAAATTTAATAAAACACACATAGCATATGTATAATTTTATGTATGTATTAGTAGCGACTTTAAATGCAATTTACTCAAAATAAAGGAAAACATTTTAAAATCTGTAAATCTGCAAAATGGCTAAAAAGAAATATCTTTCAAATAATATACGGTTGGTCAAAATCGGGATAAAACGGTAGAACAAAACATCGGTCGCAAGAAATCGCCTAGCCTATTAATATTATACTGGCAGATTCCAGCGCTCGAAATTCGAGTGCAATTTATAAGCAGCTTTATTTTTGAACTTAGCCAATTCACAAACCAACACTTTTATGGGTTATTATTATTGTGAATGAAGAACACAAGCTAATTAACAAATATATTAACAAATTTAATAAGCACACACATAGCATAAGTATAATTTTATGTATGTGTTAGTAGCAACTTTAAATGCAATTTACTAAAAATAAAGGATAAAATTTAAAAATCTGTAAATCTGCAAAACGGCGAAAAAGTAATACCTTTCAAATAATATACGTTTGGTCAAAATCGGTATAAAACGGTTGAACAAAACATCGGTCACAAGAAATCGCCTAGCCTATTAATATTATAAATATAAATAATAAACATATACCTTGAATATGTTCTGTTATTCAAAAAAATTATAAAAATGGGGGAAATTAAAATTTTTTGAAGATTTCATTCGATAAAATTTGTCCAACTTGATGTTGAATAAAATGAAAAATCATCAAAAGTTCTTGAGTTATAGCGGAAAAACTTAGGCAGCAATCAAAAAAGTTTGTTTTGAGAACGCCAAACCGTTTGGAGGTTTTACTATACTGGCCTAGTAATTTCACACCGACTTGGAATTTCTCACTGAACTAAATTATTAAAATCGTGCCGATCGTAAGACCCGTAGAACTTAAAGAGCTTTAAACGTTACGATTTAAACCATGATTCTTTTTCCAATCTAAATTAATTTACTTAATACAAAACTTTACAGCAGGCATCCCTGTTTGTATTTCGTATTTTTGAAAAATATTTATTTATATTTATATATATAATATATATATTTTTTTCGCATATTAGCCATGCCACAACATCAACGCTTAGAGTTTGTTAGTAATCCTATACAACCTAATTACTATTTTAAGCTAAAGGAAGTAGGTCGTATGATTTATAAAAGATTCTTTTATAATGTGTTAGTTGTTGTTTTTAAATCAGTTCATATTTATGCGCTAGTAAACTTTACTGTATTTCACATCAAGGCAAATGTAGCATGATGCAGATGTGGAAAGTTGTCAGCAAGCCACATACCAAACAACCTTAGGCTCTTTATTGATTAAGTAAAATTTTAGTTAAATTAAATAAACAAACAAATGAGTAGAAAAAAAATTACAAAACTTTTCTCAATCTTCAAATTTATCGCCTGTCATAGTCATTTTAAGATTTATTTTAGTAATCGGATATATCTAAACGGAAAGTTTCATTATAGCGTTAACGCAAACGTAAGATGATTGAAAAGTATTTAGGATCTCAGAAAGGATTTTCACCGTCAAAAAGTATGGTTGAAGCTTTACGTATTTGCCATAAATTTCAAGCCATTTATAACATTTATTGTCTTAATTTCTTTCAGTTTTATAAAAATTTTGCGCAAAATTAACATTTGCCTTAATTTGTATTTAGTTATCATTGTATTTATACAACAATTTAATAAGGGCTTTGAAGGAAATTATCTCTTTTCATTTGTTAACAACACTTAACCTCTCGGTTATCTATACAAAGGGTCATTATCTCAAATTAGCCTTTTGACCAACCAGCCAACGCAATATAAGCCGCCTTTGTGACCCTTGTGTTGTTCCACATAATTTTCAATTACCTCTCGTTTATATTTGTAAAATTTGTTTTTATTATCAGACAGGCATAAAACAGACATTTGAATTTATTAATCGTAACAGTTATTTTTCTGTCTGTTCTATATCCATTCGCACTAACAGGCGCCCTTATTATTCTGCTTTTGAAATTTCTTTTTCAGCTGTTGTTCCGTTCACAATGGCCATCACTTAAGCCATTATGGCATTTGTCAATAGAGAGCCATAAAGTCTAGCAAAAAAGCTAAACAAATTTTCCAGGGATTTTTGCTTTGGAAAATACATACATTTGACAGGCTACTTCAACTAAACAAGCATCTATTGTTAGGGGAATTACAAATAAAATGTTATGATATGAAAATAGCGAACTGAAAGGAAATCTCTGCAGTGATTAAATCTATCTGACAAATACGTTGAAAATATTTAGCAGCTCAAACTTTCTATTTGAAATTGTTAAATAGTCAATGATTTTATAGGAAAAGAAAAACTCCGGACGCTACGATTACCAAAATCATGATAATGTAAATCAAAATCATAATAGTTATATAGTATTTAATTTTCTGAAGTCATCTTGGATAACTTTTTGTTTCTGGCTATTTTTGAAGACAATTTATGAATCTTATTTTTGCTACAAATCAGTTTCATCTAGTTTAATGTTCATGTTGGCGTCTTTATGGCCATCTTATATTTAAAAATAGAGTTTTGTCTGTTTGTTTGTTTGTTTGTGGTTTATAAGAGCCTACACCACAGGACCGATTGCCTTGAAATTTTTACAGAAGGTAACCACCTATCCGAATGGAACAATAGGCTATATTGTTTTGGGTTTTTCAAGTGGGCATGGGACCTGCCATATATAAAGTGAAATTTTAATATAAAAAGTCTGGAGTACTACGACAGAAAGAGTTCATAATATGGAGAAAAAAAAAATGTTCAAACCCTCGGTCGCATCCCCTTTAAATATGCGAATACCAAAAAGACTGAGAAATGCAAAGTTTTGGGCCAATCAAAAAACATTTAGAGGTGGCTCAACACGATTGAAAATTGAAAGTGTTTATATAGGGAAAATATGACTTTTTTCAGATTTTACAAAAATTTCGTTCTACAGTTTAATTTCCCCGACAAATTGTTATATAATTCAGGATCACTATTAAATTATCTTTATAAAAATTCAAAATCGAATAAAAACTCGCCAAGAATTAGCAAATTCCCCAGACCACTTTTGTGCCAAAAAAAAACTAGGTCATGAAATTTGATGGCATTTTTTCAACTTTGAGAAACTGATTAAAGCCATAATTTTTTATTGGTCTCTATACTTTTAAGTAATCAGTCGTAAAGTATTGTTTTATTACCACGTTGTTAACGTATTGCGCATTGAGACCGAAAATGGGAAATTTTTTTGATAAAATTTTGAAAACTCCTTGAAACTTGAAATTTTAAAAAAATTTCTTAAACAAAATTTAAAAAAATGGATTTGCACTTTACGGTTCTAATAAATACATTTCAGAGATTAACTGTGTTAATTTTTAGGTGAATCCCTGTGCCAGAAGTTTTTTGATAAAGATTTTATTTTTGCGGATGTCGAGAAATATGGGATTTTTTTAAAATATTCTGTAAATGTACTATTTCAAAATACTTTGTATCAAAAATTCATCACTTTTCTACTTTTAGATGTTATTTTTTATCTTCATAGTCTAGGGTTTCGAAAAAAAATAATATGACCCAATTAAACCTTATGGAATTGAGGTCACATATAACCCCAAGCTAATAAAAGACAATTTATTCAAATATTCAAATATTTTGCAAATACTGTTGAATTTTTAAGAGCGTTGCTTAAAATATTACAACCAAATATGTTTTTCTTCCGTTCCTAAAATGTGGGATAAATCCAAGAATGTTAACCCATTATTTGCCAAGGCCAGATTTGGATTTAAAGATATTTTTAAATAATAATTACGGAAAACGAGTTTTTCTATTAAACTCGATGAAACCACTATTTCGAATTTAAGAAAAGTAATTCGGTTAATTTTTATTTATTTCACCCTTCAGTGCTCGTTCGATTAAAATAATCCATTGTGATATATCTTTGGTGCAATTATCTGCTTATTGCCCGCGAATATAAATTAAAACAACTTTTAACCAATTTTGTTACAAAATTATTTTTTATGTATAAAAACTGTCTATATGTTTCCAAATAAAATAAATAATAATAATACATAATACATATTAACAAAGAACGAAAAAGAAAAGCAATACTTATTGCAAGTCGTAAGTGATTACAGAAAACAATTTGAATCACACACTAAATCATCCATAAAAACACGAAAATAAATCGAATTAATTTTATATTTCATATTCTTTTGAATAAATTATCTTTTCTTAGTTTTGGGTCATTTGTGGGTCTTCTTATTTTATTTAGAAAAATATAGATCGTGTTTAATGGAAAAACTCGTTTTCATTAATCTTTATTTAAAAATATCTTAAAATCCAAAGCTGGCCTTGGCAAATAATGGGTTAACGTTCTCGGATTTATCCCACATTTTAGGATTGCAAGATAAACATATTTGCTTATAATATTTTAAGGAACACTTTTACAAATTCAATCGCATTTGCAAAATATTTTAATTTTTTGAATAAATTGTCTTTTATTGGCTTGGGGTCATATGTGACCCCAATTCCAAAAGGGTTACTGGAATCATATTACTTTTTTCCGAAGCCCATGGCAATTAAGATAAAACACTACATTTAAAAGTAGAAAAGTGATGAATTTTTGATACAAAGTATTTAGAAAGAGTGCATTTACAGAATATTTTACAAAAATCCCATTTTTCTCGAAATCCGCAAAAATAAAATATTTGTCAAAAAACTTCTGGCACAGGGATTTACCTTAAAATTCACACAGTTAATCTCTGACATGCATTTAATAAAACCTTAAAGTGCCAGATTTTTTTTTTTAATTTTGTTTAAGAAAATTTTTTAAAACTTGAAAAGGGAGTTTTCAAAATTTTATTACAAAAATTTCCCATTTCGGTCTCAATGCGCAGTAGGTTAACAACGCGGTAATAAAACAATACTTCATATTTGATTACCTATAAGTAAGAGACTAAAACAAAATGTTGGCTTTAATCAATTTCTCGAATTTGAAAAGAATGCCATCAAGTTTTTTTTTTTTTTTTTTTTTGGTACAAAAGTGGTCTGGGGCATTTGCTAATTCTTGGCAAGTTTTTATTCGATTTTGAAGTTTTATAGCTTTTTGCAAAGACAATTTAATAACAATTTGTCGGAAAAATTAAACTGTAGAACGAAATTTTCGTAAAATCTGAAAAAAGTCATATTTTCCCCATATAAACACAGTTGAAATTTTCAATCGTGTTGAGCCACCTCTAAATGTTTTTTGATTGGCCCAAAACTTTGTATTTCTCACTTTTTTGGCTATTCACATATTTCTAGGGGGTGCGACCGAGAGTTTGAACACTTTTTTTTATTAAGGGCCACCCTAATATACATATTAAACTAATTGAAGAGTCGAGAAAAAATGGGCGGGCACCCCTCACACAAAATAAATATTTAATGTCATATACCTGGAGCACTGTACTAGTGAAAGTCTTGGAACTTTCACTGAGTTCATGAGTTATTAATGTAAGAAGTCAGACAAAAAATGGGCGTAATCGGACCAATGGGCGTGGCACCCCTCACACAAAATAAATATTTAATGTCATACATCTGGGGCACTGTACTAGTGAAAGTCTTGGGACTTTTCTGTGAGTTTATAAGTTATTAATTTGAAAAGTTGGACAAAATAGGTGGGATCGAAAAAATAGGCGTGCCGCACAGTGCTTTGTCCCAGTACATCGATGGGACAAAAATAGAAGGAGTCGTCCTAGGGTAATAAAATTTGGCACGAGCCCCTAATATAATAGAATTAAGAAAATTTCAAAGTATCGACAAAATTGACCACGCCCATCGCCCACCGCCCATACAAACCGAAATTATTTTTGGATGTAAAAATTTAACTATTGCCACAAATTTCATGAAAATCGCTTGAAGGACATATTTATGCAACACCTTTTAAAAAAAATCATTTCATCAACATTGACCACGCCCATCGCCCACCGCCCATACAAACCGAAATTATTTTTGGCTGTAAAAATTGAACTATTGCCACAAATTTCATGAAAATTGCGTGAATTTGCTATGTAAAAGATTTTCAATGCAGAAAATTGTATCCCTAATTTGAAAGAAATTGTATAACGAATTATGGTACCTCCCATACAAATTGTAAAAATCTCGAATATTTATACTTTTTTATTTGAAAAACCGAATTAAAACAAAACTTTTCTTAAAATAGTGCTATAGCAAATTTCTTTGTTTTTTTTTTTTTTTATTGTAAGAAATGGTAATCACTGTTAGATGCTTCCCAATACCAATCTTTGTTTAACGAATAACTGAATTCATCGTCTTCAATTATATGATTTTCCGGATCTACGTTTTCTATCAAAATATATTTTTCAATTCCGGCTAAAGAAAATGTGTGGTTATTCATTATGCTCCTCTTGGAAGATAGCACGGGATCTGAATTCAACAACAAATAGGCCATTAAATCTTTATTTGTATTTTCCCGACTCGTTTTTCTCGTGTGAGATAATCGAGTTTTTCTCACATATTTGTGGTTGGCTTACCAACGCTTCTTCAGATAGACAACCTAAGAAAAGAATATTTATTATATTATATAAAAGTATAATTATGATTAGGTTGTTTATAATACCTATTGGCAAATTGAAGAACTCGATAACATCACAACCATGAACTAATATCTTATGGACAGTGCTAAGCATATAATACCACATGTAGTGTATTAAATACATGTTTCTCGTGATTGTAAGAAGATCTTTAAATGCATTTACATTGATTTGTGATCCACAAGATAACACTCTCAATATGATTGCAAAATTTTCAATAAGTCGCTCATCAATACCAGTTATTTCGGCTGCTATGTCACTATTACCAAAAAAACGTCGAGCAGTATTTCCGTCATTGGTGGTTCCAGATCCATGCTTTACTTGGTCTATTATTAAACCTGTTCTTCTTTTGAATTCATTATGAATTCTTGATTTATTTTCCACAAACTGTCCTTTGTTTTCTTTATTGACACGCCAAAGTTTAAAGGGAATTCGGTAAGCAATATGAACAACACACTCAAAAAATTTAATCCAACAATGAAGCGTTGAAAGCCCATATTTGTAATTTTCAGGGTTTGGAACGTTTGAAAGGTGTATGTTGTTCATCTCAGTTGGACTTGCATTGCAAATAAAACACCTGCTTGTTGAATTTGTATCACTTAAAATATTTGCAACGGCATCATCTATCATTGTGCAATGCATATCGTACGCTACTTCAACTGCCGCACCATTCAATTCAAGGACATCACATTCTAGGTTTGTAATACTGTCGTCAATTTCCCGGAAGACCTTTTTAATTAACGCTGGATTCTCCTTTTCATAAACGAATTTAATATGTCTACAATACAACGTAGATGATGGTGTTTTATTCACCCATAATACATCCTTTGATGTTACGTTCACCATTCTTTAAAGCAAAAGTTAGTTTTTAAAATTTACTACAATTTTTTACTGAAATAAATTGTTAGTTACCTTAGTGGCACGAATGCTGCAAAAAACATAAATTCATCCGTATGGCTTTCATTTTCAAATTTCTGCTTATAAAGGCTATGCCCAGAGCTTCCATCAATGCCCCACTTGCAAATTAAAGACATTTTACATGCTTTATCTTGTACGTTACAACGCTCAATTACACTTTCTGCGGTTCTACGCATCAACGTTTTTAAATCAACTTCTGTCGAAATTTCTGTTACTATTATAGGTGGTACCAAATTTTTCTTTTCGTTTTGCAACGCATACAAAGATGGTAAACTATTTGGATGCAGTTCGTTGATTGCCTGATGGAGAATTAGGTACTTTCTTTCTGAAAGGTCTAAATCCATAAATAGTGCCACCGTTTTTGCTACTGATAAGCTTTTTAGATTTGTTTTCTGGCTTCCGGAAACAGAATTTAATCTTTCTTTTGTTTTTACGGCAAATTTCAGTTCCTCAAGAGAGTAATTTTCAATCAAATATGAAACTCTTCGATTTTTTGTTTTGTTTCCAGTTTCTTCAAAGTTTTTTTTCGGTCTTCCACGTGTTTTTGTAATTTGCATGCCTGCTCTTTCTGATTCGGTAGCCAAAGTTGTTGCACTTATTGTCTGCTAAGTATTTAAATTTACATTATTTTAATATTTATAAATTAAAACTTTAATCAAACTTACAGTTTCAACAGCAAAAAATATAAAACCTAACCACTTAGAATGTTGCTGTTGATATTGTTATTAGAGATGGACCAGTGGGACTTTTAAGCCACGATTGTTTTCGTGCTTTATATTACATTCACTTGACTGATTATAAGGAATGGGGTCGTGATACGACTATTCACTTTTTCACAAGAAAAAATGGAAGTAAATATTTACTATTACGGAAACTAATTAAAGCAAAGTAACACTTCACTTGGGATTCTAAATTTATCTGTAAATAAACCTAATATATTCATGTATATGCATTATTATTATCAGACACGAATATCGGATTTACAGCAAGGTTGTGTCACGCGCTCATCTCTAATACATACAAAATGATAAAGCAAGTCACAAAATTTAGTTTATCGTTTGTTTTCCTTTTATTTCTAATTCTACGACTTTAGCGCACTCTGTTGGAACTTTGGTACACTAATTTCATTTTTCATTATTAAGTCACTACTCCGTTACTCGGATTTCAAATTCTATAGTAATTTTATATAATTTGTATTTTCAGTTTTGTATTAAACATCTTAATATTGTTAAATTTAAGAAAAAATTATGAATTTTGTCATTTTTAAAAAAGGATTTTTTTCAAAGTTGTGGCAAAAAATTGGTTCTAACTCTTTCAGAATCTATTAAACAACCCTTAAGACTCATGAAAAAAACAAAAAAAAAATATCTATTTTTATATAATTTTTTTTAATACTCCATTAAACTAAGGTAATTTTAGAATTTTTACTAAAAAAACACATTTTTCTGTGGAATGAAAAACATATTGTTTTTTAAATATTTGATACAAATTTTATTTTTATTTACTTTTGTATGTATTGACGACGTAAAATCCAAAAATTCAGATGTTTATCTAAAAAAATGTATTTTTAAGAGTTATTTTCCAAAAACTATCATTATTTTTCCTATGTGCATTCATTTTAGCTTGAAATTCATAGACTTTAGCGCCCCCTGGTGGCGTCGTAACAAGTCAAAACGTAGAAATTCATATATATTTATTTTAGTTGTTTTGTTATCTATCGAAAAAAATATATTGCGTCACAATTGACGACAAATTTTTTTTTCGATTTTTGTCTATGGGACAAAGCACTGTGTGCCGTCCCCCATACAAAGTAAATATTTAGTGGCATACAACTGGGGCACTATAATAGAGAAACCCTTGGGACTTTGTCTGAGTGCATGAGTTATTAATGCGAGAAGTTAAAAAAAAAAATGTGTGCGATCGGACCAATGGGAGTAGCACCCCCACACATAGTAAATATTTAATATCATATAACTCGGGTACTATAATAGAGAAACTCTTCGGACCAAAGGGGATCGGACCAAATTGCATGGCATTTCCTATACAATAAAAATATGAAGTACTATGAAAATGACAGTCTCGAAATTTTGACATCTATAATGTTAATAGCCTAGGCGGTTTTTTGTTACCGATGTTTCGGTCTACCGTTTTATCCCAATTTTGACCAAACGCATATTATTTGAAAGGTATTTCTTTTTAGATGTTCACCAGATTTACAGATTTGTAAATTTATTCCTTTATTTTGAGCAAATTGCATTTAAATTTGCTACTAACACATACATAAAATTATACATATGCTATGTGTGTGTTTATTAAATTTGTTAATGTGTTTGTTAGTGAGTTTGTTATCTTCATTCACAATAATAATAAACCAAATAGTGTTGGTTTGTGAATTGGCTAAGTTAAAAAATAAAGTTGCTTAGAAATTGCACTCGAATGTCGAGCGCTGGAATCTGCTAGTGTACATAAATTACTAATGTGAGTAGTCGTGGAAAATATAGGCAGAAAAATTGCCAAAGACAAAAATCGCCAACGACAAAAATCACCTATAGCGAAAATCGCGAATAACAAAAATCGCCAAAAAATCAAGAATCGCAAAACACAAAATCGCCAAAATCAAAAACCGCCAAAAATTAAATGAAATAGTTTTCTACAAAATGCATTCCCATTTTTTTTATTTCATTACCAAGGGTGTAGCAAAGCGCAACGTCTTACAGTTAGTATTTTGTAAAAGGAAACGTTGAAAACTTTTATTGACAAATTCGATATAAATGTAAACGTTGCGTAACGTTTCGTATTATAAAATGTTCCCCGGAGCCTATATCGTATATATTACTTATTAAAAGTTGTATTTAAACTACAATTCATATGCCCTGGCTATTTGTGTGGCCCACCGGATAGACTTCTGTAGTAATATTTTTCAAACAATGAAAATTGAAGAGCTGAATATAGGAGAGAACAAAATATTTTTTAAGGGATATTTAGGTTCTTCTTGTCGTGTATTTAAAAAAAATAAAGAAGTTGGATTTTTTTATGGCAAATTTGAACTCAAAACTTTCGAACTGTTTTGCTTATTTAATATGTTAAACATTTTTGTTGAGTAATTTTGGGCCACTATAGTATTTTAAATTTTTTTATATCCATTTTTTATCTCCTAAAAACTCTATCATTGATTTGATTCTCAATATTGTCCCTACTTAAGTAATTGAATTTTGAAAAAATTAATATCAACATAGTGTTTAAAAAAAATAATTTTGAAACTTTACTTCTTCAAAACTTTAAGATGCTGCAATGGACCGAAATTATTTTATTTTATAATATTATATATTTTATATTTTTGAGCTCATTTTTGCAGGAGAGAAAAAAATAATACGAGGGCGGCTCAATAAGTCCGTGACTTTTAGAATGAAAGTTTTTTTGCAAAAAAAAAAATTTTTTTTCAACATAATCTCCTTTTAGCTCAATACACTTAGTCCAACGTTGCTCCAATTTTTGTATACCGTTAAACGCAAAGTAAATGACGGAACTTGCTCAAAATTTTACAGTAGTTATTAACAGGTGGTACTTGATCGGAGCAGTGTTGCACTTCATGTAACTACGAGGAAAGTTCGAAAAGCCACAGACTTATTGATCCGCCCTCGTAAAATCTTGATATTTTTTCTTCTATAATATCGATAGCGATCGTCCTTTGGCCGATAATGTCGTTACTTACAAGGATTATATATGCGACCATCAGTCTGATTACATGGACATAAACATATAAAGGAATCGGAGATATATTCTGAGTCATTCGGTGTTGTATATGGTGGATCGGGAAGAAGTCTCTTTGATATTATCTCTATATCGAGCTCTTAGAATAAAAAGGTTCCATGTAATTTTACATGAGAATCGAGAAAAACGTGATTAAAGTTTTTAATCGCAATAATTTTGTAACATATGCATTTTTAATTTTTTTTATATACTTATTTAATTTGAATAATTAGAAATGGGAGCTAGAACTTTCTTAAATCAAGTTTAAAAACAAATTATAATTTAAAAATGTTCCAAACGCACATAGAACTTTCATATGCTATAATCCTCAGATATAATATTAATAATACCCTTTTTTACCTAATTAATATAACTAGCGCTCGAAATTCGAGTGCAATTTCCAGGCAGTTTTATTTTTCAACATAGCCAATTCACAAACCAACACTATTATGGTTTATTATTATTGTGAATGAAGATAACAAACTCATTAGCAAACACATTAACAAATTTAAGAAAACACACATAGTATATGTATAATTTTATGCATGTGTTAGCAGCAACTTTAAATGCAATTTACTCAAAATAAAGGAAATAATTAAAAAATCTGTAAATATGTAAAACGGCGAAAAACAAGTACCTTTCAAATAATATACGTTTGGGCAAAATCGGGATAAAACGGTAGAACAAAACATCAGTCACCAGAAATCGCCTAGCCTAGTAATATTATAGATGTTAACCAAACAAAATCAATTTTTATAAGTTTATATCTTTCATTTAAGACTTCGCTCCTTTTTCGCTCGTTTTTCATTCGGCAAAATTCTGTCACTTTTGAACCGATTAAAATATTTTAGTAATTTTTTAATTTTTTAATGGATTAGTTGAACTTGACTCAGTTGTAAAATGAATTGAGTATTTTTTAGTATTTGGGTCAAAGTTGAACTTTTAATTTTTTTAACTGTTAGCGTGAAATATGGGTTTTTTATTTTTATATTTATAAAAAATTTCATATTTGGATTTTAATAATAATTATAAGCATATTTTTTTCAAAAATGTTTACACTCAAAAAAATTTTTACACACAAAAAACAAAGAGCAACATCATCAACTGGTATTGCTATTCCTACTGAAAAACTAAAACTTTATTGCCATCAAATTTGCAAATTTGTTTACACTCAAAGAATACTTACATTTGTTTAAGCTCAAAAAACGTTAGTAATATTATCTAAAAGTCTTGCTATTACTATAGAAAAATTTATATTTTTGTGACCAAATTTGTTAATTTTAACAAAATAAAACTGCTGAACATTGGCGTAAAGATTCTGATTTTTCTTTAAATTTTGATATGAATTATTTTTTGAATTTTTCTTATTTATTAAAACATTTCATACATATGTATGTGGGAAAAAAAAACCTTTAAAAAAATAGAAACTGAAATATATTTTAATAGTTGTTCTACCGAAGGGAGGTTCTGTTTATTATTAGTTTTTACTAATACTATGTTTTTCAAACTTAATTAACAATGAAAGGCAATTATAATGAATAATTCATTTGCTTCAAATATTGATTGCAAATATTCCATATTTTGTTCTGTGTTATTTCTATTCTTTAGTAGTTTTTTGACTTCTTCATCTAACTTCCAATGTTCCACTTTCCATTGATATCGAATACGGGAGATGAACGGATGTGACTTTGCCAGTAATATATTAAATAGATATCTATTTGTGGAATTTCATGAAATTTTTCTAGTATTGTGCTCTCTATAAAATCTGTAATCCTTACTCCTCTGATAGATCTTCTGCATGATAAAGAATTTTGTGAACTGTTGCAGACATATTTCTCCATGGGTACTTGGTTGTATATATTTTTGCAGTTTCCTTATCTTATAATCTTATAATCTCCACATTTTTTGGAGTCAATTTCTTCATTGCACCCAAGTACTTCTAGGATTATTTTAAATCTTAACTGTTAACGTACCGTCTAATCGGCGCTTTGGTGTCATACGACAGACTGTAGGATTTGCCAACTGACTAACCAGAGCAACGAGTTGGTAGTTCGGTTTGGCCGCCCACGAAGCAGTTTTTCCGCCGCCGGCATATAAATGAGATGGCATCGTTTTTCTCACACATTTTTCTATTCATAGATAATTTGTGCATCATAAAGAAAACAAAGCGATCAGCAAAGAGCATCACACCTTTTATAAAAAATTAAAAGTTCTTTTTTTAAATAAATAAATCTGGTTTTAATTTAGCTTTAAATTAAACATTCGTTATCCAAGGGGTTTTCTTTTATTTTTTATTGGAAACCGACTAAAACCACCTACCGTACAAGTGGCCCGTACAAACAGGTAACCGACACACTACCATGAATTTTCTGGACCGCATCTACCAACCTTTCCGGAATAAACATTAACATAAGGTTTATATCGACTCCTGTTATTTCAGGTGCTGGTGAAAAGAATCTTCTTGCGGTATTGCCATCATTTGTATTGCCTGATCCTTGTTTTGGCTGATCTAAATCAATCCAAATTTGCGATATTCATCTTGCACACGTTTCTTTTTTGAACTTCTTAACTCCTTGTTGGTTTCGTTGTTTCTTATTGATCCTGAAGACCTGAAATCCAAATCATAACTTATTTTTAGTATATGTTCCATAAGTCGCATTCTTGTGATAATCCAAATCCATATGCATCAGTATTATCTTGTGATTTTGTCGGGACTTGATTTAATTGGCTTGATGTTGCTTGGCATATGATGAAACTGGATGCAGCGATCGTGTTAGTCAAAGCCTGGCCTACTTTTCCATCTATCGTTATCAGTATAAATTGGCAACTCACTTCAATTTGCTGCCCATCTAACTGTAATTTTAATGGCTGTAGTATTGCAGTTTGGGGCTTGATATCAGTAACTTCTTTGTTAATAGCGTCATGACTTTCTTTTTTGAACTCAAATTTGATTGGCCTGCAGTAATTCGTAAAACATGTTATCTCATTCTTCCAAATATCTTTTGTTTGCGCTGTAGTAGTCGCAGGCGCTTAATCTTTCAAAATCTTTCTCAAACGCAAATGGTACAAATAATACCATGAACATATCTGAGTCCGAAATATTTTCACATACTACTTGTTTGTATTGTTTTTGTCCGGTAAAACCACCACATCTCCATTTACAAAAAAGAATTAACTTTGTGTTTCAATTGACATTCTTACTTACACATATATAAAAAGGGTGGTGCATTTTGTAAGCAGATATCATTACTGGTAATGGAACAAATAATGATAATTATAATAACCTATAAAATACTTAAAACACATATTTAACAGACCATTGTATACTTATAGGGCTGTTTAAGTTACCATAATATGAAATTTGTTTGAGCAAATTCATTAAAATGAAAAAAGTGTTCCACCGGCAGGTCGTGGCGGGGTCAAAAGTATATATAGAGTTGAAGAGGACACTTTCGCCATTCTCAGGGCGGTATACGTTTCTTATTTCCTTTTGATTCCTAGAAGTTCTATTCCACTAAATTTGAAATTTGACAAAAATATAGTAGTTTAATAAATATTTCATAACGCCCCTAATATTGAACGCTAAGGCTATGAACACTCACAACGACTAAAGACTACAATCGTACCAACCTTGTAAAATTCATGGCAGGTCATTTTCATTGATAACTTGCGACTAGTAAGCATTTATTTTTAATAAAGAAAGACGGTAGGAAATATCGCCCAAAGAAAAATCGCCAAAAAAAAAAACAAGTAAGAAAATTATAGTCGGTCTAGACCGACTATATGATACCCTATACCATGGTTTAGAGACCCTATCTTTCGGTCCAACTACTTCGATATAGAAAATAAGCATAAATGGGATCAAAAGGATCATTTTTGGACTACTCATTAATGGATGTAATGAACGCATACAAACCCAATTTGAGTAAGATCTATATAACAATTTGGATCTTATGGCAATTTATGTCGATTTCATATGGGTAATTTGTATGGGGGCTAGGTCTGAACATGGACCGATTCTCACCAATTTCAATAGCGTTCATCCCATGGCCGATAAAAGCTTATGTACCAAATTTCATCAAAATATATTCATATTTGCCACCTGCAGTTTGATTACAAGCTTTACATGGACACACAGACGGACGGACGGACGGACGGACGGACATTGTTAAATCAACTCAGAAAGTGATTCTGATTCGATCGGTATAATTAAAGATGGGTCTAGGTCAAATATTTTTGGTTGTTACAAACAGCAGCACAAAGTCATTATACCCAAACCACATAGTGGTATAGGGTATAATGAAAAATCGCCCACAAAAATTCCATACGAAATTGGGTTAAATTTCAAATTTATTGGGTTTTTTCGTTATTATACCCTATACCACTATGTGGTTTGGGTATAATGACTTTGTGCTGCTGTTTGTAACAACCAAAAATATTTGACCTAGACCCATCGAATCAGAATCACTTTCTGAGTTGATTTAACAATGTCCGTCCGTCCGTCCGTCCGTCTGTGTGTCCATGTAAACCTTGTAATCAATCTGCAGGTGGCAAATATGAATATATTTTGATGAAATTTGGTACATAAGCTTTTGTCGGCCATGGGATGAACGCTATTGAAATTGGTGAGAATCGGTCCATGTTCAGACCTAGCCCCCATACAAATTACCCATATGAAATCGACATAAATTGCCATAAGATCCAAATTGTTATATAGATCTTACTCAAATTGGGTTTGTATGCGTTCATTACATCCATTAATGAGTAGTCCAAAAATGATCCTTTTGACCCCATATAGAGCTGCTTCCCGATCTTCACTTAAATCTATTAAAAAACAAAAATATTGCACTGATTCTTCTCAAATTTTGTTTGTATATATTTTTGCAAAATACAAGAGACTTTACCAAACATGATCAGGATCGGTCCATTTTTGGACCTAGTCCCTATATAGATATAGCATCCGATATGAACTTTTTCATATCTGCAGCCAAAAAAATTACTAAAAATCCCACTCAAATTTGGTTTTTGCTTATTTTCTATGCCCAGTTAGTTGGGCCTAAGAGATAGGGTTTGTAAACGCATGGTATAGGGTATCGTATAGTCGGTCTAGACCGACTATAATTTTCTTACTTGTTTTTTGGCTTAATTTCGTTTAATAAAATTGGGTAATTTTTCATTACGAAAAATCACCAAAAAATAACATATGAAATATGGCCCAAAATTGTTCCATTTGTAGTTTTCATACAACTGTTGGTAATTCATGTTGATTACTTTGATGAAAAGGTATGTACGTCTTTATCCATATATGAGAAGGAATAGTTTTGTTTGGTTGTAAATACTTTGGACATAAAATATTTGTACAGATTATACGCGATTTTTTGACAATATTTAAAATTTTTCGGGGAAAAAGCGCATAAAGAAATTTAAAAACAAAAACTAAAAATAAAAAATTTTTACAAAAAATCCAGCGATTTTTGTAAAAAATTTTCGCCTGGTTAAAAGCAAAAACTAAAAGTATAAAATTTTGACAAAAATTCGCGAGATTCTCATTCTCTGCAATAGAAACAAAATGAATCAATATATCTTACAAATAACTAAAAACGCTAATTGTTTTTTCCCAAAGATATTTCCCTTCATATTTGTTTCAATTGATAAAAAAAAAAACAAAAAGTGTTACGACAATCTATTCAATTACATAAATAATAATATATTTAATTTGGAAGCATACAGTTTCATGACCGCCTTTGAAACTGCATTGCAAAGTTCTTTAAAAAAAATTTCGTAACGCAAAACACTACGGTTGCTGGTTTCATTTCTACCAAGCAATTAGGCGCAACATCTCACAAAAAATTCAGAAATCTCATAAATTTTTGTCGTTGCCTCTCCTTCCGCCAAAATCCATTCAGAAAATTTTTCTGTGTTCAAATTAAGTACACGTTCGACATCTGCTATCGAAGCATACAATGGCATTTGGGTCGTCTAATATAAAAACGTGGACATTTCTTCAAATTTGTGGGAGTTCTTCGGGATGAAGAATTTTCGAAAAGCAGGGCTATGAAGCTTTTAGTCGAAAGTGGTGGCATACTTGGAGCAAAATGGATAAGCCGACTATATGCGCAGAAAACACGTTTAATATTAGATGCTAAAGAAGTTTTGGAAGCAGGAACTATAACTATCACTTCTTTCCTTACTCGAATGGTATTTACCAAAAATAACTTATGCACCGATTGGGAACCTTACAACGATATATTTGAAAGTGAATCGGAGGAAACAGATGTTGAGGACGACTCACCAGTAGATACAGTATTATTGCCTCGCCGTCATTTGAAATACTGCAATGAGGCAAAAAGTTTGGCTGAAGGCTTAAACCAGTACTTCTGTCCATACTGTCGCGCAGCTGCTGAAGAAGCAATGAATGTTTTCATTTGAAAATAAAGAAAATTTTTCATAATTTGGGTGATTTTTCTTTTATTTCGGGCAAAAAATCGTTTTTCATATTTGGGTGATTTTTCGTTTTTTTTTTTTTTTTGGGTTGTTTCTTTTTTTTTTTTTTTTTGGCGAAATTTCGTATTTTCATTTTTGGGTGATTTTTAATTTTTTTGGAAAATCGCCCAAATGAAATATAATTTGGGCGATTTTTCATTTTTTTTTTGTGGCGATTTTTCTTTGGGCGATATTTCCTAACGCCAAAAAAAAAAACAAAAAAAAAATCACAAAACACTTCCTAATGAAATCGTACCTTCATTTTATCTCCAAACACTTCCTAATCTTTTCACCAACACAATCGTACCTCACACCGTTTTTGTTTTACTCTGTTTTTGTGATTGTATTATGAAATAGATTAGTAACAGAAATCTAATTTTTTTTTTTTTTAAATTTATAAATATTGTTCTATCTTTGAATATTGTTATGTATGTAGCTAAATCTCCCAGAATTTCTAGGAAAGTAAATATCTTAAAGTTGAAGCTTTATAATAATGGAAAAACTTATGATTGGATTAGTTCATACATGGAATTGAAAACAACAAAAAAATACTGCCCTAAAAATTGATATGCAAAAACATTTAAGTAAAACTTTTTTCTAACTAAAATTCCATAGAAATTTGAACTCAATTCCAAAAAGAATGGTATGGCTATTTTTCACAAATGATTAAACAATATTAATATTCAACTTACTATTTCCATTTTGTATTTATTTACAATTATTGCAGCTGTTTATATATTGGTAGAGCAAAAATATACATTCCAAGGTATTAAATATAATATTTATGTCTAAATATTTTGATTTTTGTTTTTTATTTACTTACTTGAGTTATATACTCCTATAATGAGCTCCTGTTGCATCAACACAAACACAAACAGTTACGATTATTAAATCAAACACATATACTTTCTGGAAAAAAGAGAAGAAAGTAAAAATAAAATATGACAAGTAAGTATATTATGGTCGGTCTAGACCAGTGGTGGCCAAAAAGAGAAATGAGAATGTTTAGTTGTGTTTAACAAAAGTGAGAGTGTATATTAAATATACACATGGAGAAATGCATTTGTTTTCTTTTGTTTGCGTTGTTGGATTGTTTTACTATTTTTGCTTATATATGTTAAATGTTAACTTATTATGTTTAAATATTAAGTTTGTTTAAATATTTTTGGGTTTGTGTGTTAAAATTATGTAATGAATGATTTAATGAAAAAATTAAATATATGAATTCAATTGTTTGCAATTAATAAATATTTTTTTTCCTTCAAGAAAACAGGTACGTGAGTTCTTTTCAAATAGTGTGTTGTCTTAAAAATAAGTTTAAAAATATTATAATTCATTGGTTTTCAGAGGTTTTTTGTGTTAAAATTAAGTAATGAATGATTAAAAAATTAATATTTATGAACGTAAATTTAATTCAAATGGTTTTTAAGTGTTTAAATTATGAAACTCAATTAATTTATCTATGTCAATTTCTTTGCTGTAACATTTAATTTTGAGCAAAGTTTCTACATGGTTGTCAGACAATTTATTTCGATATTTGCTTTTAATTTGAGACAACGACGAAAATGTTGCCTCGCATATATATGTTGTCGAAAACATTGAAATAAGATTCAATATAGGATCCCTACTGGCACCATATTTTTTGGGACAAATATTTTTCCAAAATGGAATACCAGTTTCCAATGGTAACGATAAATCGTTTCTCATATTGACCAGTTCTTGTTGAATATTTAATTGTACATTTTCCATTGAACATGTCAGTGGGTTGTTATAAATATTAACAACCCATTGCATGCCAAAAATATCTTTAAATCTTAGTTTAAAAGTTTCTATAAGTTTTTTAAGTTCTTCTGAGAAGAGGTTTAATTTATTAAAATTTGGAAATTTGGAATGTATTTCCGAAACTTTTTCAAAATTTAACAAATTTTGGGAAGCCATTTGATTTTGTAAAATCACTAATTTTCTGCTAAATTCAGTGATTGCATATAATGTTTCGCAAATGGGTTTTTCTTTTCCCTGTAAAACTAAATTTAAATTATTAATGTGTCGGGTTATGTCAGTAAGGAATGCTAATTCCAATAAGAAGTCGGGACATTTAATGGCTGTAAGCACAAGTCTGTGTCCTTTGGGGAGGCCTCAGATTGCAAGAAAGCATCAATTTCCACTCTTAGGCTAAAGAGTCGCTCTAAGCTTTTCCCTCGACTTAGCCATCTCACTTCCGTGAACAAAAGGACGTCTGCATACTCCGCATTTACTTCCTCCAAAAATGCCACCAACTTCCTATGCATAAGAGCATTATGACCACCTCTTAAACGATTTATTATTTTAATGGCTGTTTTCATTGTATCAGCAAAGCCAAGAGATTTAGCGAATAGGGCTTGTTGATGTATGATGCAGTGAAATGTTGGAATATTTATTCCTGCTTTTAATAAGCGCCCTAGAAAGCCCTGCTTTCGCCCAACTAAAACGGCTGCACCGTCCGTGTAGACAGCAGACAACTTATTTCTGTTTATTAAGGACAAAACGTTCCGCTCAAAAGATGAATAAATCGTCTCACCATTAACGTTTCCATAGAAGGATTCAAGTTTTAATATTTCTTCAAAAGAATTAAAATTATCGTCTATTGTGCGAATACAAATGATCATTTGGCTGGTGTCATTATTGTCAAGACTTTCGTCGAAACAAACCGAAACGAATTTAGCATTTGTAATCCGCTTATTTGTTTCGGATTGTATAAATAACCCAATTTTTTCTGTTCGACGCATAATAGTGTTGCAGGACAAAGCCATTTCATTCACAATATTTTCCATTTTTTTCCCAACATCCCCAAAAAATGGAAAAACTGAAATACAAATTTCTTTCCATAATTTCCCATCCTCAAAAGGTCGACCTTTTTTAGCTAAGGCTAAGGAAATTGTATAGGTCGTCTTGAGTTGACCACTTGTAGAGGAAATGATTTGGTCATGATTGGTATTCATTAACTGATTATATTTAATTCTTAAATCTTCTTTTAACTTGATAATTAAATTAGGCCTAGCAATTCCAGTAAGAGAATGCATATCTGAGTGGCGGTTATAGTGCCGCTTTAAATTGCATCTAAATTTATCTTTAATTTTTTGGTTGCAAACAAGGCATTCTGCTTCATTAAAAATATCCCACATACTGAATGAAAATCAAAAAATGTATTTCGTTATTAATGTATTTCGATTTATTAAAAATCAAAAATTTAATATATTAAATTTATATAATTTTTAAAAAATTTTATTTAATTAAAAATTTTAAATTAATAATATAAATATTATTAAATAAAATCTATTTAATTTTAAATCAATTATTTAAAATAGAAATATAATATATATAAGTTCTATTTTAATGTGCTGTTTGAATATTTTACCAGTGTACCTATTTCATAAAATTTAATCATAAGTTATCAAACAAAGCGACGACAACCTGCCTTTGTTGATGCTGGTACGCAACTGAGTGAATTTTTTTTGTTTTTTCCTCTCAATTTTTTGTTTTGTTTCGTAAACGTTCGTGCTGCGTGTGTGTGAAACCCGACCAAACTTCGTCGTTTCAACAAGAGTTGGCCGTCACTGGTCTAGACTGACTATACGATACCCTATACCATGCGTTTAGGGACCTTATCTCTCAGGCCCAACTAATTGGATATCGAAAATAAGCATAAACAATTTGAGTGTTTTAATTTTGAATTTTTTTGGCCAAATTATTTATTATCTCTCAATGGTTTTTATAAACTAATAAGGCCTAATGTTTTAATGTAAATAAAACCAATAAGTTACATATTTAACCGAGGAGTTTTTAATTGTGGCATTGTTATTATTTCTTTTCCTTTGAATATGAAAAGGTTCATATCGGATGCTATATTTATATGGGGACTAGGACCGATACTGACCATGTTTCGTAAGGTCATTTATTTTTTCAAAAACACATGCAAACCAATTTTGAGAAAAATCTGTGCAATATTTGTGTTATTTGATAGATTTAAGTGAGGATCGGGGAGCAGCTTTATATGACGTTTATTTTTGGACTACTGATTAATGGATGTAATGAACGCATACAAACCCAATTTGAGTAAGATCTACATAATAATTTGGAGCATATGGCAATCTAAGTAGATTTCATAGGTGTCATTTCTTTGACGTTATGTATTAAGGTCTTAAGTCATAAACTGTAGTTCTTTGGAATGTTAAATTGAAAGTTATTTAATTTCCTGTAAATCTGGATAGTATTTGTTAAAAAAAAATTATGGGAAACCAGCATGGAAATGATGACCTATAGTAATATTAAAAGATTTTAGTTAGTTGACAAATACTCTCCGAAAAGTAAAGTAGTCCTCAACTCAACGTTTGAGTTTTTTAAAACGTAAAATCCTTGATAATGGTTGACGATGTCAACCGAAATATTGGAAAAAAGAATAATAAATAAATTAATTAAAAATATAAACAAATTGTTTTTAATTTGAATTTATTAGAAGACCTTAAGCCAAACTATAATTTCATCACAAGATTTTTTCAATTTAATAAGTATGTACCGTCTTTTAAATGACTTAAGTCCTTAGGATCCTCAAATTTTGTAAATTTTTTTTTTTTTTTTAAGAATTAAGTCAGAAAATAAAACATTTTTATTTAGTTTAAAAGAAAAGAATTGTTTAATTCATTTATTAAAAAGTTTGAAAAATTATTATAATAAACAATAAAAATAATTTAATAATAAATAGTTACAAAAGTTAATAAAAAACAAGTAAGAAAATTATAGTCGGTCTAGACCGACTATATGATACCCTATACCATGCCCTATCTCTTAGGCCCAACTAACTGGACATAGAAAATAAGCAAAAACCAAATTTGAGTCAGATTTTTATTAATTTTTTTGGCTGCAGATATGAAAAAGTTTATATCGGATGCTATATCTATATGGGGACTAGGTCCAAAAATGGACCGATCCTGATCATGTTTGGTAAAGTCTCTTGTATTTTGCAAAAATATATACAAACAAAATCTGAGAAGAATCAGTGCAATATTTTTGTTTTTTAATAGATTTAAGTGAAGATCGGGAAGCAGCTCTATATGGGGCCAAAGGGATCATTTTTGGACTACTCATTAATGGATGTAATGAACGCCTACAAACCCAATTTGAGTAAGATCTATATGACAATTTGGATCCTATGGCAATTTATGTCGATTTCATAAGGGTAATTTGTATGGGGGCTAGGTCTGAACATGGACCGATTCTCACCAATTTCAATAGCGTTCATCCCATGGCCGATAAAAGCTCATATACCAAATTTCGTCGAAATATGTTCATATTTGCGACCTGCAGTTTGATTACAAGGTTTACATGGACACACAGACGGACGGACGGACGGACGGACGGACGGACGGACATTGTTAAATCAACTCAAAAAGTGATTCTGATTCGATCGGTATAATTAAAGATGGGTCTGGGTCAAATATTTTTGGTTGTTACAAACAGCAGCACAAAGTCATTATACCCAAACCACATAGTGGTATAGGGTATAAATAGAAAACGAAAAATTAAAAATTAACCGGTTGAAATAATAAATAATACTAAATATTTTTATATTAGCAGAGCCCCTGCAGTTGTTTGCTATAAGATACATAGATAAAGCTTTCTGTTTGATTTTAAGAAAGTGCCATACAAAAACATCTTTAATTAATAGAGTTTTACACATCTCCCCTGTGATCGGAATCACATAATTTTTTTATTTAATTTTTTAAAATTTGTTTTTTTTTCGAAATCCGTTTAAACTGGGCTAAGTCTTAAAAGGAAATAATACACGAAAGAACTTTTAATGGATATTTTTGTCGAAAACTTTTGAAAATTGTTGGTTTTCTTGAAGAAATTATTCCACTCAAATATTGTATCCTAAGTTTTCAAAAACTTTAACCTTTTTATAAGACCTTGTTTTGGAGAAAAGTTGGATATTAATGCAGCGAACTCTTGAACTCTTTAAAAAAAAATTACCTTAAATTTTGTGCTTTCACAAATGAACAATTGACGGTTACACCAAAGGTGGCATGCGATTTTTTTATGTAGTTGAATTTTTTTTAAGTAATTCCATGTGTGAACTCAGATTTCAAGACAACATCAATCAGATTTTAAAAAACACCTGGTGATTCTCGTTATGCGGAAGTGTTCAAAGGAGCAACTTGTGAATACAATTCGCTACATATTCAATATAATTAAATCTATAATTTATTTATTATTTTTATTTATTATTGGTTAAAATTAATTTTAAAAAAATCATATTGTATAAAATAAAAAATTAACATCATATAATTTAAGTAAATAATTTAAAACAAGTAAGAAAATTATAGTCGGCCTAGACCGACTATATGATACCCTATAGCATGCGTCTAGAGACCCTATCTCATAGGCCCAACTAACTGGACATAGAAAATAAGCATAAACCAAATTTGAGTGGGATTTTTATTAATTTTTTTTGGCTGCAGATATGAAAAAGTTCATATCGGATGCTATATCTATATTGGGACTAGGCCCAAAAAGGGCCAATCCTTACAATGTTTGGTAAAGTCTCTTGTATTTTGCAAAAATATATACAAACAAAATTTGTGAAGAATCGGTGCAATATTTTTGTTTTTTGATAGATTTAAGTGAAGATCGGAAAGCAGCTCTATATGGGGCCTATGACTAAGAGTTGTCTCATAGGGATCATTTTTGGACTACTCATTAATGGATGTAATAAACGCATACAAACCCAATTTGAGTAAGTTCTATATGACAATTTGGATCTTATGGCAATTTATGTCGATTTCATAGGGGTCATTTGTATGGGGGCTAGGTCTGAACATGGACCGATTCTGACCAATTTCAATAGCGTTCATCCTATGGCCGATAAAAGCTTACATACCAAATTTCATCAAAATATATCAGTTAGTGATTCTGATTCGATCGGTATAATAAAAGGTGTGTCTAGGTCAAATAGTTTTGGTAGTTACAAACAGCAGCACAAAGTCATTATACCCAAACCACATAGTGGTATAGGGTATAAAAACATTAAAACAAATTAAAACTAACAAAACTAAAATATAAATGTCATAAAATGGCCGTTACTCGAAAATTGCTCAACGATTTTTTTCCTTTTAATAGAATTTGACTTTTTTTTTGTCAAAAAAAGTAAAAAAAAATAAATTAATAGTACAAAAAACAAACAAACACGAAAAATCGCTGAAATCGTCATATCTCGAAAATTCTCGGAGCGATTTTTTTAAACAGTGATACAGTTCTATTAAACCCTATACTCACTTTTTGTGGAGTATTTTTTCCAGCAGTTCATCAATTCCGCCCAGGTGTGCAATAAGAACCACCTAGCTACTGTAGTCTTTTCAATAATTCAAATGCTAATCCATTTTATTTTTTTTTTATAAAACCTCAACCAGTTTATGGAAATTTATTTATTTAATAATAAAAGTGCTTGTTATAATAATTTAAAACATAAAAAAATACAAAAATGTTATCGCGTGTTAGGTTAGGAGGTTAATTAAAATTATAAATTCGACTTATTTGCCTTTGCCATAACATTTGGTAGAACCCAGCAAAAAAAAAAGTAAAAGGAATATTATAAAGATTACAAGTTATTATGAAATTTTATAAGGAATTTTTTTCAAACCTCAACAAAAAAAAAATCTGAGCTGAAAATTTGCGTTGTAGAAACGTTTTTGTGTTTTGAAGAAATGTTATGATGAAATTTCTTTAAACTAATAAAAAAAAAATTAGTAAATGGACAAAATTTGGTGAGGAAAATATACAAAATTTCTGGACAACAAAACAATGAATACGGGACTGCACATTTCGTTGCTTTGTTGTCTTCTAACATTCATCAAAAAAGTTGTCCATCAACAACAACGTCAAAAAATGCTTCATGTTTCTTTTTTCATCATGTCAGTCGTATTTTATATTTGTCTTCTTCTTATTTAAATTTTTATATATCAGGAACGGGTTAGAATGCTTTACAAAAAACTGTTTAACCCATTTCCAGCCGCACTTAAACTACTCGGTAGAAATCAATGTAACTTCGTACATGTGCTTTAAACGTAAATAAAAATGTCTGTTTTTAAGATTTTATTTTAATCTCATCAGGTTAAGCCTGTAGGGTGTGGTCGATTTTTCGACCACTGGCTAGATACGATATACAAAAATCCAAAAATACGACATATTTGTTTGTATAGCAAAAAATATTTTTATTTATTCGAAATTTATTAATTCGATTGCTTTAAATAACTTAAAAGCTATGGAATGCATTAAAGCATTTGGTGTGAACAGCAACGTCGCATTTCGAACATTTGAACGAAGAATGCTTGTGACAAACGCGGCAACGACGAGCCTTTTCAGCTTTGACGATTCCATGGTCTGTTCTGTCACTGCGAATTTAATTTCAGAGCTCAGCTTGGGTGCATTAGCGGTTTTTTGTGTCGATGATTTCGCTTGACGCAGCAAACATTCTGCCACGTAGAAACGAAATTCTAGTTGTGTCATCGCACTGCTTTTCTTTGTAGTCACTCGATTCTTCGAACGATCAGTTCCTACCTGTTGCGTTTCGAGATAGTCTGCGTGCTTGCGAAGCACAGAGTGAAGTTTCCATGCGTTGACCATGGCGGCGTCAAGAGCATTTGTTAGTAATGGCCAGTACCACTTTTTGCCGCGTATGCGAATCCGATAGTTGTTTGTGGCGTTGTCAAATAAGTCAACTCCTCCCATACGGCTGTTGTACGCTTTGAGAATTTGTGGCATTTGAATATTTGTCATTTTTCCTGCCTTTCGGTCCCATCGTTTTACATGGTGCATAGGCTCGATCGCTTCGTGGTTCGATACAATTGTAACGACAGAGTTATCGTTCCAACGAGCCATCAGCAAATCATTCTTCTTGTCGAACACGTAGTCCAACGAACCACGCTCATTCTTTTTCATTTCTTTAACATTCATAAGTGGAGCACTGTTAGTTCGGTTGTCTCGAATAGTGCCAGTGAAGAAATAATTCAATTGAGACAAACGAGATGCTAATCGATGAGAAGTAAAAAAATTGTCGAATGCAACGCAATGTTGCAATGGATGCTCCAATTTACTAAGCAGCTTAATAACGACTGTTTCTCCTAATCCGTACTCAATATAATCTGGATCCGGATCTGCATTGGCACCACCATACGGAATGAAGGAGTACATGTATCCTTCGGCTGAACATAAAGCCCAATACTTAAATCCAAAACGGATCGGCTTTCCTTTTATGAACATTTTGCATGAGTGGCGGCCGAAGTATGCCATCATCTGTTCGTCGATTGATAAATTGTGAGAAAACAAACCAAACTGCATGAACTTCTTATTCATCAAATCGTTCAATGGAGTCACCTTGGAGAACTTGTCATTTTTATCTAATTCGCGATTATTGCAGACATGGAAATAGCGCTTCAAACGAACAAAACGATTGCGTGGCATTGTTGCACGAATCAATGGGCACTCCAATGTTTGGTTCGTCGACCAATAGTTATCAATTTTCGGCCTTGTAATGTATCCGGTTATAAACAGGATGCCAATAAATTGTCGAATTTCAGCAGCATCCATTGAAAACGAGTTGTCATTCATGTCAATTGTCGCATAGTCAATAGTGCACGCTGTTATCCACTCAATTACTTCGTTGTCGACGAACAACTCAAATAATTCAATCGGCGAATAATTGCCTGCATTTCAGTCCAAAAATGTGAGCATGTGATGAAAAAGACAAACAACAAACAAATATAGGTACATACCGTATTTGTCGAACAGCTCCACAATTTTGTCTCGCTCAACATCGACCGGCTGCCGCGAAAAGGAGAATTCCTTTGATTTGGACCACTTGGCAGGAAAAGTGTTCTTTTTAGTGCCTTTCTTAAGTCGTTTGGCCGGCTTATTACCGTAGTCATCGGCAACGTGGGAAACATCATCATCGTCGGCACGATCAGGCTTGTTTGTGTTGCAATCATTAAAATCACATACAACCTCGATGCTACCGGCAACTTCACCTGGCATTATCGCACTTGGGTCGCTTAAAACTAGCTCGTTTTCATCGATATCTTCTATATCGCTTAGTTCATCTACTCTATCCGGCGGCAACATCACCAGGTCAACACTATTGGCATTACGAATAAGTGTTGCGGTTTCATCCTCATCACTACTTTCGTTGACCAATCGTTCTATTTCTGCTTGCGTGATATATTCCTGCCGATACATTTTGCGAACACTTAACCTGAAGTAAAGGAACTAGAACATAACTAAGATCAAAGCAATAAAACTAATTAAAACAAAGTGTCAATTACAGCTGTTTTATAAAAATGTAAACAATGCATTTTTGTTTATTGTATCCAGCCGGTGGGCGAAAAATCGACCAGTGGTTTTTAATCTCACATATCCCAGCAAAAAATACAAGTTTTAATTAGGAAGAATAGTGTTTTGGATTTTTTTTAAATTTATTCTGAGCATTCGAGCTTAATTTTTTTTTTTTTTTTTTGTTTAAAAATAGTTTTGCGTTACCGGAGAAAACAACAACAAAAAAACGAATTGACCCACTCGAAAAATTATCAAGATTTACAAAGGTGTAAAATACCAGAATTGCCTTATTTTTAAGTTATAACTGTTACCCGCTAATTTATAAAAAATTCGAAAGTCACTGGTTGACTTTTCGACCACTGGTTGGAAATGGGTTCAGTTATCATAAAAATATTTTCCAAAAAATGATATACATTTTTGTCATATACCACTAATAAAATAGTTGATCCTATCCCCATACAGATTTATAATCCCATTACAGATTCATAAGACCATATAAAGTTTTCTCGAAATATGTTACTCCATTTTCAATATCTATGGAAATATTTGTAAGACTTAAAATGAAAAACGTGGGATGCATGTAATAGAGCACAATCACTCCTTACTATTATCCTTTGCGTGCACTCTACTTTATTCATTTCCTTACAAATATTTTCATAGTTATTAAACATTCACAGATCTAAATTTTCAAGACAATCCGTATGGTGTTAGGATAATTCGTATAGGGTAGGACAAATTATTTTACTCAATTTAGCCCGTTGAGAGGAACGTGGTATGCTAAAAAAATTATTAAAGCAATATACTGATTTCTAATCTTGCGTGAGTAAAATTTAAATTAAATTCCAATCCATAACTTAAAGTGGATATGTGGACTTTCACGTTTTGGACTCAATTCGTCACCAAGAAACGATGGGTTTTCTACAAGAAGATTAGCATTTCATTTCATGTGTTTTAGCATCAACACTGCTGGTAAATTTTTGACTCAATACATTATATGGGAGGTGCCACACCCACTAGTCCGATCCAACACATTTCAAGTTCGATTACTTACATTAATAACTTACATACTTACACAAAGTTTCAAGGCTCTCATTATTGTAGATCTCCAGATATAAGTATGTTAATAAATATTTACTTTGTATGGGAGGTGCCATAGGCACTGATCCAATTAGTAACTATCATAATACTATACAAGTTTAATGATAAATATATATTTTGAAGGTATAAGTCACGTAAACTAACTCCATCACGTCCATTTTTGAAGTAGCTACTCAAAAACATAATTCATGGGTGCACACTAAGTGTAAAGGATTATAGTACTCTTGAGAATTTCTGTATGCATGCTACCGCGCTCACTGGTCCGATACCCATTTTTAAAGCATTTTTAGTGCAAAATGCATTAATAACTCATAGACTCACACAAAATTTTAAGGCTCTTACATTTATAGTACGCCAATTATATGACATTAAATAATCACCTTTTATGGGAGGTGCCACGCCCACTTCAAATTATTTGATTTCAATTTCATCAACAAATATTCATAATTGCGGTCTGTAGTTTGAAAGCAAGGTTAACATCGACACACAGAAAGACAGATAGAGAGATAGGCAGACGGACGGACAGACAGACAGACAGGGCGCCGTTACTGCGGAATGTCATGTACAACCAGGTTCTTGAACGAGACGATCCGTTTAGTAAGGACCTGGCTCGGAACTTTTGGACTAGAACTTGCCGCTCACAAAACGGAGGCAGTTTTGATTAGCGGACGAAAGAAGAGAGAAATCTTGCGACTAGAAGTGGGTAATGTCGAAATCGCATCCTCACAGGCGATAACATACCTGGGATTCCAGATCGACGATCTACTGTGCTTAAAGGCACATATGGGATATGCATGCCAGAAGGCGGTAGCAGTTGGCAACGCACTTGCGAGGATAATGCCAAATACGATTTACGGAAAATTTTCCGAAAACAATTTCCCGAAAACAATTTCTCGAAATTACAATTTCCCGAACACAATTTCCCGAAATTACAATTTCCTGAACACAATTTCCCGAAATTACAATTTCCCGAACACAATTTCCCGAAATTACAATTTCCCGAAATACAATTTTCCGAAACTACAATTTCCCGAAATTACTATTTCTTCAAAGAGCTTGTTGATGGCATTTCCGAAACAACACCATCTAAAATTCCAGCCGAAGCGGGAGCAATCAGTTCATGACGACTTGATGTAGTGGTCCGGCCAAGATCTTTCAGTTCATTAACGATTTCTTTAGCAACGAAAGCCGCTTCGGCACTGTGATTGTAAGAGTCTCTTCTTTATAGTATCGTTGGAAGTTATGACCCTACCGGTACAATGATTTCCTGGATAAAGGATACAATGCCAATAAACGCTATCAACGGACTGACCGTCGTCATGATACAAGAAACCATTCAAAAGCAACCTCGTTTTACCTTTTTCGCTATCCACGAATTCGAGTGGCATAGTAACTGAGTATTACAACCCACGTAACTAAAAAACTTCGATTCCGTAGCAGCTATTGCATGGGCGGGATGTGATGGAGTGAGCGTTATCCGTCGTGAGGTCTGAATACCGAAGTGTTCAAAGTCACAATGAAAAAATAAGCGTACGACACTTCAATAAATAGGTCCGGATGACGAGGGAGGGTGGAAGAGGAAGGGCGCGGTGCGGGGTGGGGGAATTATTTTTTAGAGAAGTCGTATAGTCGGGAAATTGTTTATTTCGAGAAATCGTATGCAGCAAGTTTTTTATGGGGGAAATCCAGAATATATGTGAAGTTGTAAACTAAAACTAGGGAAATTGTAATTTCGGAAATTGTTTTCGGGGAATTGTTTTTTCGGGGTATTTTTTTTTCGAACAATTGTTTTCGGGCAATTGTATTTGGGAAATTGTTTTCGGGAAATTGTTTTCGGGAAATTTTCCACAGAGGGCCAAATAGTGGTGGGCCCCGTCAGAACCGAAGGATCTTAATCGCAAGGGTAGTGAACTCCATATTGCTGTATGGAGCCCAAGGAATATTAGAAGCTCGTCAAGGCGAAACTTACTCTCGTTGTATAGACGAAATTGTCTGAGAGTCTACAGTGGGTACAGGACCATACCATTGGAGGCAGTAGGTCTGCTAGCTGGAATGATACCAATTGACGTATCAGCAGAGGAAATTCAGAGAGTCTATGTCCCAAGGGGGGGGGGGGGGGGGGAACCCCGAGGAAAATAGACAAGAGATGCGGCGCGTGTAAAGGAACGAGACAATGAACCAGTGGCAAAGAAGATGGGGCAGCACGCCCAAGGGGAGAAGGACCCACAGACTAATACCAAATGCTAAAAGTGGATAGACCGAAAACATGGCGAAGTTAACTATAACTTGACGCTGTTCTTAACCGGCCACGGAAGTTTCAGGAGCTACCCCTTTATATGCCGACATGATGATTCACCACTGTGCCCAAGATGGCCGGAAATATGTGAAGATGCGGAACATGTTTTCTAGGAATGCAGGCGCATAGTGATCAGGAAAATTGGTCAGGATATAGACCCGGAGCACATAATAGATGCAATGCTAAGATCGGAGGAAAACTGGAATTCGGTCTGCAACTTTGTTACCATCATCAATCAGAAACTGTGCATGGAAGAGGACATGCGTATTCCATAGCTCGGAATTCAGGAGTAGCCCAAAGCGTTAACCAGCCCTGCGATTTAATACCTAACGGCAGTACCGCGGGGAGAGTGGTTGAAGACTGGGGAGTCAAATTTATAGTGAGTAGGCGGTCCATAGGGGTTCAATCTCGCATATGAAAGACACCATTCATATCTTTAAAAGATTTTCCCGCCCCCCAGAAATTAAAGAAGAAAAAAAAATAAAGACATACAGATAGACGGATAGACGGACAGACAGACAAACTGATTGACTCATTTATTTCTGGTCGTTACAAATATCAACACAAACTTATTACACCCTGACCACAGAATGGTGTAGGGTACAAAAACGGAGTAAAAAGTAAAAACTGAAATGATATTGATCTAAAGCTTTTGAAGGAAAGCAAGATATCTTAGCATTTTTATTCGTGATCAAATTGTATGAGTGAGACTGAATATTCCGGGCTGCCAACTGAGCACACTATAACCGAACATGTTCAAAAATTCATGATATGGCCGATCGAAGGGTGAAAGTACACGATTTTGCTGAAGCCGTAGGTATATCTTATGGCTCTATGATTTCGAATTTAAATATTCCGTTGTGGTTTAGAAAACTGTTCGCAAGATGGGTGCATCGTTCTCTTTCAATTTACCATAAACACGAGTGCAGTCGCCATGGTGAAATTCGATGAATTGATATACGAACTGCATATTCTCTGAATTTAGTATTCAGTGATAGTTTAATATTTCTAAACCTAAGTGGGAGGAGATTTATCTCCAATGATACAATCAGTGATCAAACCCTCACCTTTTTCGAGGACCTTGAGAAATTCTAATATCTAATAATTTTAAATTTGAGTAACGTTGCACAAACTTTTTTGAGCTGGAAGAAGACTGTGTTGAAAAAGGTTTCGTTTTTTTTTTTTTTAAATGCGCTATCTTTCAACTGGATTTCACACAGAGTTATCCGCACTCGTATAAACATATTACAGCATTTCAGCAGACAACTTTTTTTATTCATACTACTTTTAGGGCGGAATATGAAATTTTCAGAAAATTTTTCGATTTAATGAAGATCGTTACGGAGTCGCGAAAATAAATTTTATGCCAAAATTGAGGTTATGAAACAGAAGAAAAAAATTAAGCGCAAGACTAAAAAGTGCAAATACGATTGTATGTGAGATAGACGCACCTCTCGGCCACCCTAGAAACAATCTAATCAATTTTAGCATAACAATTATTATGACATATGGGTTTTTAGAAAATCGGATAAATCACTTCTAAAGAGTAAAAACTTACTAGATACTATAATCCGCTGCAAAACTTATTAGTTTAAGAGGTACTTTTATGACCCCAAAGGTAGAAATTTTGTACGGGTGCACCATCTATTTTTCGGTGTGGCAATATTTATTAACTTTGATATATGTTAACTAATTGACTTAAGAACACATATTTTCGAAACGCGCCTAAATAGTACATTGAAAAGAGTGGTTCATTTGCATATCATCGACAAAATCATGACCAAGAAGCACCATCTGACCACGAAGCACCATCTCGAACAGTGGGAGACTTTCCACATGCCGTTCCGGGAACCGAAATAAGTCGTATCATCACCGCGCTCAGCGGTGTAATTGAGTCAATGAATTTTGCTGGCAGACTGGCCACGTCTCTCGCATATAACCAAACAGTCCCTCGAATGGCTGACCTGACTTTTGGAAGTAAATTTTGACGACCGACGAGGCCCATTTCACACGCCGTGGCAGTGTGAACAAGCAATATAGAGGCAATACCACCAAAAAGTAACTGTTTGGGCCGGCCCACAGTGAAAATTTCACGAGAAGGCGGTCAAAAATCCATAAAAGTTATGGAGGGTTTCAAATACTTTTTCATTTTTGGTTGAATTTTAGTACAAAAGTGAAGTGTTAAAAGGTTAAAAAAGGATTTTTTTACAACTAATACTTTTTAAAAATTTTGTAAGTTAAGTTTTGTCAGAAAATACTAAACTTTGGCCCCCGTAAACTTTTTAGTCCTAATGTTCACAAGTAGCAAAGGTTGGCTTTTTTACTGAAAGAGCCCAAGTTAAAATATAACTTATTAAGCAGCGAACGTAAAAGTTATCTGATATTGTTTCAAGATAGAAAAGTTTCAATGAAAAAGTCGTATGTTTTTACTTTAGTTAAAAAAATTTTTTTTGTCTTTTTAATATTTCTATACCAATTTATATTGTAAATTGGTAAAATTCATAAATTTCAAAATCAAGAAAAATTATTAACTACTAGCAGATTCCAGCGCTCGAAATTCGAGTAAAATTTCTAGGCAGCTTTATTTTTCAACTTAGCCAATTCACAAACCAACACTTTTATATTTTATTATTATTGTGAATGAAGATAACAAACTCATTAACAAACACATTAACAAATTTGATAAAACACACATAGCATATGTATAGTTTTATGTATGTGTTAGTAGCAATTTTAAGTGCAATTTACTCAAAATAAAGGAAAAAATTTAAAAATATGTAAATCTGCAAAACGGTTGAAAACAAGTACCTTTCAAATAATATACGTTTGGTCAAAATCGGGATAAAACGGTAGAACAAAACATCGGTCACAAGAAATCGCCTAGCTTATTAATATTATAGATATAAAAAAAAAGAGGATAACTTATTTTTAGTGTACCGAAAAACTACTTTTAATCAATTTTAGTAAATATATCTTTTAAATAGCCTTAATTTTCATCTTCTAGAAGTTGTTTAGCTTCTTGGCCTAATTCAATAGAAGTAGTTTTCCATTTTTGTCGAATGTTGGACAACAAAATAGTGATAAGGTCTTCATTAGTGCAACAACTGGACATTTTTCTTGTAATGTGTTCGCGAAAGAATCTGTAGTCTTTGTTCCTTTTTTCTTGCGCTTATTCAGATAGGTTTTTAATCCCACAATTGTTTTCATTGGTTCGCTTTCGCAATTCCCTATATTGACTTTTGGTCAATTTAAATCCAAAAATAGGGCGAACGCTTCTTCTGGAGTAAATTCCTTATCTTCAGTTGGTGTAGGGTTGCTTTTCAAAATCGTTTTTGTGCGCCTTGGGCTCGCTTCTGCTATTTTTTGAATTATTTAAATTTTATTATTCTTCTTTTATTTTGGTTCAATTTGATACAAAAATTAATCCTTAATAATTCTTTTAGAAATTTCGTCATTGATATTCTCCAGCTTGGGCCTTCGACATCTTTCACTACATCCGTCAATTGGTTTTGCTGGTCGACCCTTTTTTCCACTTTCGTCGGCATTTGTAGATGAACTCTCAAAAAGCAGTTCCTTTCTTAACCTTTCTTGGTGACGTTTGTACATCTTTAACTTGCTATGAGAGCATTCAATGTACAGTTTTTCAAATTTGATACAAAAGTTGTAATTTTTTTCTTTGTGTATTTCAGTTTCTTCCAGGTTACAATTCTTAAAGAAATGGTTGCTCAGTATGTGCAAAATTAGATCGTCTACATCTCTTAGTTGAAAACAAATATCAGCGAGATCTCTACAAATTGTAATGAATAATAATTGTGGAAACATTACTATAAATACTCGTTCTTGCAATTATGTAAAATACAATTCTTTATCTTTTATTACCACTTTTTGAAGCATAAAATACCCAAACCCTACCCCCTTTTAAAAGGTGAAGCATACCTGCTCATATCTTAAAATAGTGTGTCGCAATAGTTTTTTTTTTACCATTCACCTGTTATTTAAATGTTTTTCTATTTTATTAATGTTTTTGAAAAATGCCTGTGAAAATGTACCTGTCAAAATAAAAAAGATTTTACCCAATAATATAATTTAACAATTAAGCGCATTATGTCTCAACCATTTTTTATAAGTACATAATAACTCGTGTCAACTGTACCGTTTCCTTTTTATGTCAGTATAAAAACAAATAAAAAAAATTCACCGGTAGACGAACGGACGGACATCACTAAATCAATTCAGAAAGTGATTTTGAGTCGATCCGTATAATAAAGGATTTTTGATCCAACATTTTCGGTAGTTACCAACATCAGGGCAAACTCATTATACCCTGACCACATAGTGGAAAACTTTTGTATTCATAAATTTTGCACCAAATATCTGACCTTGGGTCAGAAAAATTGTTCTGGTGCACGCGGGTGGAAACTGGCGGGTATACAATTGGATACAGTAGTGTAGGGGAAGGCGCGGACCACAGAAGAGTGGAAGATTGTTTTTAATGGATTTTAATAGGCAGGATTTAAGATCTATTAAGTAAGAGGTTTTCGACAAATTTAGACTTTAAAAAAAAATTTTTTTTTATTTCTATTTCTAAACGACTCAGTGACATTAATAGCTTAAGAGCTGTACGCAGCTTGTTAGGGAATCTTAACAGAAAATTTTCATATATTTCTTAAAGAAAAAAAAGCACAAAAGTACCTTTCAGTGCAACGCTAGAAATCAGCTGTTTTCTGTCAATTATTAAGAATTGTGAAATTGAAAACAAATCAATTCTTCGGTTCTGCTTTATTTGGCCTGCTAAACGCTTTTTAAGCTCAGTATCAAAATTACCCATTCGCTTCTTGTTTTTTTTTTTGCCGAATTTTGTTCGTTTTTCCCAGGTTTGCAACTGAAAAATAACTTTTATTTTTTTAGCATATTACATTTTGTTTATGCTTACCTCTCCTGTCAAAATTCCTTTCAGAAAGAACGAAAAATTTGATATTCCTGCTCAAAGCCTGGGTTGCCTAACTTCATTTACGTCAAAAAAAAAAGTAGTAAAAACAATACTACTTTTTGAAAAAGCTGCGGACTATCAACAGAAATTTTTTGACAGAAAAATTCCTTAAGCATTTCTGAAGCATTTTTTTATATGAAGTTTTTGATTCCTTAGCAAGCTGCGTACAGGCCTTTAGAAGTTACAAAATTACACAAAATTCATTATACCCTATACGACTATGTGGTTTGGGTATAATGACTTTGTGCTGCTCTGTGAAATCAACCTAAATTGCCATAAGATCCAAATTATCATATAAATCTTAGTCAAATTGGGTTTGTATGTGTTTATTACATTCATTAATCAGTAGTCCAAAAATGATTCCTATGGGACAACTCTTAGTCATAGGCCCCATATAGAGCTGCTTCCCGATCTTCAATTAAATCTGTCAAAAAAAAAAATATTGCACGGATTCTTTTCAAATTTTGTTTGTATATATTTTTGCAAAATACAAGAGACTTTACCAAACATGGTCAAGATCGGTCCATTTTTGGGCCAAGTCCCCATATAGATATAGCATCCGATATGAACTTTTTCATATCTGCAACCAAAAAAATTAATAAAAATCCCACTCAAATTTGGTTTATGCTTATTTTCTATATCCAGTTAGTTGGGCCTGAGCGATAGGGTCTATAAACGCATGGTATAGGGTATCGTATAGTCGGTCTAGATCGACTATAATTTTCTTACTTGTTTTACTATAAAATCTTTTTTAAAACAAAAAAGTTAGCAAATACTGAGAAAGTCCATTTTCGAAGACCCTGTTTGCTTGATATAGTTGAAATAGAGTTGCAATTCTTTGGCTCCAGAGGTTCACTGGTATTAACTTTCAAATGAATAACATAACTTTCAAGTCGGCAACCATAAAATAAATTGTTTTTGGCCGCCTTCTCAAAGTATGGTCCACAGTGCGGCCTTTACGCCAAAACAATCATTGAGCCATTTTTCTTCAGAGAAGGCAAACGATATCGGTAGATGTTCAACAAGATGCTGCATCATGCCACAGTGCAAATCAAACTATGCTCCATTTGATTGATGGTGTATTCAAAAAGTATCCATATTGAATTAAAGAGGACCGAGCTGAATAAGAATATCACACTTATGGAAATCGGTTGTTTTAATTGTTTTTTTTTGTAATTTTTAATATTTCACTGGCTACTTTTAAGAAATCTTTAAAGCATGTAGTAATTCTTGACTAAAAATAGATGTGTATAGTGTTTTAAAGCATGGGTTTCCAAGGGTTCAAGTCTACGGTAAATAATTTTTTTTTATTAACTTGTCTTCAGACGTTAAAGCTCTAAAATAAAATAAACAAGCTTTATATATGCGTCAAGTTGTTAATGTGAGAGTTTTTCTAAGAAACAAATGTCATATTGGCCATTTTTATACCCTCCACGCCACCATGCGGAGGGCATACATCAGTTTGTAACTCCGTTTGTTACCCATTGCAAAATGCATTTGCGACCCCATAAAGTATATATATTCTTGATCCTTATAACAACTCGTGTCGATATAGCGATGGCCGTCTATACGTCTTTTCGTTCCCTCCGTCTGTCCGTATTTCTGTTGAAATCACGCTCATTCATAAAATAAATCTACTACCTGGGTAAAGCTGTAGTGCTGTTTGTCATTATTTCGAGCAGGTTGATAATGAAAATGGGGTAAATCGGACATAATTGTGCGGAGATATGTCCAAAAAAGGTAAAGTCACCTCTAAAAGACTTAAAAGTTCAGTGTCTTTGTTTAATAATTTTGTATTAGGTTTATTAAATTATCAATTTGTTATTTTTTTTATTATTTTGTTTGTATTCTTTAAAAATAGTACAATAATTCCAAACATTAATGTAAACGTAAAATCGATGCGGACGGCACGAAAGATTCAAGTAATGTCACTCACTTGTTTGTATTTTTTTCTTTCGGGATAAAGTTAAAAATGTGTATTAATACTAGACACGTGGAGTAAAGCGATTGATACATACTCATTAAGCAAACACAACGACAAGAAAAACAACAACAATTAAAGCTACCACACACAAATTACAAAATTTGGAATAACCCAATAAACCATTCCATAATTGAAATGTAACTGAATTGGAGAATAAGCTTACTATAACAATATTTCTATGACTTTTCATAAGCATTTTTATGATAGGTTTATTTAATTGCAAAATATGAACTCTTTTTAAATGATGTTTTAAAAACGCTTTACATAGCAATACTATATAAAGGGTGATTTTTTAGCTATTATCTTTTTGGCAACACTGGTTTAACAGCTGACGCACGTTTCGTGTTTTGTTTCATTGTCAAACATCTTCAGTTTGGTCTATAATTTAACCATGAATCGTCTTACAAACGAACAACGCTTGCAAGTTATCGAATTTTATTATCAAAATGCGTGCTCTGTTAAGAAAGTTCATCGCGCGCTTCTTCCATTTTATGGTCAGTTTAATCGACCCACTGAAGCGGCTATTCGGGCTATTGTAACTAAATTTCGCACCAAATTTACATTGTTGGACATTAAACCACCAACACGCTTACGTAGAGTGCGAACTGAAGAAAATATCGCAGCTGTATCGGCCAGTGTTAATAATGACCATCAATTATCGATTCGTCGCCGTTCGCAGCAATTGGGCCTCCGTTACCCAACAACGTGGAAAATTTTGCGGATGGATTTAGGTGTGAAGACTTTCAAAATACCTACCGCAACGTAGAATTTTTGGTGAATGGGCACTTGGAAAGTTGGCCGAAGATTCACATTTTTACCGAAAAATTGTGTTCAGCGACATTTTTGGCTCAATGGGTACGTAAATAAGCAGAATTGTCGATTTTGGAGTGAATATCAGCCAGAAGCATTGCAAGAGCTACCAATGCATCCAGAAAAAGTCACAGTTTGGTGCGGTTTATGGGCTGGTGGCATCATTGGACCGTACTTCTTCAAAGATGATGCGAATCGTAACGTAACTGTGAATGGTGAGCGCTACCGAGAGATGATATCCAACTTTTTTTTGTCCAAAATGCAAGAGCTTGACTTGCATGACATGTGGATTCAACAAGACGGTGCCACATGCCACACAGCACGCGCAACAATGGACTTGTTGAGAGGCGAGTTCGGTGAACATTTTATTTCACGTTCGCGACCGGTCAATTGGCCGCCTAGATCGTGCGATTTAACGCCTTTAGAATATTTTTTGTAGGGCTATGTTAAAGCTCATGTCTATACAGACAATCCCGCTTCAATTGACGCATTGGAAGACAACATTGAAGCATTTATTCGTGAGATACCGGCCGAAATGTTGGAAAGAGTATGCCAAAATTGAACTAAGCGGATGGACCATTTGAGGCGCAGTCACGGTCAACATTTGCATGAAATAATCTTCAAACATTAAATTATATGGACCGTACTATCGATTCAAATAAAGATTTCATGCATTTTTCTGAATTTTATGTGTTTTTTTTTTTGGAAAACTTTCCTATAGCCCTTAAACAATCACCCTTTACAATAACACTTGATATACACTTAGTCTGTATAACAGTTTGGCAAATATGATTGTAAACGACTTATGCTCACTATAGTTTTGTAAACGTTGTTGCATATGAAGTCCCGTTATTTGAACGTTTTGTAAACGTTGCACATTGGGTTGAACATTGTGTTCTTTACGATTCAAGTGCTTATTTTTTTCATTAAATCCTTCAACGATGATGATGAAGATTATTATAATGAATTTAATGATGATGGTGAAGTAAATGATTTTAAAAAAGGTGCTTATTACCAATGAAAATTTTTTTTCAATATTTTTTTTTAAATGGTTATTTTTTATGTGTTTATGCTTATTCGTCAACAAAAAACAAGTAAGAAAATTATAGTCGGTCTAGACCGACTATACGATACCCTATACCATGCGTTTAGAAACCCTATCTCTTAGGCCCAACTAACTGGACATAGAAAATAAGCATAAACCAAATTTGAGTGGGATTTTTATTAATTTTTTTGGCTGCAGATATAAAAAAGTTCATATCGGATGATATATCTATAAAGGTGCTAGGTCCAAAAATGGACCGATCCTGATCATGTTTGGTAAAGTCTCTTGTATTTTGCAAAAATATGTACAAACAGAATTTGAGAAGAATCAGTGCAATATTTTTGTTTTTTAATAGATTTAACTGAAGATCGGGAAGAAGCTCTATATGGGGTCAAAGGGATCATTTTTGGACTACTCATTAGTGGATGTAATGAACGCATACAAACCCAATTTGAGTAAGATCTATATGACAATTTGGATCTTATGGCAATTTATGTCGATTTCATATGGGTAATTTGTATGGGGGCTAGGTCTGAACATGGACCGATTCTCACCAATTTCAATAGCGTTCATCCCATGGCCGATAAAAGCTTACATACCAAATTTCATCAAAATATATTCATATTTGCGACCTGCAGTTTGATTACAAGCTTTACATGGACACACAGACGGACGGACGGACGGACGGACGGACGGACGGACATTGTTAAATCAACTCAGAAAGTGATTCTGATTCGATCGGTATAATTAAAGATGGGTCTAGGTCAAATATTTTTGGTTGTTACAAACAGCAGCACAAAGTCATTATACCCAAACCACATAGTGGTATAGGGTATAAATATATAATATTTCCTAATGTAACTCTTTTGAGTTTAATTTGTGGAATTATGGAATTTGGATAAAATTTCAATTTTAAATTTTACTATTAATAATAATAAATATATATTAAATATTTATTCCTTTCTTATTTTTTAATAACAACGTATTTTTTTCTAAAAGCACATTAAATATGCTCTGTAACTTAATTTACTAATTTATCGCGTTTCGTTCCAAAGTTACAACTAAAGTTGTGATATAAGAACACTTTTCCCAAAATATAAAAAAGCGCCTAATAGCATAAATTTTTTTTTTCTAAATGCTGGTTTCCATCCATCAGTTAAAAATAACAATATTTTAAAACTACGTTTTCCGTGAATTAATAGCCACTTTGTTTACTATCGAACCCACTGTGCGTTGTTGCTTGTGATGTCCCGTTATTTTCGAAATTATTGTGAAATCCTCAGTCTTTTTCTTTTGTTTGAAGAGTGAAGTGTTTTTTTTAATACATAAAATATATACATATATAATATAAAGTTACAATTTGTATTAAAAAAAGTAAATATATTAGTTAGTAAATTTATATTTTTTAAATATTTGATATGACATATTTGAAATTCAATAGATGCTGCAATTTGCATTGGATTGCCAGAGGATGATTATATCAAAAATAAAAAAGCATTCTTCAAATTCGCTAAAAATAGACAAGAGTCTAGAAATATAAGACAAAGGCAAAGATAAATAAATAAAATAAAAAAATTATAAAAAATGAATAAAATTATATTTAAACCAGAATATTTGAAAAAGACTTATAATTGTATTTAAAAGCTTACAAAAATGTTACGATTATAAACTTACAAAAGTATTACGGTTATAAGTTTAAAAAATTATTACGATTATAAGCTTACTGCAAGCATGATTAGAATACTATTTTCTTGTAAGCTTAAGAGCTGTACGCAGCTTGTTAAGGAATCTTAACAGAAAATTTTCATATATTTCTTAAAGAAAAAAAAGCACAAAAGTGCCTTTCAGTCCAAAGCTAGAAATCAGCAGTTTTCTGTCAATTATTAAGAATTGTGTAATTGAAAACAAATCAATTCTTCGGTTCTGCTTTATTTGGCCTGCTAAACGCTTTTTAAGCTCAGTATCAAAATTACCCATCCGCTTCTTGTTTTTTTTTTTTTGCCGAATTTTGTTTGGTTTTTCCCTGGTTTGCAACTGAAAAATAACTTTTATTTTTTTAGCATATTACATTTTGTTTATGCTTACCTCTCCTGTCAAAATTCCTTTCAGAAAGAACGAAAAATTTGATATTCCTGCTCAAAGCATGGGTTGCATAACTTCATTTACGTCAAAAAAAAAGTAGTAAAAACAAATAATACTTTTTGAAAAAGCTGCGGACTATCAACAGAAATTTTTTGACTGAAAAATTCCTTAAGCATTTCTGAAGCGTACAGGCCTTTATTCTATAATTAGACTTCTAAACTTGTTCACAAGGGTTCAGTTTTCGTTATTAAGCAATTGTTAAGAAGCCTTATTTATGGTAGCAAGTTTGTTACAAGCTATTTTTATACTGTTTTGTTTATTGGGAACATTAACATTAACAAGAACATCATAGAAAAAATTACATTATTTGAAGATATATATTTTTTAATTTTCATTGATATCTCGGAACATAGGGAACCACTTTTGATGATTTTAAACAGCAACATGCTCAGGATGTCAATGAACCATTTTTACTAAAAATGCACAATACATGTGATCGTGATTTCCACAGACGGACAGACGGACACACACACATATTGTGGGGTATAGATTATTTCTTTTATTATTGGAAATGGAATTACATATTTATATATATCCACTGCACACTGGTGTGGAGGGTATAAACCAATTTTTGTTTGAATTATTTTAATTTTTCGCTGGGTGAGTGACCACATATTCGTACATAAATGACTTTGCTTTTTTTGTTGCTGGTTACCAATATATGTATGTATATGGAACTAAACACGCATATTGTTGTGTTGAAATATAAAAATTACTCTAATGAAGGCAAGCAATCTAAACATTTATTTAAGATGTTTCGACCTTGACTTTTAATCTAAAACATATGATTAAATCGAAATATATAATAGCAAAATAAAATTATTCCTTTTTTATACCCTATACCACTATGTGGTTTGGGTATAATGACTTTGTGCTGCTGTTTGTAACAACCAAAAATATTTGACCTACACCCATCTTTAATTATACCGATCGAATCAGAATCACTATCTGATTCGATTTAACGATGTCCGTCCGTCCGTCCGTCCGTCTGTGTGTCCATGTAAAGCTTGTAATCAAACTGCAGGTCGCAAATATCAATATATTTTGTTGAAATTTTGTTACTTGATCTTTTATCGGCCATGGAATGAACGCTATTGAAATTGGTGAGAATCGGTCCATGTTCAGACCTAGCCCCCATACAAATGACCCCTATGAAATCAACATATATTGCCATAAGATCCAAATTATAACACAAATCTCAGTCAAATTGGGTTTGTATGCATATATTACATCCACTAATCAGTAGTCCAAAAATGATCCCTATTGGACAACTCTTAGTCATAGGCCCCATATAGAGCTGCTTCCCGATCTTCACTTAAATCTATCAAAAAACAAAAATATTGCACAGATTTTTCTCAAATTTGGTTTGTATATATTTTTTCAAAGTGTAAGTGACTTTACCAAATATGGTCAGGATCGGTCCATTTTTCGACCTAGTCCCCATTTAAATATAGTATCCGATATGAACTTTTTCATATATGCAGCGAAAAAATGAATAAAAATGCCACTCAAATTTGGTTTATGAACATTTGCTATATCCAATTAGTTGGACTGAAGAGATAGGGTCTCTTAACCATGGTATAGGGTATCGTATAGTCGGGCTAGACCGACTATAATTTTCTTACTTGTCATATATCAAATATTGTAATTCTTTCTAAATTTTCTGAAACTTTAAAACTAAGCAGAAGCCAATATATACGGGCTCTTTAATAAATGTATTGTTGACACTTCAACCAAATCCACATTATCTCGCACACAAAAACCAATAGTCAACCTTTTTAAATTAAAGCTGTATCTTTATGCCAAAAAAGCAGCCTTTGAATTTTTTTTTCCAATGGCTGAGACACAAGGGTAAACACAAAAAAAAAGATATATGTATAACCATTGGCTTCTAATGGAACGACATCAGATAACCTTTTCCTCACTTGTACATTCATAAAACATAACTGACCACCCAAATTCCACACATAAATAAACACAAACACCCACATTTTTTCGCATAATTCCCTGACATACTCGAACCATCATGATTTTATTGTATTCGGCATCATAAATTCCTGTCATCAATATGGAATTTTCATTTGATTTAACAACAAACGTTTGATGGTTCTACGCCTGTTGGCAATTTCAAATGGGAAGCAACAGAGGATTATGAAATTATACGCAGTTGTTGTTGTATAGGTTGAAGACAATAGAAACAAAATAGATATGAGAAAAGAATTCACTTAATGTATTTGATGGAAAAGGTCGATTTATTTACTTGTTCTATGCCAGGCTGATTGGTTTATTTATTCATTGAGGCTGATAGTATTTTTTCAAATTGACGAAAATTTATTGTTCGTAAAATTAAATTTTTTTTTTAATTATATTAAATACTCTCAATGCTCCATTAAGGATATGTAATTAATAAATTTTTTTGTTAAACAAAATCAGTAAATACTAAAAAATTCACTATTTTGCGAATAGCAGAATTATTTATTGATATTATAAGTGATTACTTTGTCTACTATGTACTCTAATTGTAATGAGTTTGATCTGCTGTTTGCATTTACCTAAAATAATGGACTATTAGCCATTCTTCAAAGATACCGACTGACTGAACAATTTTTTGAATCGAATTAACGCTGTGTATCTGTTCTTTTGTCTGTCCGTTGGTCAATGTAAATTTTGTAAACGTCACAAAAGACATTTGAATATAATTCATTGTACTCACGGGTACACTGCATGAAAATGCAACTATTATGAAATTCTGAATTTACCAATTTTGTTCTTTAACAAATTTGCGTTAAATACTAAAATTAAGTTTTTTTCCTTTGGTGTCAAATTTGTTGCAAAAAATTCAATTGAAAAAAAAAATAGATAAATTAAAAAAAGTGTTTTTTTAGTGATGACAAAACAATGGATACTTTTATACTTCTCTACCAGAGTTGATTAAAACAGTAATAATAGGAGATGTTATGAAACAAAATATATAAATCTTAACCGTTATTTAAATATTTATAGTTTCAGTCGTTTTCTTTTAACTACTTTTAAAATAAAATAGTATTTTTTTATGTTTTCATCTTATAATTAGCTAGTATGCCGTGTCGTGCTACAATTAACCGAGACTTATTGATATGTATGCTTTCATGTTAAATTTTTTCTACGAAGTTCGTATTGTACAATTAAAAGATTTTATTTTATTTAATTTATTGTTTTTTTTTTATTTCAGCGCTTGCTGATATACAATATTTTTTGTTTTATTCATTCGGTGGTAAAATGAAAAAATTTTTCGGCGCTCTTACTCTGGAGCAAGCTACATATAGCTGCACATGAGAACAACATGGATATTCCAAGTTAAGTCCGGCAGCACTTAACGATTGCCCTTGAATTTTGAATAACAATTGGCAATTTTTTTATTTTAGCGATTTTTGATTTAAGCACTTTTTAATTTTGGCGACTTTTGATTATGCTGATTTTTCGTTCTGCCGATTTTTGAATTACGCGATTTTTGGTTTTGGCGATTTCCCTTTTTCGCGATTTTTGGTTTTGGGGATTTTTGATTTTGACGTTTTTTGAATTGGCAATTCCGCCCATGTTTTCCACTTCTACTCATTGGTAAATAATGGACTTGGGAAAAGTTTCAAGACTGTTCATAGTACTTCATATATTTTATATAGGAGCTGCTACGCCCCACAGTTGATTCGATGGTGCACAAAGTGGCGATTAATTCAGGGAAGCCGTAGTTTTAAAATATTGTTATTTTTTATTTATGGATATTCCTAAATGCATAAAAAACCAGCATTAAAAAAAAAGTTGGACAAAAGAAAATTTTTCTGTATTTTGGAAAAAAAATTCTTATTTCACATCTTTGGCTGAAACTTTGGAACGAACAGCGTGAAATTAATAGATTAAGTTGAAAATTTTCCATGTTTGGTCTCATTTCGCAATAGTTTAACAACGTGGTAATGAAACACACACAGAAAACAGATTCATTGCGGCTACCGAATGTATTGCCAACCGAATTGCGATAATGCTAATAACCGCATTTCGGGTTAACTATGATTACAATTTTATTCTCTTAACAGTAAATATTTTTTCATAATAGAAAATTTGCATATGCTATTAAATTTTTGTTGACACAATCGAAAATATAGTTATTCCACTTTAGAACAATTCGGTTGGCGAATATTTTTTCTGTGTGCAATACTTCATATCTAAGTACTTATAGGTATAGAGACCAAAAAAAAAAAAGAAAAAAGTATGACTTTAATCAATTTGTTAAAGTTGAAAAAATTTTCATCACATTTCATGAGCTAGAGTTTTTTGGCACAAAAGTGGTCTGGGGCATTTGTAATTTCTTGGCGACTTTTTATTTGGTTTTGAAATTATATAGCTTTTTGAAAAGATAATTTAGTACTGATATCGACTCATATAAAAACTTGTCGAAAAAATTAAACTTTAGAACGAAATTATCGTAAAATCTGAAAAAAGTCATATTTGCCCCAGATAAACACACTTGAAATTTTCAGTCGTGTTGAGGCACCTCTAAATTTTTTTAATTGACCCAAAACTTTGTATTTGGAAATTTTTTTGCTACGCGCATGTTTCTAGGGGATGAGACCGAGAGTTTGAACTCTTTTTTTTATTAAGGGCCACCTTATTAAATTAAGATTTTGTCCAAATTCACCCCAGCAAACCATCGCATTTTAATCGCTGCTCGTAAGTTGAAAAATGAAAATAAGATATCGTCTGCTCATACAAATAGGGGCCTTGTATATATTCGAAAACTGGGAAGCGATGAATCATTATATATACCCTCAATAGAAATATTAAAAGAGTTATTTCCTTTTCGAAACAATGATGAATTTCATGATGAAGCGATGCCAGATAGAAATGATGGAGCCTGATATATTTTTTTATAAAATTTAACAATTTTCTGATCACTTCATACATTTTATATAAATATTTTTTGATTTTCTACTTAATCTATTAATCTATTTCTCCTTAATTTTTCTTTGCAATTATTTTATTAATTTTAAAATTTGTATTAGTTTTGTTCCTTTTTTATTACCATTTATTCTAATAACATACAATTGTGTTGCTTTAAAATCTGTGATATATGATTTGTGGTAATAGTTATAGTTCCAAAGATAACGTTTTTAACATGGTAAGGATTCTGGCGAAACAAAAATCTGGACTCAAAATTGTTCATATAAATGCACAAAGTCTTAATAACAAGATAGATGAGTTTAGATATATTTTTGTTGCCTCTGGAGTTGACGTCATCTGCGTATCTGAAACCTGGTTCGATTCCTCAGTCAATTATTCAATTTTCAATTTGCCGGGATTTAAACTATTTCGTGCTGATAGGATAGCAAACGCTGGTGGTGTCTCAATTTATGTGAGAACGGAGATAAATTGTTGTGTAAAGCTAAGATCAGAGCCTACTAGTGAGATTGAGTTTCTATTTCTTGAATTAAACACGAAGGATAAAGAAAAAATTCTTGTCGCCTGCGTATATCGACCGTATAACTTTATTGATACCAAAGACTTGTTTGATAAAATTGAATCTCTGTCCTTATTGTACAATGACGTAATCATTTCTGGTGATTTCAATAGTAACCTGCTAGTTGATAAGTCACTTTCAGAGCCCATGCAAACGCTCGGTCTTTTGCCTGTTAATACGATCGTTCCAACCCATTATCCAAGTGGCTCGAACAGTTTACTTGATGTATTCTTTACTAATCATAAAAGCAAAATACTGCTTTACGATCAATTTTCTGCCCCTGTTTTTTCGAAGCATGACTTAATTTTTATGATATATCATACCTATGTTAACAATGAAGATGTACATTACACTTATAGAGATTTTCGTGGCATTGACTATACAGCGTTAAACCAGCGTATTGATTGCGTTCATTGGGATTCAATTTATGGTCTTGAGAATGTTAATGATCAAATTGCTTTCATTCAAAATAACCTTCTCACAATATTTTATGAAATTGTGCCTGAAAAAACAAGAACACTTAAACCTATACAGCCTCCTTGGTTTACTTCAATTATAAAATGTTTAATTGATAAACGAGATTTGGCATATAAACGTTGGAAGAAATTTAAAACGCCTGAGTTACATGCATTATTCAAATCCATTAGAAAGGAAGTTGTGAACTGCATATATATTGCAAAATCCAGTTATTATCGACAAAAATTCTCTTCAGCTATTGATAGCAAGAGAAAATGGAAAGAGATCCGTGAAATAGGTATTGGGAAAAGAAATCCTTGCACTGTTGGTTCTGATGTGGACGTTGATAAGTTAAACAAACAATTTGTCGAAATTCAAGTGAATAAACCAACTGAAAATGAGTACGAAAAAATTCATACTGTGCCTATTGAGAACTGTTTTGATTTTCGATGTGTGGATCAATCTGAAGTTCTTAAAAGTATTACATCAATTAAGTCAAATGCTGTGGGCTTAGATGAAATTAATCCAAGATTTTTAAAAATTGTCGTTCCTAAACTTCTTCCATTTCTTACGTATTTAATTAATACAATATTAACAAAATCAATTTTTCCTGATATGTGGAAAAAAGCAAAAATCATTCCTATTCCAAAGAATAACAGCGACTTCCGACCTATTGCGATACTACCATTTTTATCCAAGGTTATGGAAAATCTTATGTACCGGCAAATGAATGAGTATTTAAAGAATCAACATCTCCTGGGTTTAGACAGGACAGAAGCTGCATTACGGTTTTGATCGATGTAGTGGAAGAAATTAGATCAAAGCTGGATAAGAATATGGTATCATTTCTTGTGCTTTTAGATCACAGTAAGGCCTTCGATACTGTTGATCACTCGATTCTACTCACTAAACTCGAGAAAATCTTTAATTTCTCAAGTTCGGCTAATAAACTTATTTCCTCTTACCTTATTAATCGTAAACAAGTGGTTTCTTTAAATGGAGTGACTTCTAAAGCAGCGGATGTTGACAGAGGTGTGCCTCAGGGGTCCATTCTTGGTCCATTGCTCTTCTGTATGTATATTAACGATTTGCCTGAGGTTCTGAATTACTGTGGCGTACAAATGTATGCTGATGATGTACAGTTGTACTTAAGCAGCAGAATAGAAGATGTTCAACATTGTTCTGACTGTATTAATAGTGACTTGGATAATATACATAAATGGGCATGTACAAATGGCTTATGTATAAACCCTTATTTCAAGAAGTAATAAAAAAAGACTGAATGACAATATTTTTCTACATATTAACAACTCAAGAATCGACTTTGTTCAAACATCATCGAACTTGGGAATCACATTTAATGCTGAACTTTCTTGGTCTAACCATATAAATATATCAGCTGGTAAAGTTCATGGGATGTTGAGAAACTTGTGGGCTGTGCAATCATCAACGCCGTTTGAAATAAGAATGCTTTTGGCAAAAACCTATTTAATACCAGTTCTACTGTACGGGTGTGAAATATTTGCAAATTGCGACACTATTGACTTTAATCGCCTCGAGGTCACATATAATAATATAGCCAGATACGTTTTCAACAGAGGTAGACGAGATAGTATATCATCATATTCATACCAGTTATATAATACAAGTTTTAAAGATTTACTAAAATATAAAAGCCTTTTAATGATGCATAAGATTATTTATCTGAAGAACCCAGAATATCTTTTTAACAAAATTATTTTTGCACAATCGCCTCGTGGAATAAATTTGATATCACAAAAATACAAATATCTAATGTCTACTAGACAATTTTTCAACTACACCACGTGTCTTTGGAACAATTTACCATCATATATCCAAGTACAAAGCAACGCATTACTTTTCAAAAAGGAACTTAAAAAATTTTTTGTTCGAATCTATGTTAAATGTCAACTTTATTATGTTCATTATTATGTTAATTTTTATGATTAATTTACTTTATTTTTATTAATCTCGAAATTTACTGTAACTCAATGTTAATATTACAAATGTTACTTGCTATCACTGTAATTTATAAGATTTATTCTTGTTGTGATAGCAATTCAATAAAACAATATAATAATAATAATATTTTAAATTCCATAATTTCGCAAATTTAACTCAAAAAAGTCACATTAGGAAATATTATATATGTATTTTTTTGTCGATGAATAAGCATAAACACCTAACCAAATATTTTTCTTAGGCTAATTTGGTGGGCTGAATTCGAATCAGTAATTGATTTTTCTCTGTCACTTCAGGTTTTCGAGATACCAAAAAAAAATATTTTTATTCGTTTTTTACATAAAAAATCATTAGTTTATTTAAAAATCAAAGAATTTTCAAATGCGAATGGTGTTATTTGAACGTCGTTTGTATTTCGTAGGTTCGTTTTCACGTATTACAGTCCAGCAATAGTCTACCAGCATGCTTTTGTCCCACGCTCCCCTTGTTCGTCGTTCACCGCACCTTGGTTTTGTGGAAAAAAATCTAAATGCGAATGAAGAATATGGATTTTGAGTGATATTCGTATACCTAATTCGTGATAATTTTTCAATAATTCAGCAACAATTTGTCTGTAGTTTTCACTCTTATTTTTTCCGAGAAAACTGTCCACGATGCTCTTGAAAGAGCCGGCTGCATATTCTTTCTCCAATAAACATTGTGAAAAATTGTCATCATTCAATAGCTTCCTGATTTGAGGGCCAACAAATATGCCTTCTTTGATTTTAGCATGACAAAGTTCTTAAAAAGGCCCAATTTTATGTGCAGCGGCGGAAGAAGAACGTCATTTGGTAAACCCTCAGTTCTTTTTGGCCACTATGTTCTTACGCAATGATTACATGTAGCGCGACTATCCCATAGACAAAGGAAACAATATTTTGTGCAACCTCCTTGCATACCAGTCAACAAACCAATGACCCGAAACAGATTAATTTACAGTTATTTACGATGGTCTATGCTATACATACAAAGAAATTTAAATCACACACCTTGAGGTCACCGCAGATCTTCCATTTATGATCGTTGTATTTGAGTAATGTCAAAATTTCAGTTATTGATTCGTTGTTTTCCTTTGTATTACTGGCATGAGCAATTGGTATGGATGGTTTTTCATTCCCATTATGCAAAAGAAGAGCCTTTAAACTGTACTTAGAGCCATCAATAAATAATACGGTGTTACAGTCAAAATGCACTTTTGAAGAGACCTAGTGTAGGTTGTAGGCCTTGTTGAGTAGATCATTTGTCCATTTTTAGAATTTTGAATACACCCTCAAAATCTGAAGTTATGTCCAAAAAACGTTTTTTTAGGACTTTATGGACTTAAATATTTTTAACTTTTTCAGTTGTGGGTCGATTTTAAATTTTTAAACGGTTTTGGAAAGATGACTAAAGCTTTTCAAATATATATTATTGCTTATACTTTTAACAAACCCATGTGGAAATAATACCGCAAATATTTCAAATTTCCAGTTTTTTGGTGAGCTTTTTCGACTTAGGCGCCTTTTTTTTTCCTAGACATTGTTTGGGAACATATGTTTTTATTATTTTTATTTGAAAGCACATTTAGTAATGAGTAAATTGACACCTCGTTTTTTTAAAGCAAATGCTTATTGATAAATATTTATTATTTTTTAATAAAAGGGACTAAACCATATATAGGATAATTCAAGTTAAGGTCAACTGAGCATAATGTTAATAATATAGTGTCTTAGCATTACGGAAGAAACTATTTAAATTTTTATTTAAAACTGTTTTAATACATATTTGTATGTAAATTAATGTATTCATATACATACATTTATGTAACATATATATTTAAATTTTATACGTTTAAAAATGTTTGCTGGATCTTTTGCGTTTGTAGGACAAGTCATCAGTTTCTCTTTTAAGAGACCAACAGTAGTTAGCTAGCATTTTAACATGGTTTTTACCTTTTAAACGTTTTTCGATTTGTGCTATTTCTTGATGAAATCTTTCACCCTGTTCATCGCTAAATTGACCAAGGTTGTTTGGGAAAAAACTTAAATGGGATATTTAAAAATGAATTTTTATGGACATCCAGCATCCCATTGTTCCATAAGCTTCCAGAAACTCACGAACTACTTCCACGAAGTCATCACTTCTTTTATTTTCTACGATATTTTTACACAGGGAAATAAAACTTAACCAAGCTCGTTTTTCTACTTCATTTAATTTATCGCAAAAGCTGCCATCTAAAAAAATTTTTCTAACTTGTGGAACAACAAACACACCTATAAATCAATAAAGCATAAAAAAGTTACAAAATGCAGTATTTCGTTTAGATATATGAACAAAAGTTATACCTTCTTTAATTTTTGCGTCACTCACTTTTGGAAAAACTGATTTTAAATGTAAAAAAGCCTCGCTGTCTTTGTCTAGTTTTTTTTTACAAATTGCTTCATATATCCCAACTTCAGATGCAATGGTGGTAAAATAATCTTGTCGCTTTGCACTAGTTGGATGTTGACTACATTTTTTCGCCTATTTTAAACAAATTTCTTGGTGGCCAATCACTATATTCATATTGTTTTCTCCACGACTGTTCCATTCGCAAAGGTAGCATGGAAACTTCGTATATCCCCCTTGAATACCGAATAGGATTGTAAGGATTTTAAGTCCGACACAATTTGCCATTGAAATTGTTTGTAATCAACTAAACGTAAAATTTTTTCCATTGTTGTATACGTTTCCTTCATATCCGTAGCGTAGCGATTGGAACAGATGGCAGCTCATTCCGGTTATGGAGTAGTACTGCTTTTAGGCCTAACAAATGTGTAGATTGAAAATATAACTACAAGTTTTGACAAAGTTTTTCTAATCTACTGCATACTTACTTTTACATGACCCATCTATAAATAATCTCCAATCTTCTGGCAGATGTTTATGACCAAAACTGGCAAATTATTCGTTTATATCTGTGCAATATACAAGGTTATTGATTACTTCGTCAGCTTTAAAAAGCTGTTCAAATAACATAACATTGTTTTCCCTTTGAAATGCGACTTTAAAGTCTTTTTCCACTATATGCCACTGTTTAAGCCGGGATGCCAAAATCTCTGTTTGTCTCATTGACAGTTCCAAGTCACGAACAAGATCACGATAATCCTTATTTGATACTAAATGCTGTTCGTCCAATGTTGTTTCAATTGGAGTAAACGTACTATCATTTTCCGTGTCATCAAAATTTTTGTCACTTGTTTCAGGTGTATTTTCAGCTTTTTCTACTTTACGTTTTGTTGGCTTACTTACAGTCAAAACATTAGCATATTGTATGCGGTCTCGTGTTTTATAATGGTGACCAACTAACTTAGTTTGGCAGAAGTAGCAATCTTCTTCTTTATGGTAACTTTGATGATGCCATTGCATTGGAGTAGAAAACGTTAAAGTCCGTGTATTAAGTTTTTTAGGTTTCCAATGCTTAAGTCCCGAAGAGCAAGTGGAGCAAACATACCTTTGTTAAAAGGTCTAACCACAGTCTTATTATTTTTCAAATTAAAACGATGTTTTTTGTCCACAAACAAACCGCATATGTAACAAAATTGATTTCGATTTTCACACATTTTGTTAAACACAAAACTTTCACATAAACATGAAAAACATGAAAACATTGATTTGAAATAAAAGTAATAAAACAAAGTAATTAAACAAGTACCTTACAGATCTTATGAAAAATAGTATCCACGTTTTTAATACTTCTTTTGTTCAACACAAAACTTTCCGAAATTCAAATGATTTCTATTAATATTTCACATAGAACACAATTTCACTTTTAATATCAGCACTTATCGAAAATATTTTACACATTTTAAAATTTCTTTATATTTAACTATACCACGTGTTTTTTAAGTAAACAATAACTGTAAAAATGTTTGCATGTAAAACAGTTTATATCAGGGACAGAAAATAACTGTTATTTTTAAAAATTTACATGAAAAAAGCACACATAAAAAATGATCGTAGAAAATTTTGGTTGTTATCATTATGATACATAGGTGATGTACATGCAAATTTTTGTATGACTTTTAAATTTGTGCCATTTTTGATAAAAGTCAAAAAATAACTTTTAATTTTGACTTTTATTTTTTAAGGCAAAAATTAAAAGTTATTTTTGACTTTTATTATTTTACTCAAAAAATAAAAGTTATATTTTAACTTTTAATATTTTAAGGCAAAAATAAAAGTCATGAATTAAATATTGCATAGTAATACGCTAGTTTTATTGCCTCCAATGCTATAAATGATAAAACATCCGTTATCACAATTTCATGAGCAATGCAAAACATAATTCTCTTATTTTGTTATTAATAATTATTGTTGTAATAACTGCATAAGTTTTAATTCTTTTAGTATCCCAGGAAAAACAAACATTACCAAATAATGGGTTTTATAATGAGATGTAACTGGTTGAAGTTTGCCTGATAAGCTCATTATTTTAACACGGAGATGTCATTGGAGGTAACTAGTTGACATTGGATTCATTATTTTCAATTTGAAAGTAATGCAGTATGCAAGGCGCTGGCATGAAATGTAAGTAGCTGTATAACACATTATTAGTAACGCCTTATTTTCACTTTAGAATTAATGCAGTGGGCAGTGGTAGGTCATTATTGGTAATGCAAAAATCAATGAGCTGCTATTACGAAATTTTTGCTGGGATATTTTTTTCAATGTGAGTTTAATATAGAATTATTGAACTGATAACAAATGATAACGTTCAATCGCGAATTAGAAATCATAGGAGATTGGGTTATTTTTTTTATTTTCAATGGGTAGAAAACGAAATTTGTATGTGCGCGACTTTTTTATTATCGCAGGTTTAAGAGGGAAATGTAAGGTTTGTAACAAATATATTGATGTGAGTTATGTAACTAATATGAAAAGACATTTGAATAAAAACCATAGTGAAATGTTTAATGAACATAAAAAGCGGTCGAAACGAGAGGAATATGAAGCAGACAAAAATGATAAAAAAAAAAATTAAATTTACGGTTGAAATGTCTGTAAGTGATGTTATTAATGCCTGCATTAGTTTGTTAACTAAAGAATCGGTGCCTTTGTCATTTTTTGATTCAGACTCCTTTCAAACTTTAACAACTCAATTAAGTTGTTAAGTTGTTTTGGTCTTAAGATTCCAAAAATTAACTCTAAAAATGTTATGACTTTTGTGAAAGAAAAATGTGAAAAAAATTAAAAATAAGATTCAAAATTTAACATCTGAAAGAGTGATTTGTTTGAAAATAGACACTGCTACTCGTAATGATAGAGCCATATTGGGTGTAAATGTGCAAGAGATAATAGGCAAGAAAATAGAAATATTCACACTGGCCATGGTTGAGCTAAAAAAGAAACATACTGCTGAAAATTTAAAGAAGGAAATCGAAAATGTGTTGAATAGTTTCAAAATAAATAAAAAAACAAATATATGCAATAACAACTGACAACGGCCGAAACATGGTGAAAGCGATAGAACTCTTATCATTGTGCAGTGAAGATGATGAACAAAATGACAACGGTAGGGAAGATAATTATGAAAACATTGTGGATAACATAGCTTTTGATAACATCATCTACATTAAATGTGCTGCACACACCTTGCAACTAGCTGTGAAAGACTTCTTAGGAAAGAAAACGTAGTAAAAAAAGTCGCGGGAAATTGTTAGAATTTTGAGAACTCCTGCGTTTCGGTAAGTTATTTCGCACAATGTTACATTGACGGTCTATATTTTCATTAATATTATATTTTTATCCTAGGTATAGTATACGAAGTACTAATCAGCCTAAACCGCAAATGGACGTACCAACACGCTGGAGTTCTACTTATAACATGCTTAAACGACTCATAGAATTGAAAGGTTTCTGTATTGAACATTTGCCAGCATTCGAACAGCTACAAAGTCAGGAATGGTTTGAAATAGAAGAAATTCTAGAAGTTCTAGCTCCCGCGAACACTCTGACCCTAAAACTTCAAAAATCATCTTTACTATTGGGAGATTTTTATAAGTATTGGCTTGAGCTGATTTTTGAATTAAAAGACGTAAACAGCGATATGAGCAAGCAAGTGCTGGTGCATTGAAGGAAGACAAACAAAGCTACTTGAAACGATACAGTGTATGCTGCTATATTTTTAGATCCAAGATTTATGCGTGTGCTGTCCCAAACAAAAATTGAAGCTGCTAAAAATCATCTTAAGAAAATTGTGCTCCAAATACAAATCATGGTAAGCTTAGTTAAACGCTTTATTAACTATTTTAAAACATCCTCATAATTATTTTTATTTGAATTTAAGGTAAACGTAGAATCCCAGCCTATATAAATACGGACAATTTTGAAGAAGACTTATTTCTAATTGCTGAAAACTCCGTCGCAAGCACGTCATCCTTGTTAAGGAATGGATTGAAGGATATGGAACTCAATTATTCCTCCTCGGATGACGACGATGTAGTAACTGATGGTACCATTCGACAAGCGTATTTTGAAATCGACAACTACAAAGAAAAACGCTTAGATGTTGTAGCTGATTTACTAGAATATTGGGATAGTAAAAAATTTACTCTACCATGACTGCACAAACTAGCACTTATTGCACATTCTGTACCTGCAACTCAAGTCAGTGTAGAAAGGTCATTTTCAGCACTCAAATTGATTTTGGGGGATTTGAGATATAATTTATCTGAAGAATAATAATAATAATAATAATAATTTTTATAGACTTCTGTAATATACATCAATTATTATTACATATAAATTGGAGGCAATAGCGTATTACTATGCAATATTTAATTCAAGACTTTTATTTTTGCCTTAAAAAATTAAAAGTTAAAAAATAACTTTTATTTTTTCAGTAAAATAATAAAAGTCAAAAATAACTTTTAATTTTTGCCTTAAAAAATAAAAGTTAAGAAATAACTTTTATTTCTGCCTTAAAAAATAAAAGTTAAAAAATAACTTTTTTTTCTTGACTTTTTCGATAAAAGTCATAACAGTTACTTACGGTCCCTTGTTTATATACATAGCATATACTAGGAAAAATTATATCTGTATATTTAAATAAAAATATTGTATTAACAATTATTAACCAATTTTAAAAAACAAGGTGTCAATTTACTCACTGCTAAATGTGCTTTCAAATAAAAATAATAAAAACATATGTTCCCAAACAATGTCTAGGAAAAAAAAGGCGCCTAAGTTGAAAAAGCTCACCAAAAAACTGGAAATTTGAAATATTTGGGGTATTATTTCCACATGGGTTTGTTAAAAGTATAAACATGTATGTATATATATTTGGAAAGCTTTAGTCATCTTTCCAAAACCGTTTAAAAATTTAAAATCGACCCACAACTGGAAAAGTTAAAATATTTAAGTCCATAAAGTCCTAAAAAACGTTTTTTGGACATAACTTCAGATTTTGAGGGTGTATTCAAAATTCTAAAAATGGACAAATGATCTACTCAACAAGGCCTACAACCTACACTAGGTCTCTTCAAAAGCGAATGCATTTTTTTCTATTTTGTGACATAGTGTAATCAACATTCAGTTTTACCACATGGCTGGTTCATTTTTTGAAATAAACCATCAACATCAGAACAGTATAGAATAGAGTGTTTCATTTCAAAATATGCAGCCAGTTCCAAGCTTCCATTTCTATAGACTGTTACTTTTGTATCAACTGCAAGATGTTTCCACTCCTGCATGTGTGAAGCTAGTAATTCTGCGTCTTGCTTCATTAAATGTAAATCCCGAATTAGAACATTCCGCTCAACTTGAGTCACTAAATGGCGTTCACCATCAGCTTTATACAAACTACCACTGCTGTTGAAAGATGTTTCGGACTCACTGCTCGTAGCACTAGGAATGACTGGTAATGGTTCATTTGGTGGACGTTGAACTGGTTTGGAAACCGATGGGACATTCGCGTAAGTAATATTTTTTCAATTTTTCATATTTAATCCAGCAACTTTTGTTAAACAGAAATAACAATCGGTTTGGTGGTCTCTCCAAAGTACTGGAATTGAAAAATCGAATCAGATATTCTTGCCATTAGACCACTTGTATAAAACAGTTCTGCAACTATTGCAAAACATTGTCGGTGTCCACGGTTTGTCCAAGTTTCTGACAGAAAAACCAAAATAATGAAAATATGCAACTTTTAATGATTTTGATATTGCATAGGTCGAAAAATGTAACGATCCTGACCATATTTGGTAAAGTCACTTATATGTTGAAAAATATATACAAATAAATTTGAGAAAAATCTGTTCAATGTTTTTGTTTTTTGATAGATTTAAGTGAAAATCGGGAAGCGGCGTTATATGGGGGCTATGACTTAGAATTGGCACATGGGGTTTACTTTTGGACAACTGATGGATGTAATAAACACACATAAACTCAATTTGACCGAGTTCTACATGATAATTTGGATCTTATGGCAATTTAAGTCGATTTCATAGGGGTCATTTGTATGGGGACTAGGTCTGAACATGGACCGAATTCCACCAATTTCAATAGCGTTCATCCTATGGCCGATAAAACTTACATACTAAATTTCATTAAAATATATTCATATTTGCGACCTGTAGTTTGATTAAAAAGTTTATATGGACACACAGACGGACGAAAGGACGGACGGACGGACATCGCTAAATCGACTCAGAAAGTGATTCTGAGCCGATCGGTATAATAAAAGATGGGTCTAGCTCAAATATTTTTGGTAGTTACAAACAGCAGCACAAAGTTATTATACCCAAACCACATAGTGGTACAGGGTATAATAAACAAGACGTGATAGCCCAATTGGTATGCCAGATTCGAATTCAGCGCACCCAGATTAGTTAAAAAACACGCTTCGTTTCTGCAGTCAATTTTTATACCTTGAACTTTTTTACATCTGCAGCAAAAAAAAATAATTATAACGCCACTCAAATTTGGTTTATTCTAATTTTCTACCTCCAACTAGTTGGACCAAAGAGTTATGGTCTCCAAACCATGGTATAGGGCAGGCATGCGGCCCACGAACGAATTTATGCAGCCCCATATAAATTTAAAAAAAATTACAAAATTTAATTTATTTTAATTCAAAAAAAAATCAAAACATTAATACCAAAATTTCAAAGTATTGTTCAAAAATAGCATTAATACGAGTACAAATTTTCAATAGGGCCACAAAAATAATACAAATTATTTGAATGTAACGTCTGTTAGCATGCTTTATTTTTTCTATCAGAAACAATGTAGCATGTACAAAAAAATGCATTTTAAAAATTGTATGTTTGCAAAACACACTCATGATTTGAAATGCAAACGACAGAGCATAATAATTTTTCCCTCTCGTTTTTTATAGTTCATTATTTTCAGGGTTGTCAACTTTAAAATATCAAAAAGCACTTAACCGACAAAAATCGCATTATTTGAAAAAAACACTATATTTTCCATTTTTTATTTTTGCTTTTTTCAGTGAAAGCCCTGTTGTCCTGAATGCTTGGGGATGAGAGCTGTCCCGATAAATAAATGTTTCATTAAAACTAGATATTTTTTTCTTTCGAAACAGAAATTTTCTTCTTTCAATCCATTTTTAATGTGAAGTAAAGCATTAACTGAATGTAATGGCAATGGGTTTTTTATTTTGGATTAGAAAAGGTTCATGTCGCTAAAACCCCTCTCAACTTTAGCGTTTTAATAAGAAAGCGACAAAAGTTTAATATCGAGATTAGCTACAGCTTCAATTGTGGATTCATAATTTTGCAATTTCATCAGGTGGATTATTTGCCATCCATTTTCAATACTTGACAAAATTTCAAAATTAGATTCGACTTGTGATGCTAACAGCAATTAAGGATTTGGTGTTACTGATGTTAAAAAAGCACTAAGCACTAACTCGAAAAATTTTCGCGTCAAAAATTTTAAAAAGCACTAAAAACAGTGCTAAAAGCAGTAAGTTGACAACCCTGATTATTTTATTCTCTTTATACCCTATACCACTATGTGGTTTGGGTATAATGACTTTGTGCTGCTGTTTGTAACAACCGAAAATATTTGACCTAGACCCATCTTTAATTATACCGATCGAATCAGAATCACTTTCTGAGTTGATTTAACAATGTCCGTCCGTCCGTCCGTCCGTCCGTCTGTGTGTCCATGTAAACCTTGTAATCAAACTGCAGGTCGCAAATATGAATATATTTTGATGAAATTTGGTATAGAAGCTTTTATCGGCCATGGGATGAACGCTATTGAAATTGGTGAGAATCGGTCCATGTTCAGACCTAGCCCCCATACAAATTACCCCTATGAAATCGACATAAATTGTCATAAGATCCAAATTGTCATATAGATCTTACTCAAATTGCGTTTATATGCGTTCATTACATCAATTAATGAGTAGTCCAAAAATTATCCCTTTGGCCCCATATAGAGCTGCTTCCCGATTTTCACTTAAATCTATTAAAAAACAAAAATAATGCACTGATTCTTCTCAAATTTTGTTTGTATATATTTTTGCAAAATACAAAAGGCTTTACCAAACATGATCAGGATCGGTCCATTTTTGGACCTAGTCCCCATATAGATATAGCACCCGATATGAACTTTTTCATATCTGCAGCCAAATAAATTAATAAAAATCCCATTCAAATTTGGTTTTTGCTTATTTTCTATGTCCAGTTAGTTGGGCCTAACTGATAGGGTTTCTAAACGCATGGTATAGGGTATTGTATAGTCGGTCTAGACCGACTATAATTTTCTTGCTTGTTTTTATTTGCCTTGTTGAGATAACAGAACTGTGCGTATTTGATTTCTGCGTATTTTTAGAAATTGTAAAGGTAGCAGCAAATTTATTAGATGAAAACTGCAAAAACAATAACGGTTTGTTTCTTAACATGAACACTATGCATTTAGATACGATTTTGTTAAGATTTTATTTTCTGAAAAAATTCTTTAGTGTTTTAACGATCATTGCAGTGTAAAGTTTTATTGTGTTATGTGAGTTGTGCCCCCACATTTTACAAATTATTAATTTAAAGTTTTAGTTGGTAAGCTTTTATATATTATTCTTTTTAATTTGAAAACATGAAATAGAATTAAAATGTAAACCTTCAGTTACCATTAAATTTTTTATACATATTGTACCAACCATTTCATAAAAAGTTTTTTATAAAAGCATGTTTTGAAAAATAATTCAATTGAACTTTAAAATTTTGTTTAAAAAATTTAAAAACCAAAATTGGTAAAATTGGACGATTTTTTAATTATGTATATCTCATGTTCATTTTATTGAAATTAACTGGTAATACTCAACATATATCGGTCCCGCTTTTTACTTTTAAGGAATTAAAATGGCATCAACGAGCAATAAAAAACGTAAGATATGTGATGAAAACAGAAAATTCCAGTCCGAATGGACACACAAATTCGGATTTTTTGAAAATAAGGGCATACATATATGCCTCATTTGCATAACTACTGTACCAAATAACAAACTTTACAATTTAAGTAGACACCATGAAAAATTTCACTCATAATTTGCCAAAGATTATCCCCTTAATACTAATCTTAAGGTGCGTTCAGACTACGCAAATATTTGACCAAATAAACGTAACCCATAATTTTATAAAAGTTTTATTCAATCTTACATGATATATAAAAGACAAAATTAAGTTATGTTTTATTGCATTAGTAATATCTAATATATTTATCTATATTCTATATCATATATTGTATAACTTAATGAAAATTATACAAGGAAAATTATACATTATTTAGGGGTTACGTTTATTTGGTCAAATATTTGCGTAGTCTGAACGCACCTTTAGAGAGACTAAACTGAAGGCAATGCAGTCAAATATTGAAAAAGAACAGAACATTATTTCGTCTTTTAGCAATGGAAATGACAGATCACTTGAAGCAAGTTACATAATAGCTTGGGATATTGCCCGTGATAAACGTCCTGATGGGGAAGCAGAGTTAAGAAAACACACTATGAAGAAGGTTATGAGCATTCTCGACACTGATAACAAAAAGCTGCATAAAGCGATAGATCAGCTTTCTTTATCACGGCGCACAACCGAGTGTGGGATTGGAGATATCAGCACTTTTATTGAAACAAGTTTAAAAAACGATCTAAAAAATTCTGCAGCATTTAGTTTAGCTCTTGATGAATCCACAGATGTTAGCGACGTTCCTCAATTGGCGATCTTCATTAGGTCTGTATCAGTTGAATTTAATATCCCTGAAGAAATGTTAGACCTTGTAGGTCTTTCTGAAACAACGCGAGGCATTGATGTAAAAAAAGCGCTTTTCGAAGTAATTAACGAATTTGAATTGCCACGAGATAAACTTTTTAGTGTTGCCACAGATGGAGCACCTGCAATGGTGGGTAAAAATCAAGGTTTGATTTCTCTTTCAAATAAAGAGCCGGATTATCTACCAATTCACTGTATTATTCATCTGGAACTTTTTTTTTTTTTTTTTTTTTTTATATATAATCTTTATTCCATTAATAAATAAATTTACAATTCAATAATTAGTGCCTCAGCGTCCAATGGACATTATAGAGGCGAGTTGGCAAACTATTTTAAACAAGAACTAAATATATGTATACATAATTCAGTTTAGAGTTATATATATAAAAAAAGAAAAAAAAAAGTATATATATGTTAGAGCAAAAAAATACTTTGCTCAATTCAATTTGAAGTGCTTTTCAATTTTTGTCATAAAGAATATGACGTCAGATCTGTACACCTGAAAAGTATAAAAAGGGAAAAGTGAAACTGAAAAGTTTGTCATTTTTATAAAAATATTGGTGGTGTACAGAATTGAAAAACAATAAAATAAAAAAACTAGAAATATCTAAAAAAAAAAAGGGTTTCTATCATCAGAAGTGGGATAAATTCAGCCTACACTACACTCTAGTGGGAAGATGACTGAAGATGACTCCAATCTAAGAGGTCAGATTCAAGAAAATTTGAATCTGCAGGCGGAAACTCCAGAGTCGAGCTCTAACAATTTTGTAATTACGGTGCAAGCAATTAATAAAATTTTAGAATCTACACAAGGGTCACAATCAACCGGCGCGTTGGTGGGTTTTCCGAGTTTTGATCCGGATCACTCCCGCGTTGATATTCAGAAGTGGTGCACGGATATTGATGCAAGGGTACAACGAGACGGTTTACAGAATTTTGACATTTTGCCTAGAATACAAGTTTCTCTGCTTGGGAGGGCAAAATTATGGTTCAACAAATACGGATACGATTTACGTGCTTCTTTGATACACGCTTTTTCTTATGGTACAGACATTATTACACAACTCAGGAAGGTCGCCAACTCAGAAAGCAATGAATATGCTTCCTATACGGAGTTCGTAATGGAAAAGGTTTGCCAAATAAATCAATTACCTTTTGAAATTCCAGAAGACAAAATGGTCAAAATTGTCATCGGATGCATTAGTGAGGTGAGTTTGAGAAATTCTCTTACATTTGTTATGCCATCAACTGTGCAAAGTTTGATGAGTCATTTGTCTTCGATACGAGAAAAACCTTTGCGAAAAGTAGAAAATATAACACGCCGTTCGCAAGAGAATAAACCATTATTCAATATTGAAAAAGAAGACAAGTTACCTAATCCATTGAAACGTAGGCGCGTAGAGGATGAGAAACTTTGCTATGGATGTGGAAAAAAGGGCCATATTAGAGTTCATTGCATGGAAAAACAAAAAACAAACGAATTGGTTGTACAGAAAATACCAAGCAAACCCATAGGAACCAAATTTAAGTGTTCTTTTTGTGGAAAATCTGGACACGAAGAACAAACCTGCTGGGCTAAACAAAGAGCTGACCGAAAACAAATAAATCTATGCAAGATTTCGTTGGTATCAGATAATTACACTCCAGTGATTATCAAGGGAAAATTATATCGTTGTCTTCTCGACACGGGATCTGATTGTTCGTTGATAAGATCCGACATTGCTGACAAAATATCTGCAAAAAGAACTACAAATTTACTGTCTGTGCAAGGTATTGGGAGAGAACCTATTTTACTATCTGAGAGGCTTGAAACATTTGTAGAATTTGAAGATCTTATTGTTGAGGTTAGCCTTTATTTGATTGATAAAAAACATTTACGAAATGAAATTATTATTGGAAGAGACATTTTGAAAGATCCTACGATTACAATTACGGTTACTGCCAATGGATCGTACTTACATCGCAGTAAGTCAGCTTTTTGTCTCAAAAGCAAAAATATTGTTACCACAACTGGTAGTATGTCAAAGCCTCATACAAAGGAGCTGAATGTTATTTTCGATAAGTACTCCAAACACTTTATAGCGGGTTTTCCTACGGCAAGGGTAACTACAGGATCCTTAAGTATACGTTTAACGAAATATGCCAATATTTTCTTTAGGCCATATAGGATGGCACACAGTGAGCGGCAGATAACAAAAGAAATCGTTGCAGATTTGATAAATAATGGTATAATAAGAGAGAGTCACTCACCGTTTGCGAGCCCAATGATTCTTGTCAAAAAGAAAAATGGACAGAATCGCCTTTGTGTAGATTTTAGAGCACTAAACAAAATAACTGTAAAGGATCGCTATCCTTTGCCGAGGATAGAAGATCAACTAGATGAATTGTCTGGAAATAAATATTTTACATCATTGGACATGGCATCTGGTTTTTACCAAATTCCAATTGCTGAGGATTCCATAGAAAAAACTGCTTTTGTCACACCCGATGGACATTATGAATATTTGCGTATGCCATTTGGTCTCGCTAATGCACCTGCAGTTTTCCAGAGGGCTATAAACGTGGCTTTAGGTGAGTTACGAAGCAAATTGGCTTTGGTATACATGGATGATGTGTTGATAACATCCAAAACCATTGATGAAGGTCTTGAAAAGCTTGATATTGTACTCAAGGCATTAGTTGGAAGTGGGTTTACCTTAAATATGGATAAATGTAAATTTCTTCAAACTACTATTGAATACTTAGGACGAGAAGTATCTGGAGATGGTATACGACCAAGCAAAACCAAAATTGATGCATTAGTGAGTTCCCCGACACCAAGTAATGTTAAGCAAATACGTCAATTTATGGGGCTAGCGAACTATTTTCGAAAATTCGTACCAGAATTTGCTGCAAAAACTGCCTGTATCACGGCATTGACTAAAAATAATACGGAATGTGTATGGAGTAATGAATGTCAAGCAGCAAAAGATTACATAGTAGAACAACTTACAACTCGACCATTATTAGTATTGTTTAATCCTGATCTTCCAACAGAGCTGCATACGGATGCAAGTGCAAGTGGATATGGAGCTATCTTATTTCAGCGAGTTAATGGAAAATTGCATGTAATTGCTTATTATAGTCAGGCAACTAAGTCGTATGAAGCAAAATATCATAGCTATGAGTTGGAGACACTTGCAGTGGTAAATGCGATGAAACATTTTAGGCATTACCTAATCGGTGTTAAGTTCTTGTTGGTTACTGACTGTAACGCTTTAAAGGCAACAAAAGAAAAAAAGAATTTACTTCCTCGCGTTGCTCGTTGGTGGATTTTTCTTCAAGATTTTGAGTTTGAGGTTGTATACCGAAAAGGAAAGACTTTATCACAAGTAGATTACCTTAGCCGAAATGTGCCAACAAAATCTTGTTATCAAATTGAGAGTTTGTCCGAAACATGGTTGCATATTGAGCAGCAAAATGATCCAGGTACGTTAGAAATCATAGAGAAAATTAAAAGTGGCGATACCAACACATCAACGCAGTTCAAACTCAAAAACGGATTGTTATACAAGAAACTGGAAAATACTAACAAACTTTATGTACCCGAACAATGTCGATTGTCATTAATGAGACGTTTCCATGAAGAAAACTGTCATGTCGGATGGGAAAAGACTCTTATGAAGATTCGAGAACATTTTTGGATGCCGCATAAGACTAAAAATGTCAGAAAATTTGTGAATTCTTGTGTAATCTGCCTGGTGGCTAAAAGGCCGTCTGGAAAGAAACAGTGTGAACTTCACCCAATAGAAAAGAAGCCAATTCCATTCGATGTGGTTCATGCTGATTTTATGGGACCATTTGACGGAAAAGACTATCGTTACATCTTCATTTTGATTGATGCTTTTACAAAATTTGCAGTTTTATTCCCTTGTAAAAGCCTTACAGCTGCAGAAACTGTTCAAATGTTTTATAACTATGTAATGCTATTTGGAGCTCCAGCCAAACTTGTAAGTGACAGAGGCACTAATTTTACTAGTGCTGAGTTTAAAAACTTCTGCATGTCGTTTGGGATAACACATCATTTGATTGCTCCTGGTGCTAGTAGAGCTAATGGCCAAGTGGAACGTTATGTAGACACTGTTGCTAACTTATTGAGAACTAATTTAGATAAATGTGGCGAATGGACTGGTTATATCAGTCGTGTACAACTAGCTCTTAATACAACGGTTAATAAAACAACTGGATTTTCTCCGTTGAAGGTATTAACAGGTATATCGGGACGGACTCCAGATATTAGTGCATTTTTAGCAGAGCTCGAAATTGAGCCACAATTTGACGACGTAGAAGAAATACGAAAGCTTGCCAGTGAACGAGCAGAGTTAAATGCAACTCGAATGAAAATCAGATTTGATCAAAATAAATGCAAACCAACTCAATTAAAAATTGGACAAAAGGTTGTCTATTGTAGTAACCAGAGGCGCAAATCGAAGTTACAGCCGTATTATCGTGGTCCTTATGAAATAGTTGGTGTCCTTCCCAATGATCGATATAAGTTGAAGAAAGCAAACTGTAAAACTTTTATTGTTGCAGCAAGAGAGGTCATTCGGCCTTTAAATGAGAGTGAAGACGAGAAGGATGTTAGTAACTAATATGAGGTAAAATTTTCTGCAAAATTCTCTATTTAATAAGAATCGAATTCATGAGCAAGCTTAAGATTGCCTCTGAGTCATAACTTTCAGTTTATGTGTTGAAGTTTTGAACAAGCTTAAGATTGCCTCTGAGTCATAACCTTCAGTTTATGTGTTGAAGTTTGAACAAGCTTAAGATTGCATCTGAGTCATAACTTTAGTATATGTATTGAAGTTTTGAACAAGCTTAAGATTGCCTCTGAGTCATAACTTTCAGTTTAAGTGTTGATTTGCAAACAAGCTTAAGATTATCTCCAAGTTGCGATTCAAGAATTAACATCTGAAATAATGATTCTGTTTACAGCTCTGGATATCTGGTGGTTAATTGTAGAAGAGGACAGATTACTGCTGTGGAATTTGGGATAATGAATTTGTGGTTTCTGTAAACTGTTTGTTTTCTTGTGATTTTAGCTTGTTCTTTCTGTAATAAACAAATGACTGTTTTGAAAACAAAAGTTTTGAATTCATCGAGAGCGATGATTTTACAGGATGGCCGTGTTAGAGCAAAAAAATACTTTGCTCAATTCAATTTGAAGTGCTTTTCAATTTTTGTCATAAAGAATATGACGTCAGATCTGTACACCTGAAAAGTATAAAAAGGGAAAAGTGAAACTGAAAAGTTTGTCATTTTTATAAAAATATTGGTGGTGTACAGAATTGAAAAACAATAAAATAAAAAAACTAGAAATATCTAAAAAAAAAGGGTTTCTATCATATATATAAATACACATTAAGTAAAATAAAAAATAAAAATCTATCTATAAGAAAAGTAATTAATTGTATATTTACAATGAGATAAATATTCTTTGTTGCAAGATCTAATTACGAAAGAAGCATTTCCAATTTTTCAAGTAAATATTCTTTTATCTTTCTTTTAAAAACTGATATTCTTTCAATGTTTTTGAGATGTTGTGGAAGATTGTTATAATCCAAACTACCCATGTGCTCCACTCTCTGTCTTGTGGTTTCCAATCTACACCTTGCAATTCGCAAATTCATGTTGTTCCTCGTATTAAACGCTGTTCGATTTCTGGAATATGAAATGGTATGATGACCAATATCATGTAAGGATTTATAGACATGAAGCAATAATTGCATTTTATGTAATCCATAAATTGACAAAACTGTCAATGATACTTCTTTATAAAGAGATAATGTTGGAAATGTTAGTGGCAGACTAAAGACAGACTTCAATGCTTTATTTTGGACTCTTTGTAATGATTTTAATTCGGTGCTTTTTTTATAGCCATATATTATTGGCAAATAATTCAAATGGCTATGTATCAATGCTGAAGACGTTTCAAAAACTTCCCTTCCATCAATAAATATACTAAAGTCTTGGTTGTCATTTATATATGGTCTGAATCTCAATAGTTTAGCAAACTCTGATATCAACGCTGCATCACGTTCCATGTGAGCTTTCAAAGCTGTTTCATGTTTATAAGGGTAAAAGATACATATATCATCCGCATACAAAAACAAATTTCCAAATAAACCAAGATTCATTATATCATTCAGATAAACAGTAAACAACAATGGGCCCAAAACACTTCCTTGTGGTACTCCATATTCAACACTACCAAGATAACTTCTATGGTTGTTAACTTCAACAAACTGCTTTCGATTAGTTAAGTAGTTTTTTATCAAAGCTATTGATTTTCCGTTCACACCATAGTATCTAAGCTTATGTATTAGTATATCATGATCTACAAGATCAAATGCCTTCGAAAAATCGTAAAAAATACCAGCCACACCCTTAAAACCGTTATCCAATCCTTGGCAAATATTGTTTATAACATTTACAACAGCATCTTCTGTACCACATCCCTTCTTAAAACCATATTGACAACTATATAATAAGTTATTTTCATTTAAATACGATGAAAGCTGTTTATGTAAGATTTTTTCGAAAATCTTATCAACTAAGGGAAGCAAGGCAATAGGACGAAACTTTTCTACTTGTGTAGCATGAGACTCTTTTGGTATAGGTATAATTTTAGCAATTTTTAAATCATTTGGATACAGTGAAGTATGAATCATACGATTAAAAATATTTGAAAGATATGGACATAAAATATCTTTGCACTCAAGAAGCATTTTTGGTGAAATTCCATCATAACCACAGCTTTTGGCTAAATCAAGTTCTGAGATAATTTCAGCTATATCCAAATCGGTAGTATTAAAAAAGTCAAATGTTTGTTGACATCGACTTAATGTTCTCAGTCCATTACATGAATCCCCAGGTAAGTATTCGATTCGCTCTTTTAAAGTTTTTGGTATTTGAAGAAAGCAGTGATTAAATAGGTCAGCTTTGACTTGGTTGTTTGTAATAAAAACTCCATCAACATTTTCTATATCAACCTCCCTTTTCAAGTTTCTACCAAGATTTTTATTTAAGAAATTCCAGATTTTTTTCGGATCGTGCTGAATATTGCTTAAATTTTTATAATAATATTCATTGATGGATTCCCTGGAAGCTTTCCTGATTATATTGCTTATTCTTTTTAGTCTACTTTCTATTTCATCACATCGACGTTTTCTCCTCAATTTCAAAAGACATTTCTTGAATAATATTAAAGCTTGCAAATTTTTATTTATCCATGGAGTTATTTCATTTTTTATCATCCTTTTATCTCGTTTTTCTATAGTCGAATTCTTTACTGCATTTGATATTAGAGTCATTATACGTGTGGTGTCAGTAGACGGATTGCCAGTTTCCAAAAATGTTTGTAAAGTATTACAAAGTTTTTCTTCAGCATGTGTATAGTTACAAATTTGACAAACTATTTCGATATATTCTGATATACTTGCTTGAGTCTTTATTTTGCATGATAGTAGATTGTGATCTGTTAAAGAACAGACAATAGTATCGATAAAAATAGATTCCTTAATATTAGTGAAGACATTATCGATTGATGTCCCAGATTCAGGGCGTGTTATCAAGGAATGGCAATTCCTATAATAAAAAGTTGATAATACATTAATCAAGTTTACCGATAGTGCACTCTGTAAAACATCAATGTTAGAATCACCAACAACAACACTGGGGAATCTACCATCTACATCTTGTTTCAAAATTTTTTTGAATATGAAAACGTTTGGAAATTTGTGGTAGAAATTGTAAATTTTATCAGAACAAACGCTAAAACACATCGTCAGTTTCAAAATTTTATTATGGAGTTACAAGAAGTTGAGGAAAACAATGAGTTATCAAGCGATGTCACCATTCGGTAAATAGTGCGATGGCTATCCGTTTCTAATGTTTTGGATCGATTTGTTGAGTTGTTACCCACAACAAAGTTGTTTATAAAAGAAAAAGGAAAAATATATTCAGATCTGGAGAATGAAATTTGGATTTCAGATTCAATGTATTTTACTGACACAATAAACCATCTTAAATCGCTTAATCTGAGTTTACAAGACAAAGACAAAACAGTGCTTGATTTGTCACGATCATTGTTAGGCTTCGAAGCTAACCCTCTTTTGTTTATAAAAGACCTCGAATGTAAAAAATTTAAATTTTTTCCTCTTTTAAAATTTAACGTAAATAATATACAAGACGATAAGCTGGAAGAATACATAAATAGTTTAAAACAATTTCATGAAAATTTTAAGTGTAGATTTAAGGATCTCAAACAATTTTAAGCAACATTCTCAGTTTTTGTTAACCCATTTTTGTGTGATGTCCTAAATGATGAATTTTTATTATCCGATATAATTCTTGCAAAACCAGATGTTGGAAAATTGAAGTTTTTAGAAATGAAGGATGATATTGTATTGAAAATGCATCACAAATCAACTTCTCTAGTTGGATTTTGGAAACTTGTTAACGAAACCCAATATCCATAATTGAAAAAAGGTGCTGCTCGTTTATTTTCAATGTTTGGCACAACGTATTGTTGTGAATCTCTATACTCCACCATGAAAAATGTTAAAAACAAAAATCGTTCACGTTTAACAAATCAACATCTTACGGAAGTCATTCGGACAACTTTGACAAATTACACACCTGATTTTAAAGAAATAATCAAAAATTCTTCCTAATTTCTTTTTTATTTTTTGTTACCTATATTTTTATTTTATTTTTATATAATTCCTTCTTTTTAATTTTATTTAAAAAGAAATTCTTTGATCTCAAAAAATTTTAAAATATACCATTATTTTTATAAATATTAATAATATTTCAGTATAAAATTTATTTGTAATGTGTATGAAATGAATTAATAAATTTTATGTTTGTTAGATTTAGTCATTTTTCAGACATATTGCAATTACTGCAAATTTTAATTTTGTTTAAATGGTGCGTGGTAAAGAAGAAGAAAGCATATATTTCAAAAATTCATAACTGCACTGTATTCTTAATCGGACCGGTTTCTGGCATTTCAGCCTTCATCAGCTATTTATTGAACATTGTGATAATTGTTATGTTTTAATTGAATAGATTGTTTCTATATGAAAATTTTTTCTACTTAGGGCGGCCGTGAGGTTTTGAACCATGAACCTTCACATACACTCGTACTTGCACTTTTTGGTCAGCGCTTTAACACACTCACCTAAAGTCAGGCCTACGAGCAGTGTGGTTAGATTCAGTTTTCGTACCATACAGCTTTACTTTGTATTAATTTCAGAAGATACAACTCTGTCCAAACAAACAATAGTTATTTTTGAATTTTGAATATTTTTTGCATTTATACTTCTAATTTCCACTATTCTCAGTTTTCGTAAGAGTTGTCATATGTGATGTACGGTTTTGTACATACCTACATATGCACTTTTACATATATTTGAGATGACGCTTTTGAAGCGAAAAAAAATTTTTTGTTTGTTAGATTTAGTCATTTTTCAGACATATTGCAATTACTGCAAATTTTAATTTTGTTTAAATGGTGCGTGGTAAAGAAGAAGAAAGCATATATTTCAAAAATTCATAACTGCACTGTATTCTTAATCGGACCGGTTTCTGGCATTTCAGCCTTCATCAGCGATTTATTGAACATTGTGATAATTGTTATGTTTTAATTGAATAGATTGTTTCTATATGAAAATTTTTTCTACTTTGGGCGGCCGTGAGGTTTTGAACCATGAACCTTCACATACACTCGTACTTGCACTTTTTTTTGGTCAGCGCTTTAACACACTCACCTAAAGTCAGGCCTACGAGCAGTGTGGTTAGATTCAGTTTTCGTACCATACAGCTTTACTTTGTATTAATTTCAGAAATTTTATGTTTGTTTAAAAATTGTTTTATTTTTTGCTTTTTTATTTGAAAATGAATATTTGTACAGAAATAATCTAGTGCGGCCCACCGTTATTAGGTGAAAATCCAAATTTGGCCCAAAAAGCCATTTACGTGCCCACCTCTGGTATAGGGTATCGTATAGTCAGTCTATAATTTCCTACTTGTTATTTTTAAAAGTTTTTTTTTTACCCACATATGTATGAAATATTTTAATAAATAAGAAAGATTCCAAAAATAAAAACCCTTATTTTCATAACAAAATCAGAATCATTGCCCCAATTAAGAAATTTGACAGCAGAAAATGATAATTTTTTTTATATTAATAGCAAGACTATTAGATAATATCACTAACGTTTTTTAGGTGTAAATATGCTTTGAGTGTAAACAAATTTGAAAATTTGCCAGCAAAAAATTTTTAATTTTTCAGTTGTAATAGCAACATTTCCAGTTGATTTTACTTTTTTTGAGTGTAAAATTTATTTTTTGAGTGTAACATTAAAAAAAATCCCATTAATACAAAAAACGCTTGTATTATTTTTGTTTAAATTCAAATATGACATTTTTTAAGTAATAAGAAAAATAAAAATAAGCATATTTCACGCTAAAGGTAAAAAAAATGAAAACTTCAACTTAGACTTAGAATTGCCTAAAAAGTACTCAATCAATTTTAATGAAATTAAAACTGAGTCAAAAAAATAAAATATTTTGATCGGTTCAAAAATTACACAAATTTTGTCTAATGAAAAACGATTTTCAGCCACTGTGCAATTTTTCAAAATAAAACAAATTTTTATAGAAAACAGAAATATTTAAAAATATTGAAACGTTACTATAAAATATTTTCAAAGGAAAAAAATCTGCGATTTGTCGAGTTTTGCGTTTAAAAAAATAAAAAAAAATTATAAAATATTTCTATAGTTTTGCGTTTATAATAATAAAAAAAATTATAAAATATTTCTATAGATGAATGATATTTAATTTACGTAATTTTTTCTAAAAAAATAATCTACTATTTATAATATTTTACAAAATAAAGCGATTAAACAATGACTAGCAGATTCCAGCACTCGAAATTCGAGGGCAAATTTTATGAAATTTTTTTTTTTTTCATTTAATAAAGACCCTAAAGGTATGCTTCACAATTCTCATTTTAAATGAAGAAAATAAACTCAACACATTAAGGCAAACACATTAACAAATTTAATAAACACACACATAGCATTGCATAATTTTATACGTGCGCTAGTAGCAACTTTAACGAATCATAACTCCAAAAAAATATTCCAGACGATGAAAATCTGTAAATCTGGGTAACAGCGAAAAAGAAATACCTTTCAAAAGAAAATTTTTTACATCGGTCACAAGAAATCGCCTTGCCTATTAATATTGCAGATTAATTGAATTTTTTACAGAAAAGTAATCTATGATATCTACAAGTTTAATTCTTTATTGCATTATGATATTACATTTACGTTAAAAATTATTCTTTCACCTGCAATATACTTCATAGTCTTAACCATATTTATAGTTATACGGGTATTTAGAAATTATTTTTTATGATAATTAAAGTGGACTTCCCAAATAAGTATTTTATTCAATTATCCATTTATATAAGTACTCTTAGTACATCTTCATAATAACAACTGTATATACTGTACGACAATCAATTTGGCTATGAAATTTCCCCTCTTTTCTTAAAGCTTTCAAATAAAGCTTTTTGTGGAACTTAAGTTGACTTAGGCAGGCTATAAATAAAGTTGTATTAACTTGAGAAAAAAAAAATCGTGCAACAGAATGATATAACAACAGGTTGCAAGATATAGATTTTTTTTTTTTGTTTAGTGAATTTAAGATGTAAAGCGAATGAATCGAAAAATGTAAAGAATTCTTGAAACTTTTTACCATTAAAAATATTCCAATAAATTTATGCAGAGTTCTTTGTTCGACAAAAATAACAAATGCTTTAAAAAAAGACTTAGTAAATTTATATTTGCAAGCCAGAAAAAAAAGAATTAATTTGATTTGATTATTTTTTTAGATTTCTTCTATTTAACATGTGTTGTTAAACCTTTTTTTTAGGTACATCGTTTTTTTTTATCTCTGCTTATACAATTTAATGTTATTGCCTGCCACTAACGAGGAAGAGCAAAAGGCATTGATGCTGCTGCTGCTGACATTTTCCATTAAGACGAAATATTACTGTATTGATCCCATTTTTATTATGTTTTTTTTTTCTAAAACAGAAAAAAACGGAAGAAATCAATGGGATTTTCTTATTTCTATTTTTCAGGATTTGCTTTATGCTAAATTTTATAAGATAGCAAAACTAGCAGAAAAACAAGTAGGAAAATTATAGTCGGTCTAGACCGACTATACGCTACCCTATACCATGCGTTTAGAGACCCTATCTCTCAGGCCCAACTAACTGGCTATAGCAAATAAGCATAAACCAAATTTAAGTGGGATTGTTATTAATTTTTTGGTGCAGATATGAAAAAGTTCATATCGGATGCTATATCTATATGGGGACTAGGTCGAAAAATGGACGAATCCTGATCATGTTTGGTAAAGTCTCTTGTATTTTGCAAAAATATATACGAACAAAATTTGAGAAGAATCAGTGCAATATTTTTGTTTTTAATAGATTTAAGTGAAGATCGGGAAGCAGTCTATATGGGGCCAAAGGGATCATTTTTGGACTACTCATTAATGGATGTAATGAACGCATACAAATCCAATTTGAGTAAGATCTATATGACAATTTGGATCTTATGGCAATTTATGTCGATTTCATAGGGGTAATTTGTATGGGGGCTAGGTCTGAACATGGACCGATTCTCACCAGTTTCAATAGCGTTCATCCCATGGCTGATAAAAGCTTATACACCAAATTTCATCAAAATATATTCATATTTGCGACCTGCAGTTTGATTACAAGCTTTACATGGACACACAGACGGACGGACGGATATTGTTAAATCAACTCAGAAAGTGATTCTGATTCGATCGGTATAATTAAAGATGGGTCTAGGTCAAATATTTTTGGTTGTTACAAACAGCAGCACAAAGTCATTATACCCAAACCATATAGTGGTATAGGGTATAAAAATACTATGGTAAAAGACACAAGCTTTAAGAACAAGGAAGTTAAAGTGGAGAAAAAAAAGCATAAAAATGATTAAAATTGATGAGAAATTCAATGCAAAAAGTAAAAATCGTTTAATTCAAACGAAAATCAATAAAATAAAGTATTTGTTAGTTTATTTCTATCAGTTGGTAGAAGAATAATAATGAAGTGTTTTTGAAAAAAAAAAAAAAAATTATATATGAGTATGATAGATTATAGATTGATAGGCCAGGATATTGTACTTTTAATAGATTTACATGATTGTTTGCTCATCATACGCAAAAAATTCAATAGTTAAAAATTTGTTTTTTTATATGGAGCTTTAGCCGCCAAAAAGGCGCGTCTGAGCCAAAATAAAAATTCTCTAGAAGTTTTTTGTTTAAATTAACTTTGCAAAAAACAAACGTCAACAGTTCTTTCGCTGTATATTTTTAAGGATACTATTTTTAGTTCTGAATTATATATGTGAGAGTTCTTAAATTTAAATAGATATAAAAATATTTGCTCATTTTAACATCAAAAAGATATGCTGTTGAATTTTTTTTTGTCAAAATATTTTTTTCAAAATATGTATTAAAATATTTTATTGTTAAATGGCCAACGAGATTCAATAGAAAATAACTCTTTAACCTTAAAAGTAACTAAAATACAGCCCACACATATAACATTTCAATTTATACAAATGCAAATTTACACTGAAGGCGTGTTTGTGTATGTAAAATCCAGAAGAGCTAATGTAACTTTGAACTCTAAGAGTAATTTATACAAACAAAACAAACGAAATGTTATCAAAATGTTGAGGCATTCACCTGCAGCAATTGTAATTAACATTATTGTATTTTAAAACCGCGTAAAAGTTATATAATAAGTTGAATAGAAACTTTTGTTGAACCAAAACATTTTGTATAAATTTTATAAATTTAATCTTAGCAAAGAATTTTTTTAAAAGCTAGAATAGGTTAGAGACGTAATCTTAGAACCGTATATAATTTATAATTGTTAGGTAGCACAAAATCAAGACAATATCATTTTTTTAAGTCTGTAAAAAACTTGTTTCCTTCCTATAGAAAAAAATATAAGAATTGTAGATTACACAAGGGAACAAGATTTTTGTTGACTATGAACTAAATGTTATTTTTAAAGTTATTTTGGACGCTGAATCCAAATCTGCACTTGATTTTTATACCCTCTACACCTCAGTGGCAGAGGGTATATGTAGGTTTGTCATTCCGTTTCTAACGCATCGAAAAACTAATTTCCGACCACTATAAAGTATATATATTTTTAATCCTTATCGCAGCTCGAGTCGATATAGCGATGTCCGTCTGTCCATCTGTCTGTTGGAATCACGCTCATTCACAAAACAAACCATTTAACTGGGCATAGTTACCGCAATATCATTTGCCATAGTTCCCTCCAAGTTGGTATTTAAAATGGGGCAAATCGGGCATTACTGTGCTTAGATACGAGCAAAAATATGTAGACACTTCTAAAAAAAAAAAAAAAAAACCCATGGTGTTTGTTGTAATATTTTAGTGGTTGAATATAATAGTTGCACAATACATTCACAGCTCAAAAAAAGCCACAAAAAATGATGCAATCATACAAACGAATACAACTACCATGAGCTATGTTAGTAGTATTGCCACATATTTTTTAACGATATCACGATATTAAAAAAAATCGCCACTATGAAAGAAAAATATAATCCCTAATAAAAAAGGAAAAACGAAAAATGGAAAATGAAAAATGGAAAATGAAAAATTAAAATTTAAGGCGTATGTATATTGGAATAACTTGAAAACGGTTCACCATTTTTTGGTGATTTTCAAAATTGTTTTTTTTAAAGATGTACTTGTTACTTTTGAAAAACAAAAACGTTCATGACTTTTTTATGAGTCTCAGAATTAAAAAAAATCATGAAAATCATCAAAAATGGTGAACAGTTTTCCAGTTATTTCAATATACATACGTAGTGGAAGTGCCTTAATTTGGGACATAACGGTATATCGCGAAAAGTCGAGCTGATAGAAAAAAACCAAGTACAGATTTGGATTAAGCGTCGCAAATAACCTTAAAAACAACATTCAGTTCTTAATCAACAAAAACTTATTACATAAACAGAACAGCAGCAAACACACACGTTAAATAAATGTTGTTTTTGTATGGATCTCGCGCTTTTTATCAAATTAGTTTTCTTAGTAAATTGTGATCAAAATCAAAAGTTGTGCGCCGATTATAATGAAATAAAGTTAATTTCATTCGAAAGATGTTTATCTAAATGTTTTTAGGCCAAAACTGTGATTTTTCATGAATTTTTCAAAAATAAAAAAAAAAATTTTTTTTTAATCGTTATTTTTTTCAAAACTATCTCTGAAACTACCGGGAAAATTTAAAACCAACGTAATCACGCCTAAAAGACAATATTGTTGGCGAATTTTGGATTTTTTTTTAACTGAATATGGTGAACCGTTTTCAAGTTATTCCAAGATATGTAGTAGAAGTGCCTTAATTTTGGAAATAACGCTATATCGCGAAAAGTCGAGCTGATAGAAAAAGTGCAGAATTAGATTCAGCGTCCTTAAAAACAATAGTCAGTTCTTAACCAGCAAAAGCCTTGTCCCCTTGTGTCATTTTTCTATAAAGATCAATACATAAATTGTTGATTACGTTTGTACAGCAAAGTACTTTAATCGTAAATTCGACGGCTCCATTCTAAAACATGCTAAGTCGACATGCCATGTTTTGCTGGGAATGGAATTTCTGAGTTCATCGTTTCTTATCTTAGATTCTGTAAAATTTTGATAGTAATCGGACTATCCTATCAAAAGTTATAAGCAAAATGTACTTAGCATAATTTATCAAGTTTGAAAAGCCTCCCTATTTAAATATTTTAAGTACACTTAGCATGATTTAGTTTGGAAATATTTTTTTTTTTCGTTTTATGCTAAAAGTACTTAGCATGTTATAGAATGGACATTTACTTTTTCGCGTTCTCTATGTATACTTAGCATGGACGTAATACAGTTTAGTACATTTTTTTTCATCTCTAAGTGCACTTAATAGGTTTTTCTCCTAATTCAAAATATCACTATCGTCGTGTAAGTGTACATAACATTGTTTAGTTTGGATAAAGTTGTGAACAGAACAGGTGCACATAATTGTGTTTTTTTCTAAATATAATGAGTTCTCGCGCAAGAAAAATTCTGCAATTGGCCATAAACAAATTGAACGGTATTATTCATTTATATTAAACATTATAAGATAAAATTAACCGGGTTTCTCTTAGAAAAAGAAGAATCAGAACCAAAAATACAACCCCAACACAATAATAAGAGAAACATTGGTAAGTAATTTAAAAAAAAAAAACTTAGCAAAGTAATGTGAATAATTATAATAAAGTATTTTAATAGAAAGTGTATTGGAACATATTTCTTCATCCAATTTAAAATCATCTGGAATGTCACCTAGCATATCAAATGAAATATCGTACAATATGGATTGTAGTGAAAGTGACAACAGTTTGGAAGATCTCGGTAATTTCTATTACATATAAACTATATTTTTATTCAGTTTATTATAATAAAATAGTAACCGATCCACTTTTAGAACCATTCCGCGGAAGCTCAAGCGAATGCTATCAACTATCTGGTGCAGAATCATCTGATGCAGAATCATCTCTAGCAGGGTCATCTTCAGTATCAGCTCCATCATGCAGTCCGATAACACCAAAAAATACAAAAATAATAATAAACCCAAATTTTGATACACCAACTGAACAAATTTTACTTAAGAGACAAAAACGAACATCTCGATGGCGCAAAAATGAGGCAAAAGTCCTAAAAACTCAAGGTAAGCAATATTACAATGGAAATGGTGTTTTGAAGACTGAAAAAGTTTTAAAAAAAGGTTGTGGAGACTCCTGCAGAATGAAATGTTCACAAAGAGTGTCCGAAGAAAATAGAAAGTACATTTTTAATTACTTTTATAATATTGGCAATCAAGATCTTCAAAGATCCTATATTTCGCAATTAATTACATTTCACAAAAAAAAAAAAGGTTTGCAGAAATAGTGTTAATTCACGAAAAACTGAATCAAGGACGTACTTCCTTAGTTTCTTTAAAGATGGCAAAGAAGTAAAAGAAGCCGTATGCAAACCGATGTTTTTGAATACACTTTCAATAACACATCAGACAATTGAAACTGTAGTACGCAAGAAACATTTAAACCCATTACATTTATCGCCTGACAAAAGAGGAAAGCGTACTAAATCAAATGGAAAAAATATTCAAATAAAAGAGATAGTAAAACAGCATATCAATGCGTTTCCCTTAGTAGAATCTCACTATTGTCGTCAAGAATCAAGAAAGATGTACCTGAGAGGGGAGATATCATCAATAGCGCAAATGTATCGATTGTATGATAAATGGTTTTCAGAAAATGCTCATGTTTTAAAAGTAAAGGCAACATTAAGACAGTATCGAGATACTTTTCATGATTCGTTTAATATATCATTTTACATTCCGAAAAAGGACCAATGCGACTTATGCGAAAAGTATAAGAACATGAATGAGGACGAAAAGAAAGTTATTGAATCTGATATCAATCAGCATTTATTTTGCAAACCAAAAGCTAGACAACTAAAAGATATTGAAAAACAAGAGAGTTCTGACAACGTAAATGTTCTAACTGCGTGCTTTGATTTCCAAAAAATTCTCTCGTCCCCTTGTGCTGAAGTGAGCACATTTTATTATAAGAGGAAGCTACATGCTTATAATTTTACCATTTCTGAACTCAGCTCGAAACAAGCGTCATGTTTTGTATGGGATGAATCTACTGCAAAAAAAGGTGCTACAGAAGTTGCAACCTGTCTATACCAGTTTATAGAAACTGAAAACAAAAATAGAGGTATCACTAAATTTAATTTTTGGTCCGATAATTGCGGCGGACAAAATAAAAACAAGATTGTTTTTTCATTTTACGTATGGGTTTCTCTTAAACTGAATATTGACGTAAGTCACAAGTTCCTCGAAAAAGGTCATACTCAGAATGAAGGTGATAGTGTGCATGCTCTTATAGAAAAATCCAAGAAAAACAAACGTATATATGCACCATATGAATGGTTCTCTTTAATAAGAAATTCAAAGAAGAATGAACCCATACATAACGTAATTGAAATGGAAAATGAAGATTTTTTAGACTTCAAGGAATTTGTTTCTGCTTTGAATTGGTCAAAAAATACAAAAAATGAAAAAATAAGTGTATGCAAACAAAATCAGAGAAATTAGGGTGTATAAAGAAGACAATTATAAATTATCTTACAAATATCAATTCGATGAAGATTTTAAAGAAATTACGCTTTATGACGAAACTAAAAGGCGTAGAAAGACAAATTCGATTCCTCAAGACATACCCAGAGCATATTCATCAACTCTTCCAATAACAGAAGCAAAACATAAGGATCTGCTATATTTATCCGACCAAAATCTAATTCCAAAGTTTTACCAAAACTTCTACCGAAACCTCAAAAGCTTTGCTGGAAACGAATGTCAACTCAGAATGTGATGATTAAAAGTTGTTACTTTAACTTTTTTGTTTTCCATTAAAAAAAATATTTTATGATTTTTGTATATGAACTGAATTAATATTATTTTTTTTTTTTTAATAAAAAAAAGAAAAAAATTTCAGTATTTGTTTTATTAATTTAAGTATTTTAAAACAATTTTCGTTCTAAGTAAAAAAAAAATTAAAATTTTAAATTTTTTCCAAACTAAAACATGCTATCTGTACTTAGGTGACCAATGTAAGTGAGAAAGGACCACCAAAAAGATGCTAAGTCCACTTAGACGACTAGGTAATAGGTTTGTGTACATGCTAAAGTATTTTAAGTCACTTTTAAGTATGATCTACAACAAATTTATAAAGTTCAAATATACTTAAGAATTCTGTTGCAATTATAATATGAACGCAAAAATCCTCAAGGTTCTATCTCTTACCGTTTTCGAGATATCAACAAAAAACTTTGAAGGCGTTTATCTCAAAACTAGATTTTTTCACTTAGCATGTTTTAGAATGGAGCCGTCGAATTATTCTCCTATGGAAAAATTAGATTATTTTATCTATAGAAAAATTTTTAGAAATCGTTTATTATTTTATCTATAGAAAAATTATTCGAAATCATTGACCATGTTTTTATAGAAAAATTCTAATAATCGTAGATTATTTTTCTGTAAAAATTATAATAATTATGCAGTACTATTCTATAGCAAATCTACATAAGAGATAAGAGATAAATCGTAGATTATTTTTTAACTTTTCTATAGAAATTTTCTATTGATGGTAGATAATTTTTACAAAAATTCTAAAAATCCTAGATTATTTCGTTGAAGAAAAACTTTTAAATCGATTTCTATATTAAATTCAACAAAATTATTCTTCATAGAAAAATTTTATGACAGTTTTCTGTAGAACAAATTTTAGAAATCGTTGATCATTTTTCTGAACAAAAATTATAATAATCGCAGAGTATTTTTAAAAAATTATAAAAATAGAAATTTATTATCTTTAGAAAAATTGTATAAATCGTTGAATATTTTTCTTTAGAAAAATTCTATAAATATTCGATAGTCTTTCCACAGAAAAATTGTTTATATCTTTTCTATGGTAAAATTCCCCAAATAATATATTTTCCTATGGACAAAATCTATGAATCACAGAAAAATTTTCTTTTGAAAAATTATAAAAATCATAGATTAATTGTATTTCGAAAATTACATAAATTGTCCAATTTCTTTAATAGGAAAACAAGTAAGAAAATTATAGTCGGTCTAGACCGACTATACGATACCCCATACCATGCGTTTAGGTCTAACTAATTAGATATAGAAAATAAGCATAAACCAAATTTGAGTTATTAATTTTTTTGGCTGCAGATATGAAAAAGATCATATCGGTTGCCTTATATATATGGGGACTAGGACGAAAAATGGACCGACCCTGACCATATTTGGCAAAGTCACTTATATTTTGAAAAAATATATACAAACCAAATTTGAGAAAAATCTGTGCAATATTTTGGTTTTTTGATAGATTTTAGTGAAGACCGGGAAGCAGCTTTAGATGGGGACTATGAATAAGAATTGTCCTATAGGGATTATTTTTGGACTACTGATAATGGATACAATAAACACATAACAATCCAATTTGCCTGAGATCTATATGATAATTTGGATCTTATGGCAATTTATGTCGATTTCATAGGGTCACTTGTATGGGGACTAGGTCTGAACATGGATGAATTCCACCAATTTCAATAACGTTCATCCTATGCCCAATAAAAGCTTATCTACCAAATTTCATCAAAATATATTCATATTTGCGACCTGTAGTTTGATTACAAGGTTTACATGGACACACAGACGGACGGACGGACGGACATCGCTAAATCGACTCAGTGATTCTGAGTCGATCGGTATAATAAAAGACGGGTCTAGATCAAATATTTTTGGTAGTTACAAACAGCAGCACAAAGTCATTATACCCGAGCCACATAGTGGTATAAGGTATAACTATAAATTGAACATATTCTCCTATAATAATTCTATAAATAGTAAATAATATTTATATAGAAAAATCGTTGATTATTCTTCTATAGTAAAATTCTAGAAATCAAAGATTATTTTTCAATGGAGAGAATCTATATATCGTAGACAATTCTCTCCGCAGAAAAATTCTTTACATCGTAAATAATGTTTAACTTGTTAATAGATTAAATTTATTAATTGAAGGTTAATTTTTTATAGAAAAATTATATTAATGTTAGTTTATCTTAATGTAAAAAAAATCACTAGTTGATTATTTTTCTATAGAAATATTATATAAATTATTGCTTATAATTCCATAGAAAAATAATATTAATAGTTAATTATTTTACTGTTAAAATTTTGTGTTAATCGTAGATTATTTTTTTTTTTAAAAATTCTATAAACTGATTATTTTTCTTGAGAAAAATACCATAAACTGTTGAACATTTTATAACTTTAAATTGTTTCTCTATAAAAAAATCAGTTAATCATCGATAATTCTCTGTATAATTATCTATAATTGATGACTATTTTTCTATAGAAAATTTACAGAAATCTTTGAATACGATTCCGTTGAATAATCCAATATATCCTTTTCTTTAGAAAAATTCTAAAAATAGTAGATATTTTTCTACAAAAATCGTTGATTACTTTACTATAATAAAATTCGAGAAATCAGAGATAATTTTTGTGTGGAAAAAATCTATAAATTATAATTTTTTATAGAAAAATTAAATAAATCTTAAGTAGTTCTTCCACACGAATATTATATAAACCGTAGATAATTTTATTTAAAAAAAAATTCTACAAATTATTATTATTTTATTATAGAAAAATTCTGTTAATCGTAGATAAATTTTAAATAAAATAAATCTATTTATTGAAGATTTTTTTTTTATAAAAAGCATTTATTATTTTTCTATAAAAAATATAGAAATCTTAATATTAATCGTAGATTACTTCTACAATCAAAGATTATTTTTCTATAAAAAAAATACAAATCAACGTTTATTTTTCTATAGGAAAAATATACAAATCCTAGTTTATTTTTTTTATACAAAAACTATATTAATTATTTATTATTTTTGTTCAAAAATAATTTTGTTAATCGTAGATTATTCTTCTATAGAAATTTTCCATTAATCTGAGATTATTTTTTTTTTATAAAATAATTCTAAAAATACAAATTTTTCATTTTTCTTAAAAATAATTTTATAAACTATTTTTCTATAGAAAATGCTACTTGCCTAGAGAATAAAATTATAAGACTATTTTTTGTAGAATTAATCGAAATTCTTTCTATAGAAAAAATCAATAAATTTTAGATAAAAATTACAGAATAGCAGATAATTTCCTATAGCAAGATCTGATAAATTCTAGATTACTTTTCTTTTGAAAAATTACAGAAATCGCAGTTAATTTTTTTACAGAATAAATCTGTTAATTGAAGTTTATTTTTCTACAAAAAATTTCTATATATTAAAATTTATTTTTTTTAATTCTATTAATCGTAGATTATTATACCCTCCACTCCAGTGTGCAGAGGGTATATATAAGTTTGTCATTCCGTTTGTAATAATTAGAAAAAAAAATTTGGACCCCATAAAATATATATATTTGTGATCCTTATAACAACCGGAGTTGATATAGCGATGTCCGTCTGTCCGTCTGTCCGTCTGTCCGTCTGTGGAAATCACGATGACGGCATCAATCGGGCAGCTAGGGTGCTCGTTGGCATAAAAAATGATTCATTAACATCCTGAAAAGTTTGCTATTTAAAATCGTCCAAATCGGTCGATTAGGGCCCGAGATTTGAATGAAGAACTAAAAAAAGTCTTGAAAAAATATAATTTTCTATGTTGTTCTTGTCACGATCACGCCCTCAATAGGATAGCTAGGGTGATAATTTTTAGTGAGAATGATTCACCGAATTCATGGGAAGATTTCTACTTCAAAAATCATTAAAATCGGTGGAACAGGTCCAGGTAAATCTATGAAAAATTAAAAAAAAAATGAAAAACATGATGTTTCCATATTGTTCCTGTTGTTATTCTAAATGTTGCATTGTTGTCATAGCTGGACTTGTTGTTTTTGTGGTCGTTGTGGTAATAATATAATAAAAACAAACCCTTTGTACATTTTTTTTGTGAACTCTGGTAGAAAATTTTAAAAGTTTCCATTGTTTTGGCATCACTAAAAAAATTTGTTAGATCATTTCTGTCATTGCCACGAGCCTGCATGCAAAATTTCAGATCGATTGGCTCACGGGAAAGGGGCTAAAAATCGATCCAAAATTTTGTCGACAAGCAGACACTACCAGTTAATATAAAGGCAGTAAATAAAGGGAGTAAAAGTTCACCAATAATTTAAAAAACAAATTTTTATGTGTTAATTTATTTAAAGAAAAAAATAATTAAATGAAATAGTAATAATAAAAAAAAATAATATACAATACAAAAAAAAAGAATATATAAATAAAATAAAATAAAGATAAATGCATTCATAGCATTATAATACATATAAAAGGTCAATGTTTTCTAACCGTAACCGTAACGAGTCAGTTGTTTTTTTTTACATGAAAATCATTTAAAACAGTTACCGAACGTAACCGGAACGTCCCAATACTTTTCATGTGAAAAAAAGGCTGACACGTTACGTAACAGTTACATGTCGCTAACTTGTTCTTTACACAGGCTACTGCTTTTGCAGCCAACTTCAAGTCTATTTATATAGTTTCGTAAGCATAACTGATAAAATTGTTTCTATTATTTTTTGCTGTAAGTAATAAATTATAAATATACTGAATTTGCAAACTAAAATGGATACATATATTGGAGGTGCTTTAATACAAAAGAGTTAACGAAACAAAATCAAAAAAAAAAAAAACAACTCTACAACATCAACAATGGCAGTCATATGTTCTTCAAATAAAAAATAAACTGCAAGTGTGTTTTGTTGGCTACAAAACAAAAATAGTGTTGACAATATAACAAAATATGTAAAAGAAGTTAGTGCTATGAAATATTTTATTTTGTTTAAAAAAAAATCGCAAAATGAAAGGCTATAATTCCATTAATAATCAAAAGGCGTTAAACTAATTTATTTATTTTTACGTTGTACTAATGCATTTTAAATAAGTAAAAGTAATTGTATATTTAAATAAAAATGCATTTGTATTATATGTTGCTGTCGTATTCAGAAAAATCAAGTAGCTGACTATACGACTACAAATGCTGCTGCCAGCAGTCGTCTATGTGTTTCATTCATGATGTTGCATTTTTTTGCGAGCAATACTTACATATATTCTAAATAAAGAAATAATAGTTCTTTTCATACTGCGAAATCTATACAAATATATGTACAAATACTATATGTCAAATTTCAAATTTGCAATAATTGATACATTTTTGAAAGAAAATTGTATAATATGAAATGTCTTTAATTTATTTCATAGAAAACAATTTTTTGAGGTGCGTGGATTTTCCATATTTACTGTTTTACTATTTTCGTAATGAGGTTAAATGAGTTAAAAAGAATTTAAAATATTTGAAAATATTAGGTGAGGATCCTCAAGATGTAATATACGGTCGGTCTAAAACTTTTCACTTAGAGCCACAGTTAAATTCGAAACAACAAAAACCCATATATTTTGTGCATAAAGTTTAACATTAAATGTGCTTTTCTAAAATGTCTATATATTTTTTCTCATTCATTTCTGACCATCTTCAATGTAAATTTACCAAAGTTTTTTTTATTGCAATATGTATATAAAACTTAAAAATTTAATATTTTTTATTGTGTATTAACTTATTATTCTGCGATTTTCATTACATCACAAAATGTTACAAATTGGCACTACTGTTTCAAAAACAGAAAACTTCAAAATCAGTTGAAAACAGTTGATCTGTAAAACTGTGTGTGAAATTGTGTCAAATAAAATTGCAAATATTAATAAATATAATAATACATATATATATTTTATTAATTTTGTTAAGAATTAGCACAAAATTGATTTTCCATTGTGCATTTCATTTATAAAGAATTCTGCCATATTTTGTTAAAGGGAAAATCCATTTTTGTTATATTAAAAAAAACAGACTTGCATTTAATTTTTCCATGACTGCCTCAATAATTGCGTAGATGCCACCACAATATTTTTTCTAATTAAAACAGTTGATCTGTAAAACTGTGTGTGAAATTGTGTCAAATAAAATTACAAATATTAATAAATATAATAATACATATATATATTTTATTAATTTTGTTAAGAATTAGCACAAAATTGATTTTCCATTTTGCATTTCATTTATAAAGAATTCTGCCATATTTTGTTAAAGGGAAAATCCATTTTTGTTATATTATAAAAAACAGACTTGCATTTAATTTTTCCGTGACTGCCTCAATAATTGCGTAGATGCCACCACAATATTTTTTCTAATTAAATATTAACCAATATCTAACTAGAATTATGATTTATTCTGACTAAAAAGTTCCAATTAAAAGTTATTCATTCCAATTATGAATATTCTCAAGGAATTTCTTTCTCACGGAAAATACATTTCTCGAGAAATAAAATTCCTCCAATTATAAATTCCGCGTGAACAAAAAATGATTAACTGGCATCATCGAATTTCGAAGCCACTTGCTTTGCTTATTGACAATTTATTTTCTATTTTTTGTGTGTGTGCAAACAACCCTACAATAAATGTCCCAATAAACATTTTTGTTTGCTATCAACTTGAGGTGCATTTGAGATCAAATACATTTCTCAAATCTCCAACGTTAATTCTCAAATGCCCTCAATAGTTCGAATATAGTCTTCTCAACTTAAAAGGCACATTTTTTATATGGCGATTTTCATAGTTATCAAATTGAGAAATTTGTGATTCTCAACTTGATAGCAAAGAAATATTTCCAATCGGTATCAAATGGAAGGTACGGAATTGCCATATTAAAAAATATTATACTAATTTTAGAAATGAAAACAATGTCCTTTTTTTAATGTTTCAATTTAATTTCATTATATATTTAACATTACTATGTACATATTTAACATTAAATGTACATATTATGTACATTTTTTAAAATCTAGAATTAAAAATATATGAATTAATTAGTTGTACATTTTTTGAAAAATTCGACAAAAAGCAGAAATAATTAAAAATATATCAATGATTTATTTGTACTTTTTTTTGGCATTTTTTAATTTAATTTATTATTTATGACATATTTAAATAATATCTCAGACTTAACACAAATCGTATTCAAGTTGAAAAAATGTTTGGTCTCAAGTGGAGAAAAGTGTTGGATATCCAATTGAGAGTAAAAATGTTTCTCAAAGATTGGAAAAAATGTTAAGTCTCAACTTGATGTCAAGTTGAAAGCAAACAAGGAGAAAAATTGTTCAACCCAAGTTGAGAATTACATTTGACATCAATTTAAGAACTTTACTTTTCTCCAACATTGGAGAAATAATATTTCAATGCATACTGGGGAATGACCGAAACTAACACATAAACAGTTTTTTCCTATTTGAAAAACATATGACTGTCATTGTTGCTGTTGTAGAGTTGTTATACCCTCCACTCCAGTGTGTAGAGGGTATATATAAGTTTGTCATTCCGTTTGTAATAATTAGAAAAAAAATTTTGGACCCCATAAAATTTATATATTTGTGATCCTTATAACAACCGGAGTTGATATAGCGATGTCCGTCTGTCCGTCTGTCCGTCTGTGGAAATCACGATGACGGCATCAATCCGGCAGCTAGGGTACTCGTTGACATAAAAATGATTCACTAACATCCTGAGAAGTTTGCTATTTAAAATCGTCCAAATCGGTCGATTAGGGCCCGAGATTTGAATGAAGAACTAAAAAAGTCTTGAAAAAAAAATAATTTTCTATGTTGTTCTTGTCACGATCACGCCCTCAATAGTGCAGCTACAGTGATCATTTTTAGTGAGAATGATTCACCAAATTCATGGAAAGATTTCTACTTCAAAAATCATTAAAATCGGTGGAACAGGTCCAGGGAAATCTCTGAAAAAGTAAAAAAAAAAATGAAAAACATGATATTTCTATATTGTTCTTGTTGTTATTCTAAATGTTGCATTGTTTTCATAGCTGGACTTGTTGTTTTTGTGGTCGTTATGGTAATAATATAACAAAAACAAACCCTTTGTACATTTTTTTTATCAACTCTGGTAGAAAAATTTAAAAGTTTCCATTGTTTTGGCATCACCAAAAAAATATGTTAGATCATTTCTGTCATTGCCACAAGCCTGCGTGCAAAATTTCAGATCGATTGGGTCACGGGAAAGTGGTTAAAATCGATCCAAAATTTTTTCGACAAGCAGACACTACGAGTTAATATAAAGGGAGTAAAAATTCACCAACATCTAAAGCAAATAATGCTAAAATACGTAGTTGTTAATAAAAAAAACAATTGGGCAATTCACAATGGGTAATGTATCGTTGTATCTCTTGTATCGTGTATCACTTTACAATAGTGTAAAATTGTTGTTGGTAATTATCACTGAAAAATCTGATACACGATCCAACTTCATTTGCTATGTTTAGTAAATGTTGTATATTGTATCATAACATATCAGTTCCAAGTGAATGCCAGTTTTTATGAAAAAGAAAAAAGAAATACATAGAATATTATCAGCATAAATAATTATAAAATAAAATATGGCAAATAACGCAAATACATCGATAAGTTTATTTATATAAAAATTAATGTTTATATTTGTAGTACGTATTTTCTCTTTCAGTACCAACCAAAACATTTAACATTTTTTTTTTCATTATAAATTAAAATGCAAGAGGTACGTAACTAAAACTCCAGGGTATATCTCACGACCAAAAAGCAAACACTGACAAGTGTTTTCTCTTATACAAAATAGCAGAAGCGACGAAGCGATCTTTCCTCGTTGGATCGAAAATTACTAAAGAAAGCGTTTTACAATATGAAAATACAACTGAGTGTTCACAACAAATGATTGTATTGTGTATTTCAATACAACATACAATATACAACACCTGTTGTGAATTGCCCAAATGTAAATTTAGCAAAAAAATTTATGTATTAATTTATTTAAAGAGAAAAACACAAAAATAACGTTTGATGTTGTATTTTTTGTGTGTAATATTTAAATACATACACATATTAAATAATACAAATAATGTACATATATTATATATATGTATGTATGTATATTCATAGTAACTGCATGTTAGAAATAAATCGGTTATTTTATTTATATAAAATTCTGCAGTATTTTGTTGTGGGGAAAATACATTTCTTTTGTATAACAGAGTGTCACTTCATTTTGCTCAGCGTGACTATGCCACAGTAGATGCCGCCATAATTTTTGTTTGTTCTAATTAGCTTTGCAATAGTTATTTCTATTTTAACATGAATGTTAATATTTTCAACTAGATATCATACAGAACAATGTTAAAAGTATACACGGGTTGGTCTTTTATTTCATACGTTTTTTCATTATTCTTTTACAAATATGAACATAAGTTTGGCATATTACCCACCAATCTCACATCACACTGCAAGTTCGAAAAACTCAATACACTCACATTTTTTTTTTACTAATACACACACATTTTCCGCAGTGGTCACACTAATGGCACCAAATTTTTCGTGCGAATAGTGGCAGACACTAACGATGATTAATGTTACCCTGTTATAAATTTAATGCAAATTTACTGGATTCTGTAAAATTGTAATTAAAGTTTTAACTTGTTAAATCTATTATAATGATTTATTTTTTGAAATGCGCATACAAAAACGCAAGTTTGTTAATTATAGAGCATAAATATTATTAACTATTATTAAAATAATGCTAATAATAATAAATGTAAACATTTTCCCTCAAACATGTGCCTGTATAATAAACTTGGTAACTCTACTTAAAATAAAATAAGAGGGAGAAGTATACAAATTTTTTCAAGTTTACGATTCGACAACATTTTAAAAATGAGATTGCAGTCAGATGTTTGAGCATAAAATTTAATGGCGATGAATTCGACTAATTCGAACAATTTTTCGTTGATAATACGTACACAACGATTTTACAATTTCAGTGTGATGTGAGATTGGGGGGTTAACTTTTTGTTGTCTTTACAAAATAGAGTTACCGAGTTCGTCAATGAGTTTTTTGCTTACAAAACAGTTCTACATAGTTATATAGAATTATTATTCTGCTTTACCTATAAAATATCTGATTGCGATTAAATCTAATTTTTAAAAATTGTTTATAATTAATAAAGCATTATAATTCACATAAATACAAAATTTCACTTTTTAAATTTTCCATTCAAATTTAAGAAAATATCAATTATAATAAAAACTGAAAATAAAATTTCCAATTATAAATTAGAAAATATTAATTGAGTTTCAGAAAATCATATCAAAACGTCGGAAATAATAATTTTAAATTTAGAAATATCTTTACATTTAAAAATGTTTACATTTAAAAAAAATATTGCCATTCAGGAGATATTAATAACTTTTCAGTACCGCGATTCAGTAACTTCTTTTAACGATAGTCGAATTGTAAAAAAAAAGAAAATTGCAAAATTATCAGTAAAATTTTGAAACGATATTCGCTATTGTTAAAGTCAGCTGTTGTTGTTATCTAAACGACAACCATTTTTGTGTTGTTTATCCAATCGATAAAACCTTAAATTTTTAGGTTGAAATGTCGTCATACATAAATAAAAATCATGATATAGTGAAAATATTTTGCTTTAATTAAAAAACTTTTTTATATAAATAAAAAAATTAAATAGCATATTCAATTCATTATTTCATTTTCAAATAAATAAACAGAAATATTGAATTATTAAATTCAATGAATTTAAGAAAACCTCAAATGATATTTAAGAATTGCTAACATAAAAATTGTTACATAAGTAAACGTAATTTTATGAGAATGTTATTTTTTATATATAAATTTTCACAATTTTTTTTGGATGAAAATTTGAAGTTTTTCAGAAAGTAAAGATAACATTAAATTATTTTATTTAAAATGTTTGGGACTTTTCGTTTTTTGCGTTTTTCATCCCTAATTTGATTATTTATTATTATAAATTTATTCTCTATGTTTTCAAAATATGGCAATATTTAAAAAAAAAGTTGAGAGAGCTTTTTTTTTTGGTTATTATTTTGTTACTCCATCCGACCTATATGGCCACAATGAAGAAATATTTGGCCAGTTAAAAGAAACTATACAGCCATCTCCAATTAGCACGATTTAATGCATATAGCCACCCTACACAACCATTAACTTTGCAATGGAGGTTAGGGCGAGCTATTTAATTAGCAAAAACTAAATTAAACGAGAAGTTATGTCATATAACCGGAAACGCATGCATATAGGTATATAACCAAAATGCATGCCGATCAGCAACCACGATGACCAAAAAGCAAACACCGAAATAAATCCGAAATAATAGAAAAGAAGAAAACCAACCCAAAGAATTTGCTGAAATAATTTGGTAGTAAGTTTAACAAATTGTTTACTTTTTCATTTACATTTATTATCAAGACTCAAACCGAGGTGGAGGGTATCAAAGATTCGGCACAGCCGAATTTAACACTCTTACTTGTTTTTCTGTAGAATGATCTCAAGTTACTTTGTATTGAAAAATTCTAGGGAAATTTTTAATTTTTATTAAAAAAAATAAAAATCTTAGATTATTTCTCTACAGAAAAATTATAAAATCATATATTAACTTTCTATAGTAAATTCTAAAAATTTTAAATTATTTTTCTATACATAAATTCTCGAAGTATTTTTCTGTAGAAAAACTTTAAAAATTGTTAATTTTTTTTTATAAAAAAAAAAATTTAAATCAAAAATTTTAAGCAAAATTCTATAAATCTTTGAGAAGTTATATAAATTGGTATATATTTTTCTTTAAAATAATTCTAATCATTTATTACTTTTCTATACCAAAATTCCAGAAATCATGGATTATGTTTCTGTAGAAAAAACTCAAAATCATTGTATATTATAAAGGTTCAGAAAACACACATCAACAACACAATTTTCTATTCTAAAATAACCAACACATATTTTTAATTTCATTTTAGTTATGTGTGTTTCTAAATTTTGTGCTTTGCCGAACATAATCATGAATGCATTTCGTTATAATATTTGATTGTGAACACGAACATGTTTCTATCACGTAACATTTTATTCGAACACACATAAACCACACAGTTTCGAGTGTAACTTTATTTTAAGTTCGTGTTCTGTTCGCGTTCTCAAAAAAAAAAAAAAAAAAAACAAAAAAAAAAAAACACACAATAAACAATTCACAAGTTTTTTAGAGTTTTTTATTCAGTGTGATTTTTTTTCTGAACTCTGCTATATATTTCTTTATAGTAATCCTATATATAATAAGAATATTTTTCTATAGCAAAATTTCGGAAATCGTAGATTATTTTTCTATGGAAGAAGTGTATAAATCATAGATAGTTTCTCTATCGTAAATTCTATAATTTGTGGATAATTCTTTTATAAATATATATATTCCCTAAATAGTAGATAATTTTTTTTGTAGAAAAGTTTTATAAATCATAGACTATTTTTCTATATAAAAATTCTATTATGTTTATAAAAATATTAATATATAATAAAATTCTTTTAGTCTAGTAGTTCTCTATAGAATAATTCATTGATTATTTTTCTATAAAGAAATTATATCGTTGTTTATTTTTCTGCAAAAATTTTCTAGAACCGTAGATTATCTTTTTATAAAATAATTCTATACATTAATAATTTCTTTAAGAAAAATTTCATTAACTGTATATTTTGATATAGAAAATTCTATAAATTGAAAATTTTATATAAAATTATTATTATAAAAATCAACGGGGTTTCAATTTTTCTTTAGAAAAATTACAGAAATCGTAGGTAACTTCTATAGAAAAATTAAATATGTCGTAGATAAATTCTCTTTAGAAATGAATCTGTAAATCGTAGATAGTTTTTCTATAAATAATTTAATATTTTGGAACAGAAAAATTCTTTTAATCGTAAATTTTATAGAAATATTTGGTAATTGTATATTAATTGGAGTTTAATTTTCTATAAAAAATTAAATGAAAAAAATTCTCTTTACAGAACAATTCTATTAATCGCAGCTTATTTTACTATAGAAAGATTATTATTAAATTATTTTTTATTAGAAAAGTTCTGTAAATTATAGATAAAATTTGTAAACAAATTTCAGATAATATTTCATTAGAAAAATTCTAAAAATCGTAGACTATTTTTCTATAGAAAAATTCTATAAATCTATACTAATATAATAAAGCAGTAATGTGTGTTTGTTTGTTTGTTTGTAGGAGGTAATCTCCGTAACTAAAAATGTTGGTTTCAATATTTAGAATGGTCCTTATAGATGGACGTAGGCTATACATTTTTTTTTGGAATTTTTAGTTTGCCACGCCCATATAAATTGAACATTTAATATCACATATATTGAGTACTATACAAGAGACAGCTTTGCAAATTTGTCTGAGCTCATCTGTTATTAATGTGAGTAGTCGGGCAAAAAATGGGAGATATGGGACCATCTATAATATTAATAGGCTAGGCGATTTTTTGTTACCGATTTTTTGTTCTACCGTTTTATCCCGCTTTCGACCAAACGTATATTATTTGAAAGGTATTTCTTTTTAGCTGTTCACCAGACTTACAGATTTTTAAATTTTTTCCTTTAGTTTGAGTAAATTGCATTTAAAGTTGCTACTAACACAAACATAAAATTATACATATGCTATGTGTGTGTTCATTATATTTGTTAATGTGTTTGTCATCTTCATTCACAATAATAATAAACCAAAAAAGTGTTGGTTTGTGAATTGCCTAAGTTGAAAGTTGCCTAGAAATTGCACTGGAATCTGCTAGAATAAAGTAATTATTAAATGTCTTATATCGGGAGTACTGTAACAGTGAGAGCCTTGTAACTTTCGTGGGCCTATAAGTTACTTATGTGATTAGTCGAACAAAAAATTAGCGTGATTGGAGCAGTGGGCGTAGCACCGCCCATACAAAGTAAATATATATCATTTAACTAGTGTGCTTTAAAAGAGAAAGCCTCGACGCTTTTCTCGAGTTGATCAGATATTAGTGTGAGCAGTTCGATAAAAATGGAGCGGGATGGGATTAGTGGGCGTGGTATCTCATATACAAAAAAATATGAAGTACTACGAAAGCGACAGACTTGAAAGTTTTGACAAGTACATTAATTATTCATGTAAGTATTCGTGCAAAATATGGGCCGAATCGCCAAAGTCAAAAATAGCCAAATTCAATAATCACGAAAATAAAAAATCGCCAAACCGAAAATCGCGAAAAATAAAAATCGTCATAAACAGAAACCTTCAAAATCAAAAATGGGCAAAATCAAAAATCGCTAAAATCAGAAATCGTCAAAAGCAAAAAATCGCTACAATGAAAAATTGCCAAATGATTAGAATGTCAATTCAAGGCCAATAGTTAAGTTTTGCCAGATTTAATTTGGGAAATACATGTTCTTCTCATGGGCAGCTATATTGTAGCTATATTGCTCCAGAGTAGGAAAAATTTAATAATTTTTCCACCGAATGAAAAACAAAAAGCATTGTATACCAGCAAGCATTGAAATGAAAAATTATATGTATAAAATAAATGATTCTGAAATAAAACATGTCAATAAGTGTCGGTAAATCATAGCGAAGCGCGACAATGCATACTTGTCATTAATATTTTACTTAAGAAATAGTAAAAGCTTTTATATATTTTATAAAGAAAATTTAGAAATAATTATGAAATAATTGATTATTTTTTAAAGAAAAATTCTATAAAACACAAATTTTTTCCTTAAAGAACAACTGTATCAATCGCTGATTATTTTTCTTTTAGCAAAATATTAATATCCTTATAGTAGATTATTTCTCTATATAAAATATTTAAAGAATCTTTTTCTCGTATCCCAGATTAGTCTAAAACGTTATTTACAAATCACATACTGTATTCAAGCCAATGCTTCCTCTTCTTATAATTGTTATAATTCTCAGTTCTAGGTGAGTTATACTTTTTTACAAATCTCAATGTAAATTAAGCTGGCAAACAAACTAATTCTTATTTTCGTTTCCTTATCGTAATAGCACAAAATTATGTTGTGTTAGAAACTCAAGATTTTATTATTTCTTTAATTTCGAAGAAAATCTTGTTGAATATTAAAGGAAAAGTACCAATGAAAAAGAAATATAACAACACTTTTGTTTTTGTCAAAACATAAGTTAATATAATTACAATACGATATTGTTGTGGTTATTGTTGAGGTTTCTCAACAAATTTAAATGATAAGTGTATTGAAGAAACTGGTTTCTTAAACTCATGTTTTAAAATGTCATATTGCTGAGGTTACACGACAAATGGATTACGTGCAACCAATTTTAAAGTTAGTTTTTCTCCTTATTTTTTATACCCTATACCACTATGTGGTTTGGGTGTAATGACTTTGTGCTGCTGTTTGTAACAACCAAAAATATTTGACCTAGACCCATCTTTAATTATACCGATCGAATCAGAATCACTTACTGAGTTGATTTAACAATGTCCGTCCGTCTGTGTGTCCATGTAAACCTTGTAATCAAACTGCAGGTCGCAAATATGAATATATTTTGATGAAATTTGGTATGTAAGCTTGTATCAGCCATGGGATGAACGGTATTGAAATTGGTGAGAATCGGTCCTAGCCCCATACAAATTACCCCTATGAAATCGACATAAATTGCCATAAGATCCAAATTGTCATATAGATCTTACTCAAATTGGGTTTGTATGCGTTCATTACATCCATTAATGAGTAGTCCAAAAATGATCCCTTTGGCCCCATATAGAGCTGCTTCCCGATCTTCACTTAAATCTATTAAAAACAAAAATATTGCACTGATTCTTCTCAAATTTTGTTTGTATATATTTTTGCAAAATAAAAGAGACTTTACCAAACATGATCAGGATCGGTCCATTTTTGGACCTAGTCCCCATATAGATATATCATCCGATATGAACTTTTTCATATCTGCAGCCAAAAAAAAATTAATAAAAATCCCACTCAAATTTGGTTTTTGCTTATTTTCTATGTGCAGTTAGTTGGGCCTAAGAGATAGAGTTTCTAAACGCATGGTATAGGGTATCGTATAGTCGGTCTAGACCGACTATAATTTTCTTACTTGTTTTTAATTTGTAGTATCAAATTTTTAGATACAGTTAATTAGGCAATTGTAGGATGCAATGTGTATTATATATTATCTGCACAAAACTCCCAAAAGTAATTATACGCTAAGACGTATATATACATAATATTTTGATAGCATGTAAAAAATATTCATTCGTACCCAATAATATGGTCAAATGTACTAATATTTGCGACCAGCACGCAGTGAGTGAAATGCCCAACCCTTTTAACTTAGACTATGAAATGCGTAAAGAATTCAGTTTTAATTTATTTAAATGCTATTAATATAAAAAGTTAATAAATTTAATATAAATGGCTTGAGGAAAATAGATCTGCTTCTAATCAAAATCAGAAGCATAAGCGAAAAAAGCGTATACTATTTTTTTCAATGATACGAATAATGCTGAGACATTTGGAGAATCTTTGAAAAAATTTCAATTAAAAATTTAAATAAATAAGACCGTGACAGCGAATCTTCGGAGGCGTTGTTGTTTTGCGGCGAACATCATAACTCGTTACCGGATCATGTGAAATAAAAAAATCTAAATGCGTTTAAAGGTGATATGCTTCCCAAGGTAATTACGAAGAGCTTTTTTCAATTTTTTTTTTGCAGTATTTTGAAGTGAAAACACCATTTTTGCTAAAAAATTTCGGTGAAATGGGAAATAAATAAAAAAACTCTTCGTGGTTCCCTGGTGATTTATATGTAGAAATAATGTGTAAAATTTCAAAAGAATCGGTCAAGCAGATTTTGAGTTATGATGTTTACGGACTTAGAAGATGTTATTTGCGAAAAATCGATTTAAATTTTTTAAAAACTGATTTATATATGATACACCGAATGATGGTTTTAGAACCTTACCCCCCTTAAAGTTGCTACTAACACATACATAAAATTATACAATTCTATGTGTGTGTTTATTAAATTTGTTAATGTGTTTGTGACTTTGGTTTCTTCATTCATAATTATTATTGTGTTGAATTAAAAAATAATTTTGGACATATACCAATAATTGGACATAACCCAATAACGACAATAATCGATAATTAACAAGTGTTGAATGGTGAATTGGCTAAAATTGATTAGCATATTAGGGTTTTTATTAACTGAAAAACTAAAATTTCCTAGAATGTGCACTCGAATTTCGAGGGCTGGGATCTGCTAGTAATGATAAATATATGATTTTTTTTTCAGTCATTTAGTAGCGAACTGTATTTCCTGTTCACTAAGAGACCATTTTGTCTAAGTAGCTGATATTTGGGCTCGTGGTGTCCTGATGCAAATTTATTGATGTCTTATAGAATAAATAAAAAACATTTGACGGCTTGTTAATGCCATATGCAGTGTATCCTACGGAGTACGTCATAATTCATACTATATAAGGTGAGTTATTTTTGGAAAAAATTGGAAAAACCAAAATAAAACATCCATTTCTAATCCTCATTTACCTCACTTAAATGTGCGATTTGTCTCTTCAGTCGCATATCAAAATAGCAGCACATTTTCAGAGCACCACCCACGAGACTTTTCTTATAAGGCCAAAATAATCTTTTGTCATTTTCGTAAAAAAAGAAGACATTTAACATAGTAAATCTTGGGATTACGATAAATCAATCAATTTCGATTACGATTATAAACGCATTGCAAACAAACTCTTATATATTCAATGAATTTTCTATGACTTTCTGTATAAACCTTAAATTGCTTTTCCTTAAATATGACCAAATATCCTATTGATAACTTATGGAAGCCATCGCATAGAAGAAAAAAGCATAATTTCAAAGAAAATATAAAATTCTAAACAATTTTTAGAAAATAGCTATATTGTGATTCCTTCTATGTTCAGGCTAACAAAAGGAATTAACATTTATATTGGAAAATTTATTTTATTTAACAAAAGGGTTTTAGTCGTCAACCTTGAGATAAAAGTTATGTGAGTATATCTGTTTTAGTAAACATAAACCATTTAAAAAAAATGAAAGCTAATTAAGAAAAGAAAGCACAAAAACAAAGTCTAATTTGCATCCTGGCAACAAAAAATATGTATAGAATAAATACAAGTAGATATAATTAAAATTCTTTAATATAAACATTAGACAGAATATTAAAGAAAACACACATTCGTTAAATGTGCAACTTGCTAAAAACATACAGTATTAAATTACAAATTGTTACTATGGGTTGGACTAACATGTGGTTTAATGGGAACTTATTACTGACAAATCAACAGTTTCCTTCAACGTTTTTTTTTTCTTCTTTGCTTAGAAACAGTTAATAAAAACCAATTACTTAATGCATGTCAATCAAGATTAAAATTTTTGTGAGAAAACTTATAAAATTCTAAACATTTCAAAGATTTAAAAACAATAAGTACTTTATCAATATCTCTAATTATTTTTAATGATTATTTAACTTTACTTTAAAAAAACAAAAACTTTAAGAAAATGTACGATAAATAAATTAAACAGATTAAAACATTAAACATATAATGAATTTAAATGTGCTTGGATAATGTTGAAATAAACGAGATATCAAAGTAATAAAATCAGGTCATGTGGGATGAATATAGATTTTAGCCGTTGGTAAGAAAAAATTGTGCAACAGAAAAGCACACTTCAGGGCACTCTACGTAAGAGGGGGGATGCAAAATATGCTGGCTTCTCATATGTAGCTGGATATTGCAAACGCACACAGAAGAAAATTCGACAAAACAAAAAAAACAAGTAAGAAAATTATAGTCGGTCTAGAGCGACTAAACGATAGCCTATACCATGGTTTCGAGACCCTATCTCTTCGGTCCAACTAACTGGATATAGAAAATAAGCATAAACCAAATTTGAGTGGCATTATTATTAATTTTTTGGCTGCAGGTATGAAGAAGTTCATATCGGGTGCTATATTTATATGGGGACTAGGCCGAAAAATGGACCGATCCTGACCATATTTGGTAAAGTCACTTATATTTTGAAAAAATATACACAAACCAAATTTGACAAAAATCTGTACAATATTTTTGTTTTTTGATAGATTTAAGTGAAGATGGGGAAGGAGCTCTATATGGGACCTATGACTAAGTATTGTCCTATAGGGATTATTTTTCGACTACTGATTAATGGATATAATAAACACATATAAACCCAATTTAACTGGGATCTATATGACAATTTGGATCTTATGGCAATTTATGTCAATTTCATAGGGGTCCTTTGAATTGGGACTAGGTCTGGGCATGGACCGAATTTCACCAATTTCAATAGCGTGCGTCCTTATGTAACAAATTCATATAACAAATTTCATCAAAATATATTCATATTGGCGACCTGTAGTTTGATTACAAGGTTTACATGGACACACAGACGGACGGACGGACGGACGGACGGACGGACGGACATTGTTAAATCAACTCAAAAAGTGATTCTGATTCGATCGGTATAATTAAAGATGGGTCTAGGTCAAATATTTTTGGTAGTTACAAACAGCAGCACAAAGTCATTATACCCAAACCACATAGTGGTATAGGGTATAAATATTTGCCCAACTGTATTGCAAAATGAATGAATATATGCATATATGCATTTTCTGTAAAAAAAAAAAAATACATTTTATTAATAAACGAATAGAGGTATGAAATTCAGCTGTTCCGACTCTTTAAAAAAGGACACATTTAAAAAATGGGCACACAGTGATTGGTAAAATTTTGTTGGACAAAATCATGTTTAGATATTTAGTTTATTCGAAAATAACATAAAAATCTTTTAAAAGAGATAAGAGTGTAGGACGGGGGAGCCTTTGTACACTAGCAACAGTCGGGAGGGGGGTTCGTGTCCTTACTCTTATAAATTCATATAAACACTACAACAATATTTTTATAGACTCCCTGTTTATTTAACATTCTACAAGGGACCAAGAGTAACTAAATATTTAAAATTCTAATGCCCTCAATTTAGTTACGATTTAAATAACTAAAAATTAAAGCTATTAATTGATCTACCGTTAATTAAAATTCCTCTCCTAGTTGGATTGCGGAGAGAGTCGCCTCATAACCCTACCCAACCAATGTTTTAGTGACGACATGTTAAATCTAAAACCCCTAAAAGTAAAAGGGTAATTTTTATACCCTTCACACCTCAGTGGCAGAGGGCATATATAGATAGGTTTGTCAATCCGTTTGTAACGCATCGAAATAAATTCCGGCCGGAGACCCCAAAAAAATATATTTTCTTGATCATTATAAAAAGGGAAGTTGATTTAGCGATGACCGTCTGTCTGTGGAAATCACGATCACGCCGTTAACATCTAAGCTAGGCCGTTCGTTTTTATATAAAATCGTTTATTAACATCCCAAAGGAGTTGCTATTAAAAATCTTCAAAATCGGTCAAAGGGCTCACGAGTTATGAATGAAACTTTCAAAAAACTCTTGAAAAAATATAATTTTTCAGTGTGTTTGTTGTTTTTCTTAAGATATGTTGTATATTTTGTAATTCTTCGTATTGCTGTGGTCATTACAGTTGTGTGTATATTAATCAAGGTTCAGAAAATACACACATGAAACACACAATGTTCTGTTCAAAAGCAGCCAACACATATCTTTATTTTCATATCAATTATGTGCGTTTCTAAATTTTCTACGGTGCCCAACACAACCATGACTGTGTTCGTTTTAATATTTCGTTATTTACACGAACATTTTTGTATCACATACTTTTTGTTTCAATCACACATAGAGCACACATTTTTGAGTGTTGCTTTATTTGAAGTTCATGTTCTGGTACGTGTACTGAAAAAAAAACACAGAACATGTACAATAAACAGGTTCGAGTTCAGTTATATTTTAAGTCGTGTTGTGGCTCGTGTAGTAAGAAAAAACAGAACATGTACAATAAACAGGTTCGAGTTTAGTTATATTTTAAGTCGTGTTTAAAATATAACTGAACTCGAACCTGTTTATTGTACATGTTCTCTGTGCTTTTATTTTAAACACGACTTAAAATATAACTGAACTCGAACCTGTTTATTGTACATGTTCTGTTTTTTCTTACTACATGAGCCACAATACGACTTAAAATATAACTGAACTCGAACCTGTTTATTGTACATGTTCTGTGTTTTTTTTTCAGTACACGTACCAGAACATGAACTTCAAATAAAGCAACACTCAAAAATGTGTGCTTTATGTGTGATTGAAACAAAAAGTATGTGATACAAAAATGTTCGTGTAAATAACGAAATATTAAAACGAACACAGTCATGGTTGTGTTGGGCACCGAAGAAAATTTAAAAACAAACATAATTGATATGAAAATAAAAATATGTGTGTGTTGGTCTAAGTTATGTTTGTTTACATATATGTACGAGTTTTTTATTCAGTGTGTGTTTTTTTCTGAACTCTGATATTAATACTGCACATGTCACATTGGCCTAAGCAATTAAAAATTAATAAAAATTAAAAATGAAAAATAAAAATTAAATACTAAAAATTAAAAACTAAAAATGGAAAATGAAAATGGAAAATAGAAAATGGAAAATGAAAAACTAAAAATCAAAAACTAAAAATGGAAAATGAAAAATTAAAAATGGAAAATGAAAATTGAAAAACGGAAAATGGAAAATGAAAAATGAAAATTGAAAAATAAAAATGAAAAATTAAAAATTGAAAATTAAAAATGAAAAATGGAAAATGGAAAATGAAAAATGAAAAATGAAAAATAAAAAATTAAAAATTAAAAATGAAAAATGGAAAATGAAAAATGGAAAACGGAAAATGGAAAATGAAAAATGAAAACTGAAAAATGGAAAATTAAAAACTAAAAATTAAATATTAAAAATTTTATTTTCATTCTTTAGTTTCTTACCTGTTTTTATTATTTTTGTTTTATTGTATTAAATAAAATTATTTTAAAATTTCCTTTTTTAATATTAATAATTTGTAGGCAAGAATCATTCGAATTTTTTTTTTTTTTTTTTTTAATTCTATGTTTCAAAACATGCTTATAGGGATCAAACTTTGGGTATGGTTATGATGCCGGCTGCGTTAAATCATGAATTTCAATGGCGTTCTATGAAGTACTTAGGGGTTTTCTACTCTTGTTAAAAAAAAAATAATTAAATTTTTCAAATAGTAATAAATTCTTTTTAAGCATCATTGTTTTTTATAATAGAAATTGGCCAACAAGAAAATGAATTAACTTTAAATTTAATTGGTATTGGGATTTAATGTTTCTGTATCGGCAACAGTTTCAAAGTGGTAGCCGTACCTAATATTGGTTGGAGAGTATCAAAAATTCGGCGCAGCCGAATTTAACACCCTTACTTGTTTTAAGTAGTTTAGTTTTTTTAGTTTTTAAAAAAAGATAATTTAGAAAAAAAATACTTTTATAAGAAAAGGTATTTTTCCAAAAAGAACACTTTTTTAAAAAAAAGTACGTTTTGCAAAAAAAATGTATTATTCCCAAAAAGAACACTTTTTTTAAAAAAAAGTACTTTTTAAAAAAAGCGTTTTTCAAGAAAAAAAAAAAAAAAAAGTTTTCTAAAAAAAAGAGTACTTTTTTAAAAAGGGTAATTTTTTGAAAAGAGTACTTTTTAAAAAAGGGTACTTTAAAAAAAAGGTACTTTTTCAAAAAATTATTATGCTTAAAAAAGGGGATATTTGCCTCCTCGCAATTGCGAAATGAATGAATGTTCTAAAGCAGATTATATGCATTTCAACCATTATATACGAGCGCCGTCCCAGAACACTACGATCTGACAAAGCAAACAGCCAATTTGCGAAAAATGTTCTTTATTTCTCTTTATTCCTTATTTTATGAAATGAGGAGTTTTGTTTTGGTGGTTTTATAAAATTATGAATTTTTTATTTTCATAATATCGTCTTGCCAGTGCAATACTGCAACAACTCAAAATGTTACTGTTCTCCGAAAAATGCTATTGGGCTAGAAGAGACTCAGAGAATTAGAGGAATATTATAACATCTCAAAATTTTACTGTTTTCAGTGAAATTACAATACATATTGATATATTACACTGAACAAATTATACTGAACGATAAAGCTTTAAATCGAAATATCTCAAAACTATCTATTTTGAGTTGTTACAGTATTGCACTGGCAAGACGATATTATGAAAATAAAAAATTCATATAAAAATACATATCGTAGTATACAATGATGTTTGTTGTGGTGATTTACAAAAGAAAAATTCTTTTTTTGTTTTTTCGTGTAGTAGTAGTAGTAGTTTCTAGCGCTTATTAAAATGATGGATTTTTAATTTCTTTTTAAAAAAGTACCTTTTTAAAAATTCCTGTTGTTAAAAATCTTTAAAAAATTAGTTTTTCTAAGTACTTTTTTAAATACCTTTTTCCAAAATACCTTTTTCTTAACAAAGCATGTTTTATTATAAAATTACCCTCTCTTAAAAAAGTTTATATTTTTAAAGTAGATACCGTAAATAGCTTTAATTTGGGATCACCTACAAAAAATATCAATTTCAGTTGTTTGTTGACACTCTGATCATACGGTCGTGTCATTAAAAATTCAACTTTTCTCACGTGTTAAATTTTTGTAAACAAACAATTAATTTTTTAATTTCAATTATTTGCAATAATTGAGAATGGTCCCCACACAAAAACGCAAAAAATTCTGGGGTAACAGCCCTAGATTTAAAGTTCCCAAACCTCTAGAAAATAACAGATTCCAAGTGCTATCTGACATGGATGACGACACCAGCGAAGAAGAAGGTGAAGTAAGTGGAGATGCAAACAATATTCCTCCAATTATTGTTGATAGTGGTCATAAGTTCACTGATATCATAAAGATATTGGGCTCGAACTCCAAGTATAAGAGAATGTCGATAGGTACAAAGGTGATGCCAAACACTTTGATTGACTTCAACGAAGCTTTAAAAAAAGTTAAACACGAAGAAATTAAATTCTTTACGCATCCAGTTAAAGACAACAAGAAATTTAAACTTATGCTTTTTGGTCTACCACAATTCGAACTAAACATGATTCTTGAGGAGTTCAAAAATACGTACAATATAGAACCAACAAACATAAATGAAATTAAAACCACAAGATCCACATCTGACGATGCTTTGTATATGCTAGAATTTAACAGAAGTCAGATTTCTAAAAGAGAAGTATTTAAGATAAAATACTTTTATGGTATAGTGGTCCACTGGAGAAATCCCCGGCGTCGTGCAAGAGGACCGACACAGTGTTCAAAATGTGCGTTATATGGTCATGGCTCATCAAATTGTTTTAGAAAAAATGTATGTCTAGGTTGTGGAGGTCCACATGACTATTCGTGTTGCCAGTTAAATAAAGTTGACGGCCCTGTGATATATAAATGTTTTAATTGTATTAAGAATAACTTGAAAAATGTTAGTCATCGAGCAGATGACATAAACTGTCCATCGCGCCGCGAGTACCTAGAAATACGACAAAGAGTTTCCAGAAAACAACACATTCGTAAAATGCCACAACATTCGGAACCTGATCCTTTCATCTGGGATGACGATATCCCAAATAACCGTGATATATCATCAACTAATAAGGTCCGTATTTGTGACGGTGATCTTTTTTTTTGCTCTGCACTGTAACAAAAGAATTTCTGTTACAAGCAGAATAAGAAAGAAAAAAAAAATAATAACCTTGATCTTGAAATTATTTTCAAGTTCAAGTATGTAGGTACATATAAACAACAACTTATATGTAATAGGTTGAGGGCATTTTTTTTTTTATGGCGTATTTTTTTTCTCTTCATTGTGTTGAAGTAAATCATGAACACATTCATATGCAATCATGCTGGTCAAACCACGTATTTTCTTGTAATGATCTCACTTGCTCTCATAGTCATATATGAGTGTGAGTGTTATAAATACTAGAGAATATTATGAATGCATATGAATGTTCTCATTGAATTGGTGGTGAGTTTGTTTTTATTAATAAACAGGTTTTTATCTGCAGAGGAATGAATGAAGAAGTGTAGCTTGATTAACAAGATTTTTAAATTAAACAGGGAGTTGAAGTTTTGTTTTTGAACGTAAAGGTTGAGGAAAAACCCTCTTAAAATTAAATTTAAAATGTAGTGATAAAGTAAAGGTTGAGGAAAAACCTCTAAAAAAAAATTAATTAAGTTTAAAAAAAAAAGATTTTAAGTTTAAAGAAAAAAAAATTAAATTAATATTTAAGAAAATTAAAAATTACAAAAATTAAAATTTATGAACAGGGTTGAATTTTGAACGTTGAAATGAACAGGTTGAGGAAAAACCTTAATTAAAAATTAAAAATGTAGTCTTAAAATTAAAAAAAAAAAAATATATATTTATAATTTAAAATAAGTAAAGTTTAAAATAAATTTTATAAGTAAAGATTAAGTGGATAATAAAAGTAAAGTTAAAAAAAAAATAAAGTTGTACGAAAGTTTGAAATAGCAATTAAAATAAAGACCTAAGAAAACTATAGAACTAAAAATTAAAGAAATAAGAAAAGACATAAAAGAAAATATGTAAATTTAAAATAAATGAACCTAGATGTATTGAATAAAATAAATTAATGAGATTAATTAATGAAAATAAAGTAAAGTGAAACAAATTTATTTAAAACTTGCCGATACAAACAGATTGGGGGATGGTGATAAAGCCCAATATATTAAAAATTTTGGCACAACTATATGTTCTACAACTATTTCATCGTTGTCAGCCTTCTCCAAAGTAAAAAAAAAAAAAAAAAAAGAGAAAAGCGTAGTGCGAGACACAACCACGGCGTCCGGCGGCAGCAGCTTCATCCTCAACAACTACAACCATATGGCGATATGAGGTGTGCTAATATTAAAATTGCTCTACTATTAAAAATTTTTTCTACTATTAACAATTTTTTTATTAAAATTTAAAAATTCTCCTAAAAATTAAAACTTTTCCTAAAAAAAAAATTTAAAATTGTCCTAGAATGAAATAGTGCTAAAAGTCAACTTTTGTTTAAGCTAAAAATTTCATAAATTAAAATAATTTTCCTAAATATGGAAAAAATTAAGCTAAATTTAAAATTTCCCCTAAAATTAAAATTATGCTATACTTTAAAATTTTTCTAAAATTAACATTTACCTAAAATTAAAATAAAATCTCTTGGAAATGAGAATTTTTTTTTGAACTTACCGTTAAGTAAAATTACTTTAAAATTCAACTATACACTTTTACAATGAAATTAAAAAATTTTATAAATCTTCAAATTAAAATCCCGCTAAGATGTAATTTTTTATTTAACCAAAATTTCTTTTGGAGGTTAAACAAAAATTTTTCCAAAATGTAAATAAATTTTCTAAAATTTAAATACAATATTGTTATGATATAAAATTGGACTAAAATGTTAATAAAAAAAAAAAAAAATTTGCCTAGATATGAAATTGTCTAAAATTTAAATTTTCCTAAATTAAAAATTTTTTTCCTAAAATTTAATTTTTCTAATTTTAAAATTTTTCTAAAATTAAAAATCTTTAAAAAAAAAAAAAAAAAAAAAAATTAAGTTTTTTTTTCAAAATTTTTCCTAAAATTAAAAATTTTCCTAAATTTAAAATTTCCCTAAATTTACAATTTTCCTAAAACAGAATTTTGCTAAATTTAAAAATTCTTCTAAAATTAAAATTGAGCTATATTTAAAAATTTTCCTAAAATTAAAATTTCCCTAAAATTAAAATTTTGCTAAGAAATAAAATTTTGCTAAAATGAAAATTTTTCTAAAAAGTAAAATTTTGCTAAAATATGTTTAAAAAATAAATAAAATAAATTTTGCTAAATGTATAATTTAAATTTTGAAACCTTAAATGAAGGTTAAATAAACCGTTTTTTTTAAACCCAATGTAGAAAACAAAACCAAACCAAACTCTTATCATTTAAGTGGGTTACCTCCAATTAAGATGGAGTCGAGGTAACATGGTTGGGAGGGCAAAAGGGGCAGAACACCTCGTCCCCAATCCCAAGGTAAGTATGGCCATCCATCCTTTTAGCGTCCGTGTTTTGACAGTTTTTTTTTAAATCACACGTGAAAATCTGTAGTGCGGTTTCCCTGGGCCTGAGCAAGACCCCACCCATCCGGCGAGCTAGGCCCCTACGCCAGCACGTGCGACCAGCAAAGGCTCAGGGAAACGGAAGCGGAACTTCCATCAGCACCGCACCATCACATATTTTTCCTCGCACCGATGAAATTCCATCAAGTAGTAAAGCACATAATGCTCTCAATAAAGTTCCCTACGCAGCAAAAGCTAAAGCAGCTCAAATAATAGATCATGAAGACCATTAGAAATTTTCTTTGATGCAGTCGATGCTCCAGAAAAATGTAAAAACAAATATGACAAGCTTGGAAATATGCTTAAACATGTCATATAAAGAAACAACAATGTACAGAATCTATGTTATGCTTTGGAATGCCCAAGGCATAACTAATCCAACAGCTATATATCAATTGGAACACTTTTTAAATGAAAAAAAAGTCGATGTAGTTTTTATTAATGAAACTTTTTTAAAACAAAAACACAAATTCAAATTGCTTAATTATAAAATCTACCGTCAAGATCGATTAACCCATGGAGGAGGTGTATTAATAGCGATTAAAAATACAATTTCCGTTGGAGCAGTTCTTACACCATAAAATCTTCTGTATGCACGTTGAGTATTAATTATGGAACGATGATTTTCAATGAATAGAAAAACAATCGTAGTTCTTTGCGCAGTTGTATAGCGTTCCATTTTTAAATATTCTCCCAAGTTTAATTTCTGAAATAGGAAAAAAGAAAAAGTTAAATACTCGCAAGCAAAGAAGTTACAATTGTTTTACATCATATAGTAACTTTAGCCGCACCCCGTATATCAATAATGTCAACAACAATTATTGAAAATGTTTCCATTGTAATAAATATTAATAACCGGCCAATTAGATTTACAGCTGCATACTGCCCACGATACACTAACAGCTTCATTGAAGATTTAAACAAAATCACCACAACAACGTCTGAATTTTTTGTTTTCGGCGATTTTAACGCTCACCATACTAGTTGGAACTGCCAAGGAAACAACACTGCTGGTAGAAAACTATATAACCATCAAATGAATTCCAATTATTACATCCACTCGTCCAACACCTCTACTCGATTTGGGCTGCGTTCAACACCCACACAAGCATCAGTTATTGACCTTCTTCTTACAAACTCGAACTTAAATATTTCGGCAATAGAAACTCATCCAGGTATGTTAAACTCTGATCACGTTCCAGTTACATGTCAAATTTATGGTTCCATTATTGAAAGAAAAATACTTATTCCACTGTATCAGATGGCAAATTGGAATGTAATCAATCCATGGGTAGACCAAGAGATTCGAAGAAATAATTTACTATCTGCAATTATAACCGAGTCAAACATTGAAAAAATTATAAATAAAATTACTCACATAATCCAAGAGGCTTCCAAAAGAATTCCAGTTAAGGAGAAACAAATTTGGCAGAAAAAAATTTCTCAATTAACTTTATACTTAATTGGCCAAAGAAAAAGGTTTGTACGTAAATTACAAAAAGCAACCAACATTTCGGAGAGACATTACTTATCATCTGTTGTTAAAAAGCTGAATATTTTAATCAACTTTCACGTACCAAATGACAGAAATGACAACTGGAATAATTTCATTAAAAAATTGCCACCTGGCAACAAAAAGTTCTGGCAGCTGAACAGAGCAATAAGAGGGAATAAAGCAACTGTAGAAAATTTGACAATAGATGGCGCTGATGTATTCAATAATGAAAGAAAGGCAAATATTATAGCGGATGTTTTTGAAAATTCACTCCAAATAACTTATAATCAACAATCGACAGTTGAACGTATGGTATCGAAAAACATTCAATGGCTAGACTTACAATCTGTGCCTACCAATGTAACTGATATGTTGACAACCGTGGACGAAGTAAAATTTTTCATTTTTAAGCAAAAAAATTCAAAAGCACCTGGTATAGATGGAATAAAACCAATAGTTTTAAAACGGATGTCAAATGTATTTTTCAATTTTGTTACAAAAATTTTCAATTGGTGCTTAAAAAACTGTTATTTCCCGAAGCAATTCAAAATTGCCAAGGTAATACCAATACTTAAACCAGGAAAAGATAAAAAATCACCCAAAAGTTATCGTCCCATAAGTATGATGAATGGTTTAGACAAAATTTTTGAAAAAATCATACTAACGCGACTAAATGAATTTACAGAACAAAACAATATTTTGAGTAATGAGCAGTTTGGTTTTAGGAGAGAACATTCAACGATACATCAGGTGAAGAGAATTGTAAATTTAATAAATAGCAACAAAAATCAACGTAAAAGCACAGGAATAGCTTTTCTTGATATTGAGAAAGCTTTTGACTCCATATGGCACAATGGAATTATTTTTAAGCTCAATAAATTTGGTTACCCTATATATTTACAAAAAATTATAAAAAGTTTTTTATCAGACAGATACTTTGCAGTCAATTTAAATAACGAAAAATCTACACAAAGGCACATTCCTGCAGGAGTTCCGCAAGGATCAATCTTATCACCAACGCTGTACTCTATATATACTTCAGACTTTAAAGCCCTAAGAAACCAAACAGCGGCCTTCTATGCAGATGACACCGCATTAATAACGAGTGGAAAACTTTCAAATGCAATAGTGAAGAACATGAAAAAAGCTTTAAGCCACGCTGAAAAATACTTCAGCAAATGGAAAATAAAGATAAATCATGGGAAAACACAAGCAATTATTTTCCCTTTTAACAAGTCACCAAAAAGAATTCCGCAAATAACACTTTGTATGCAAGGGACTGAAATTCCAATACTTGATTCAGTCAAATATTTGGGAGTTGTTTTCGATAAAAAACTAACATTCAAAAATCATATCACACAAGCGGGTGATAAGGCACTAAAGTGCGGAAGAGCGCTTTTCCCTCTGCTTAAACGAAAATCTAAACTAAATTGCCAAAATAAGCTGTTATTATATAATATGTGTATACGACCAGGTATGGTCAACGAGATGTGCCAACACTTATCTTAAAAAGCTACAAATTATCCAAAATAAAAACTTGAAGATTATATACAACCTGCCTAGAAGATACTCAACTGCACTGCTACACAGAAATTCTAAACAAGATCTGTTTAAAACTGTCATTAGTAAAATAACAACAAGATTCGAAGACAGAAACAGGTCTTCAAGTTTTGATTTAATAACAAATTTGTAAAATTAACTTTTTCTGTAACTTCTGAATAGAAGATGCAAGAAGGGGTTAAAGAAATAATTTCTTAGAAAACTTAAAGGTTTTTTCCCTATCTTTTTACCTACATGTAAATATTTCCAAATGTTTTTTCACTTATTAAAAAAAAAAAAAAGTAAATTATTTGTTGCAATACTTTCAGTAAAATCTCAAAAACTGTAGATATTAAATATATGTATAAATTATTTTAATTGTAATGATGATAGTTTTTTAAATAAAAAAAAAATATAACTTTCATCTGAAAAATCCAAAAAAAAAAATCACAAAAAAAAAGTTTTTTTTCGAAAACTATCTTTCAGCAAAAATTTATATTTAAAAAAAAAGTTCCTTTCTTTAAATAAAGTACGTTTCTTAATATAATGAAGATTTTTAAAATAAACTTAATATCTGGAAATAAAGTACTTTTCTTAAAATAAAGTGCCGGTCTTACAATAAAGTACCTTTCCTAAAATAAAACACATTTCATCAATTAAAGTATCTTTCCTAAAATAAGGTAACTAACTGTCTTAAAATAAAACACCTTTGTTAAAATAAAGTATCCTTCTTAAAATAAAGGCTATTTTTTTTTTAATAAAGTACTTTTCTCAAAATAAGGAACTTTTCTTAAAGTAAAGGACCTTTCTTAAAATAAAGTACCTTTCTTAAAATCAAGAACTTTTCTCAAAATTTTTTTTAATTACTAGAAAGCCTAAGGGAAAAATTCGCACGTCATGTTCTAGCTATGAGAGAACTAAGTTCTCAGTTATTCCACAAGATACTCATTTTGGCCCATTACTATTTTTAATCTTTATTAATGATTTGCCAAATTGTCTGAAGTCTTGTAAATCTTTAATATTTGCGGATGATTAGAAAGTTTTTGCTGATGTCTCAAATTTATCACATGTTTTTTTTTTTTTTATATTGAAAATGTTGTACAATTTATTTCACACAACTTCATAATCCAATTGTATACAACTACACTATTGGCTTGCTGTTCTTAAGGGAGTTATCGAGGTAAAGGATCTCGGAGTTATTTTTGATGCTAAATTGCATTTTGGTAGGCACATTGATTATATCACTATTCAACTTAGAAGAAACTCGTATGACTTTAAAGACCCCGTCAGTCTGAAGCCTTTATATGTTTCATTTGTCACAAGTAAATTAGAATTTTGTTCTCTAATATGGAACCCTTATATATATATTTATATATATTTCAGCACATTCCATCAGGAACATAGGCTGTGTACATATAATCTCCATCTCTGTCTGTCGGCTGCGATGTGTCTTAGTTCGCTAAAAGATTTACGTGTTTCGTTAAAAATTGTTCGTCTCCATGTTAACTTTGGTCGTCCTCGGTTTCTCGAGCCCTGCGGGTTCCATTCTAGTGTCTCATGGCATATTTCGTTATATGGTTTTCGTAGTGTATGTCCAAGCCAGTTATATTTTCTCTTCTTTATTTGGGTGTTGATGTTGTCCTGGTTCGCGATTTAAAGAAGTTGTTCGTTAGAAACCACTCTGGGCCACCAAATTTTTAGAATATTTCGTAAGCATCTATTGGTAAATGTTTGGATTTTGTGTTTAATGACTTCGCTTACCAACCAGGTTTCGGATCCGTAGAGGAGAATGGATTTTATGCAGGCGTTAAAAATATGTAATTTAGTTTTAGGCGAAAGAGCATTGGATTTCCAGATATTTCTTAGGCTATAGTATGCTGTTTTGGCTTTTTGCATTCTGGAGTTTACATCACCTATAGCACCTCCGTTCGGCGTAATGTTGCTTCCTAGGTAGCAGAAGTTGTTGACGTTTTGGATTGGCACGTTGTTTAGCACAAATGTTGGCGTTTGGTGGGGTTTAACAGCCATACATTTTGTTTTGTTTGCGTTGATTCGCAGACCGTATTTCAATGCCGTTAAAGCTAAGTCATCTATCTTCTTTTGCATATCATGTTTGTTTGATGCTAAAAGGACTAAATCGTCCGCGTAATCTAGATCTGCAAGTTGCTCGTTAAGTCTCCATTATATATCTATACTTCCGCCATATGTTGTCGATAATATTTCGTCTAGTGTTGTAACGAATAAAATAGGGGACAGGAGACACCCTTGCTTAACGCCGCTTAATGTTTCTAAAGGTTGGCTAATTTTTCCGCAGTGTGACACCGGCATTTTGGAGTTGTGACATTGTGCTTTTATGAGGCGGATAATCTTAGTAGGTATACCCTTATTGGCAAGAGCATGCCATATCTTGTTCCGGTCGATGGCATCGAACGCTTTCTCAAAGTCTACAAAGGTAAGATACATTGTGGTGTTGAATTCATTGCACTGTTCAATTATCAAGCGGAGGCTATTGATTTGGTCAACACACGATCGGTTAGGACGAAAACCAGCTTGCTCCTTTCGTAGCTTTTTGTCTAAGGGTTGAAGGATACGGTTAAGAATTATCTTATTAAAAATTTTGCACACAGCGGGAGTTAGGGCTATACCCCGCCAATTATCACATTGTTTGAGGTCCCCCTTTTTTGGGATTCTAGTAATAAGGCTCTCTTTGTTTCTGTTTCCCAACTTCGCCTGAATATTGGTTGTAAAACAATTGCTGTTGTTTGGGAAGCTGATTTAAATAGTTCGGCTGGAAGGTTGTCAATACCTTTATATGGCTACTCATTTTAATAGAATTGAAAGAATTCAAAAACTTTTCACGAAAAATAAATTGGACTGACGATATACCTTCATATGAAAGTAGGAGCAAATTTCTAGGTCTACAATCTTTAAAAGATCGTATATAATATTTTTCTTAAACTTTAATTTTTAACATTTTATCCAGAGAGAGTTAATTTTGTGAAATATCTGTGGTCACAAGCAATAACCGCCTAAGTTGACTTAAGAACGATTTGAGTTATTATATGCGTGAAATCACCATTTCTCTAACACTATTTTTTAAAAAGTTATTAATAAAAACTAGCAGATTCCAGCCCTCGAAATTCGAGTCCAAATTCTATGAAATTTTACTTTTATAGCCAATTCACAAATTAAAACAACAACAAACTCTTTTTATTACAAACACATTAACAAATTTAATAAACACACACATAGCGTTGTATAATTTTATGTGTTAGTAGCAACTTTAAATGCAATTTACTCAAAATAAAGGAAAAAATTTAAAAATCAGTAAATCTGCAAAACGGCTAAAAAGAAATACCTTTCAAATAACATACGTTTGGTCAAAATCGGGATAAAATGGTAGAGCAAAACATCGATCACAAGAAATCGCCTAGTCTATTAATATTATAGATATACTGCCCTAAGATGCATTACATTTATATAAAAAGTGGTTTTTCTCAAAAGCATGATTTTCTAATAAGCGGTTAATGCTTGTGACCACAAATACGTGTATATAGACTGTCTCGAGTCATGAACGGCTGTTTTGCGAAGATTTGCATCGAATAAATTATGGGACTAATAAACCAATTGTAAGATGCTTTCAGTAAAAAAAATACTTTTCTATTAAAAAATGCCTTTATAAAAAAGTACCTTTTAAACAAAAGTACCTTTTAAAATGTGCCTTTTATAAAAAAGTACCTTCTATGAAAAAATACCTTTTATAAAAAAGTACTCTTATACAAAAGTACCTTTCATAAAAAAGTACCTTTTCTAAAAAAAGGAAAATTTATAAAAAAGTTAAATTTATAAAAAAGTTAAATTTATAAAAAAAAGTACATTTTACAAAAAAGTACCTTTAGTACAAAAGCAGCATTTGTAAAGATGTACCTTTTATAAAAAAAAACAAGTACCTTTTTTAAAAAGTACCTGTTTTATAAACGAAGTGCGTTTTATAAAAAGCTTAATTTTTATAAAAAAAAAAATACCTTTAAAAAAAGTATCTTGTTAAAAAAAAGTAGCTTTTTTAAAAAAAACTACGTTTCATTAAGAAAGTTCCTTTTATAAAAGAAGTAATTTTTCTTAAAAGTATCTTTACCATTTCATAAAAAAGGACCTTTTCTTTAAAAAATTCTTTTATAAAACAGTACCTTTTGTCAATAAGTACCTTTTATAAATAAGAACTTTTTATACTTTTTCTTAAAAAGGTACATTTTCATAAAGAATTGTCATTCTAAAATATTACCTATTCTTAAAAAAATTAAAATTTTTTTTTAAAGTACATTTTCTAAAATGTACAGTTTCTTAAAATGTTGAACTTCTTAAAAGTAAAGTATGTTTTTTTAAAAAACATATTTTATAAAAATAAGTACTTTTTATTAATTAAGTACGACGTATTAGAAAAGTAGCTTTTATTAAAGTAGTACCTTTTATTAAAAAAAAATTTTTTTGCTTATAAAAAACCCTTTTGTAAAAAAGTACCTTTTGCAAGAAAGTACCTCTTATAAAAAAGTGCCATAAATAAAAAGTACCTTTTATAAAAAAGTACCTTTTATAAAAAAGTACCTTTTATAAAAAAGTACCTTTTACAAAAAAGTACCTTTTATAAAAAAGTACCTTTCATAAAACAGTACCCTTTTATAAGAGGGACTTTCTTTAGTAAAAAAGTACCTTTTATAAAAAAGTACCTGTTATAAAAAAGTACCTTTTATAAAGAAGTACGTTTTATAAAAAAGTAACTTTTATAAAAAAATACCTTTTATAAAAAAGTACCTTCTATAAAAAAGTACCTTTTATAAAAAAGTACCTTTTATAAAAAAGTACCTTTTATAAAGAAGTAACTTTTATAAAAAAGTACCTTTTATAAAAAAGTACCTTTTATAAAAAAGTACCTTTTATAAAAAAGTACCTTTTATAAAAAAGTACCTTTTACAAAAATGTACCTTTTATAAAAAAGTACCTTTTAAAAAAAGGACCTTTTATAAAAAAGTACCTTTTATAAGAAAGTATACTCCATAAAAAAGTACCTTTTATAAAAAATTACCTTTTAAAAAAAATTGCCTTTTATACAATAGTACCTTTATAAAAAAGTACCTTTTATAAAAAATTACATTTTATAAAAAAGTACCTTTTATAAAAAAGTACCTTTTATAAAAAATTACCTTTAAAAAAAAAATTGCCTTTTATACAATAGTACCTTATATAAAAAAAGTACCTTTTATAAAAAATTACTTTTTATAAAAAGTACCTTTTATAAAAAAGTACCTTTTATAAAAAAGTACCTTTTATAAAAAAGTACCTTTTATAAAAAAGTACCTTTTATAAAAAAGTACCTTTTATAAAAAAGTACCTTTTATAAAAATGTACCTTTTATAAAAAAGGACCTTTTATAAAAAAGTACCTTTTATAAAAAAGTACCTTTTATAAAAAAGTACCTTTTATAAAAATGTACCTTTTATAAAAAAGTACCTTTTATAAAAAAGGACCTTTTATAAAAAAGTACCTTTTATAAAAAAGTACCTTTTATAAAAAAGTACCTTTTATAAAAATGTACCTTTTATAAAAAAGTACCTTTAATAAAAAAGGACCTTTTATAAAAAAAGCACCTTTTATAAGAAAGTATACTCCATAAAAATGTACATTTTATAAAAAATTACCTTTTAAAAAAAATTGCCTTTTATACAATAGTACCTTATATAAAAAAAGTACCTTTTATAAAAAATTACTTTTTATAAAAAAGTACCTTTTATAAAAAATTACCTTTTATAAAAAAGTACCTTTTATAAAAATGTACCTTTTATAAAAAAGTACCTTTTATAAAAAAGGACCTTTTATAAAAAAGTACCTTTTATAAAAAAGTACCTTTTATAAAAATGTACCTTTTATAAAAAAGTACCTTTTATAAGAAAGTATACTCCATAAAAAAGTACCTTTTATAAAAAATTACCTTTTAAAAAAATTGCCTTTTATACAATAGTACCTTATATAAAAAAAGTACCTTTTATAAAAAATTACTTTTTATAAAAAAGTACCTTTTCTAAAAAGTACCTTTTATAAAAAAATACCTTTTATAAAGAAGTACGTTTTATAAAAAAGTACCTTTTATAAAACAGTACCTTTTATAAAAAAGTACCTTTTATAAAAAAACACCTTTTATAAAAAAGTACCTTTTATAAAAAGTACCTTTTATAAAAAAGTACCTTTTATAAAAAAGTACCTTTTATAAAAAAGTAACTTTTATAAAAAAGTACCTTTTATAAAAAAGTACCTTTTATAAAAATGTACCTTTTATAAAAAAGTACCTTTTATAAAAAAGGACCTTTTATAAAAAAGTACCTTTTATAAGAAAGTATACTCCATAAAAAAGTACCTTTTATAAAAAATTACCTTTTAAAAAAAATTGCCTTTTATACAATAGTACCTTATATAAAAAAAGTACTTTTTATAAAAAATTACTTTTTATAAAAAAGTACCTTTTATAAAAAAGTACCTTTTATAAAAAAGTACCTTTTATAAAAAAGTACCTTTTATAAAAAAGTACCTTTTATAAAAAAGTACCTTTTATAAAGAAGTACGTTTTATAAAAAAGTACCTTTTATAAAAAAATACCTTTTATAAAAAAGTACCTTTTATAAAAAAATACCTTTTATAAAAAAGTACCTTTTATAAAAAAGTACCTTTTATAAAAAAGTACCTTTTATAAAAAGTACCTTTTATAAAAAAGTACCTTTTATAAAAAAGTACCTTTTATAAAAAAGTACCTTTTATAAAAAAGTACCTTTTATAAAAAAGGACCTTTTATAAAAAAGTACCTTTTATAAGAAAGTATACTCCATAAAAAAGTACCTTTTATAAAAAATTACCTTTTAAAAAAATTGCCTTTTATACAATAGTACCTTATATAAAAAAAGTACCTTTTATAAAAAATTACTTTTTATAAAAAAGTACCTTTTATAAAAAAGTACCTTTTATAAAAAAGTACCTTTTATAAAAAAGTACCTTTTATAAAAAAGTACCTTTTTATAAAAATGTACCTTTTATAAAAAAGTACCTTTTATAAAAAAGGACCTTTTATAAAAAAGTACCTTTTATAAAAAAGTACCTTTTATAAAAATGTACCTTTTATAAAAAAGTACCTTTTATAAGAAAGTATACTCCATAAAAAAGTACCTTTTATAAAAAATTACCTTTTAAAAAAATTGCCTTTTATACAATAGTACCTTATATAAAAAAAGTACCTTTTATAAAAAATTACTTTTTATAAAAAAGTACCTTTTATAAAAAAGTACCTTTTATAAAAAAATACCTTTTATAAAGAAGTACGTTTTATAAAAAAGTACCTTTTATAAAACAGTACCTTTTATAAAAAAGTACCTTTTATAAAAAAACACCTTTTATAAAAAAGTACCTTTTATAAAAAAGTACCTTTTATAAAAAAGTAACTTTTATAAAAAAGTACCTTTTATAAAAAAGTACCTTTTATAAAAATGTACCTTTTATAAAAAAGTACCTTTTATAAAAAAAGGACCTTTTATAAAAAAGTACCTTTTATAAGAAAGTATACTCCATAAAAAAGTACCTTTTATAAAAAATTACCTTTTAAAAAAAATTGCCTTTTATACAACAGTACCTTATATAAAAAAAGTACTTTTTATAAAAAATTACTTTTTATAAAAAAGTACCTTTTATAAAAAAGTACCTTTTATAAAAAAGTACCTTTTATAAAAAAGTACCTTTTATAAAAAAGTACCTTTTATAAAAAAGTACCTTTTATAAAGAAGTACGTTTTATAAAAAAGTACCTTTTATAAAAAAATACCTTTTATAAAAAAGTACCTTTTATAAAAAAATACCTTTTATAAAAAAGTACCTTTTATAAAAAAGTACCTTTTATAAAAAAGTACCTTTTATAAAAAGTACCTTTTATAAAAAAGTACCTTTTATAAAAAAGTACCTTTTATAAAAAAGTAATTTAAATAAAATTAATTTTAAATTAAAATTATTTAAAATATTTGATTTAGATAAGTAACAAAAATATTACCATCATTATACTAATTTTATATTAGTCAGTAAAATGTAAATTAGTAGACTCAATAAATAAATATATAAATTACGAAATAAATAAAAATAAAGTAAAATAAATAAACTAAATTTCTTTAAATAAAGCTCTCTCCTTAAAATAAAGAACCTTTCCAAAAAAAGAACTTTTCTTAAAATAAAGTATATTTTATTAAAGAATGTACCTTTCTTAAATAAACTAAATCTCTTTAAATAAAGTACTTTTCTTAAAATAATGTACTTTTCCCAAAATAAAGAATTGTTCCTAAAATAAAATACTTTTTTTAAAATAAAGAACTTTTATCTAAATAAACTAAATTTCTTTAAATAAAGTGCTTTTATTAAAATAAAGTACCTTTCTTGAAATACAGTATTTTTCTTAAAATGAAATTTTCACAAAAATCATACAAATGCGTTTTTCTCTAAAAACTAAGCTAGAGAGAGCAAAAAGAGTTTGGATTTGGGATCACCTACAAAGCATATCAACTTCATACGAAAACAAGTAAGAAAATTAAAATTGATCTAGACGGACTATACGATACCCTACGCCGTTTAGAGACCCTATCTCTTAGGCTCAACTACGAGTAATTGGAGATAGAAAATAAGCATAAACGAAACTTGAGTGGCATTGTTATTAATTTTTTTGCCTTTGAATATGAAAAAGTTCATATCGGATGCAATATTTATATGGGGACTAGGTCGAAATATGGAACGATCCTGAGCATATTTGGTAAAGTCACTTGAATTTTACAAAAACATATACAAACCGATAAGCGCCCCGGTAGGTGAGTAGGTAGCGTGCTCGCCTATCATGCGGGGGTCGTGGGTTCGATTCCCACCAGAGGCTTTGGTCTGTTGCTGCAAAAACTAGCCAAATGGTCTTTGTCACACGGCTTATCCTTGGACCCAAATTAGAATACAAATTTACTTTGTATTGTAATTAATATAAAATAAAATAAAAATAAAAAAAAATATACAAACCGAATTTAAGAAAAATCTGTGCAATATTTATACCGTATACCACTATGTGGCTTGGGTATAATGACTTTGTGCTGCTGTTTGTAACTACCAAAAATATTTGACCTAGACCCATCTTTTATTATACCGATCGAATCAGAATCACTATCTGATTCGATTTAACGATGTCCGTCCGTCCGTCCGTCCGTCTGTGTGTCCATGCAAAGTTTGTAATCAAACTGCAGGTCGCAAATATGAATATATTTTGATGAAATTTGGGAGTAACAAACATACACAAACCCAATTAGACCGAGATCTATAATATAATTTGGATCTTTTGGCAAGTTAAGTCGATTTCATAGGGGTCATTTGTATGGGGGCTAGGTCTGAACATGGACCAATTCTCACCAATTTCAATAGCGTTCATCCTATGGCCGATAAAAGCTTATATAACAAATTTCAACTAAATATATTCAATTTTTCGACCAGTATTTTGATTACAAGTTTACATGGACACATAAAAAAACAGACGGACGGACGGACAGACGGACGGACATCGCTAAATCGACTAAGAAAGTAATGATTGGTATAATAGAAGGGTTTAGGTCAAATATTTTTAGTAGTTACAAACATCAGCACAAAGTCGTTATAACCTGACCAAATAGTGGTAGTTTTCTTGAAAACTAAACTAAGCTTTCACTTGGAATCATCTACATATTTCAGTAAAATTTTCAATTTTATAAAAATGAGTTTTTCTCGAAACTAAACTACATACTGGTAAAAAGGTTTTAATTAGGTATCATCACATACATTTTTCATCGAAAACTTTAATTCAATTGAAAAAAATTCAATTTTAGTTTCGAGAAAAACGCTGGTATGACAGAGTTAGTACTCGTAACAATGCCTAAAAGTTTGAAATTAAAACTTATATATGTGTGCTTTAGTTTTGTGTCATTTTTATACCCTATACCACTATGTGGTTTGGGTATAATGACTTTGTGCTGCTGTTTGTAACAACCAAAAATATTTGACCTAGACCCATCTTTAATTATACCGATCGAATCAGAATCACTTTCTGAGTTGATTTAACAATGTCCGTCCGTCCGTCCGTCCGTCCGTCTGTGTGTCCATGTAAAGCTTGTAATCAAACTGCAGGTCGCAAATATGAATATATTTTGATGAAATTTGGTATATAAGCTTTTATCGGCCATGGGATGAACGCTATTGAAATTGGTGAGAATCGGTCCATGTTCAGACCTAGCCCCCATACAAATTACCCATATGAAATCGACATAAATTGCCATAAGATCCAAATTGTCATATAGATCTTACTCAAATTGGGTTTGTATGCGTTCATTACATCCACTAATGAGTAGTCCAAAAATGATCCCTTTGACCCCATATAGAGCTGCTTCCCGATCTTCACTTAAATCTATTAAAAAACAAAAATATTGCACTGATTCTTCTCAAATTTTGTTTGTACATATTTTTGCAAAATACAAGAGACTTTACCAAACATCATCAGGATCGGTCCATTTTTGGACCTAGTCCCTTTATAGATATATGCAGCCAAAAAAATTAATAAAAATCCCACTCAAATTTGGTTTTTGCGTATTTTCTATGTCCAGTTAGTTGGGCCTAAGAGATAGGGTTTCTAAACGCATGGTATAGGGTATCGTATAGTCGGTCTAGACCGACTATAATTTTCTTACTTGTTTTATTCTTCTGATGATAATGATACTTATGATGTTGATGGTGATTGTCTTTGAAATGAATACAACGAATGTGTCATTGTTTCTTTTTTTTTACTTATACTTAGTGTTGACATATCAGTTTATTAAGAGTGACTTGTACATTAATATTTGGCATTATATCGTAATTTTACACTCCCATACACACCCATTAAAAGAAGAAATTAATAGATTTTTAAATAACTTCTTTACTATGATGGTATTATTAAGAAACACTGCAAATTTTAGCTGTGTTCTATTAACAAAAATTAATCTTTAAAGAGAATTTTTATCAGATTAGTTTTTTTTACTAACTAACTAAAACCTTTAAAATGTCCTTAAAAAAAGTTCTTCTTTTTATAAACTATGAATAAAGTCCCAAATTTTTTTATAATCAAAAATAATTGCAAAACTACAATAAATAAATTAAATGAATTTTATTATCTGTGGTAAAAACTAAAATGTTTTCCATTTTTGATGATGTTTAAATAAATTATGCAAAGTGTAGTTAAACAAAATATAAATAAAAATATATTAAGCAAAAAGTTTTTATGTTTTGCAGATCCCTGAATAACTTTTCAAAAATTTGAATTTCAAAATTGCTTAGCATTTTAGATAAAAGTTGTACGCATACATTCAAGAACACATACTTGTAGAGTGGATTTTTTGGTCCTTTTGCTTTTGAATAACTTAACTATTAAATTTCAATTAAAGTATAGATGTTCCACCATAATAAACCAAAATTTAAACTTTCTAAAAACACTTCTAAAAAAGATCAGCTTAAATTTAAGTATTAATCCTATTTGCTGGCACTAAAAAAAAGAATTTTTGGTGGCTAAAGAAAAACAAACTTTTTAACCTGTCTTAAAGTTAATTTTAAGTTCTTTTTTTTATCCTTAAATGCTTTCTTATTCTCAAAAAAAAAAAAAAAAATTAATTACATGTCTTGAAGTTTTGAAAGTATTTTGTTGCAAAAGTTATTTTGCTAAACAAACATTGCAACGGCTTGCAAAAGAAATTTTCTTCTTCTACATATATGACTACATGAAATCACGACATTTAACAGCTTTTAGTATTGAATAAGGAAAGGATAAAACATTTTATTGCCTTCTGAAGTTTAATTGCGTGAGGAAAATAGGTGGCTTATACTTGTACGTGTGTGTGCGTTTGTTTATTTATATATACTAGAGGTGAATGGAATAAGGAAAATATTTTTTGATACGAAACTTGACAAAAAACTTAAAATTCTTCACGATATTTTCTTTCGATCCATAACAACCGCCTTCGTCAGAATATTTAGTTTTAGAACAATTATTTCTGGAAAAATATAAATAGACAAAACTAACGATCCCCATACTTTGTGAGCAGCTCTATCTCACATTTAGATGGAAAAAATGGATGAAAAAATTTTACGTTTCCAAAATCTTTTGAAGACTTATGAAACCCATGCAGAAACCATCAAAAGACATATCAATCCACCGCAAGATGCTAAAACTTTGGACAATGGCGGCAACTGTCAGTTTTGTTGCGATATTTGTGAATTAAAGACACATTTCGACAAGTAATGGAATGCTATGCTCCTCAAGAACAATAATTACCTGACCGCACGGTGGGACCATAGTGTCCATTTAATTTATATGAAAACACTATCAGACTGAAATGCTATCAAAGTTGAAAGTTTAAATATGTGGAATTAAATCTGCTTCAATATTACAATTAGAATAACTAGCAGATTCCAACGCTCGAAATTCCAGTGCAATTTCAAGGCAATTTTACTTTTCAACTTAGCCAATTCACAAACCAACACTTTTTTGGTTTATTATTATTGTGAATGAAGATAACAAACTCATTAACAAACACATTAACAAATTAATTAAACACATACATAGCTTATGCATAATTTTATGTATGTGTTAGTAGAAACTTTAAATGCAATTTACTCAAAATAAAGGAAAAAATTTAAAAATCTGTAAATCTGGAAAACAGCTAAAAAGAAATACCTTTTAAATAATATACGCTTGGTGAATATCGGGATAAAACGGTAGAACAAAACATCGGTCACAAGAAATTGCCTAGCTTATTAATATTATAGATTAACAGCAAAGTATAAATAACCCAACCCATAATAAGTAAAAGAATTATAGTCGGTCTAGAACAACTATATGATACCCTATACCATGGTTTAGAGACCCTATCTCTTCGGTCGAACTAAGTGGATAAAGAAAATAAGCATAAACCAAATTTCAGTTGCATCGTTATTAATTTTCTTGGCTGCAGATATGAAAAAGTTCATATCGGAAGCTATATTTATATGGGGACTAGGTCGAAAAATGGACCGATCCTGACCATATTTGGTAAAATCACTTACATTTTGAAAAAATATATACAAACCAAATTTGAGAAAAATCTGTGCAATATTTTTGTTTTTTGATAGATTTAAGTGAAGATCGGGAAGCAGCTCTATATGGGGGCTATGACAAAGTATTGCCATATGGGGTTTATTTTCGGACAACTGATAAATGGATATAGTAAACACACATAAACCCAATTCGACCGAGATCTATATCATAATTTGGATCTTATGGCAATTTAAGTCAATTTCGTAGGGGTCATTTGTTTGGGGACTAGGTCTGAACATGGACCGAATTTCACCTATTGTAATAGCCTTCATCCTATGGCTTATATGCTTATATAACAAATTTCATTAAAATATATTCATATTTGCGACCTGTAGTTTGATTACAAGGTTTACAGGGACACACAGACTAGACGGACAGACGGACGGACGTACGGACAGACGGACATCGCTAAATCGACTCAGAAAGTGATTCTGAAACGGACTCTGAGTCGATCAGTATAAGAAAAAATGGGTATAGGCCAAATATTGTTGATAATAAAAAACAGCAGCACAAGGTCATCATACCCAAACCCCATAGTGGTATATGGTGTAAATATAGTATTTCAGCATTAATTTTGAAAAAAAAAATTGGTTAAAAATAATAATTTAAAAAATATTCAGGTTTTTATGAGACACTCAAACATTCAGTGTTTTTAGTTTTTCTTGGACAAAAAAAGGTGAAATTTCACTTCAGCAATTCAAAGAAACACGATATAAAATGGTAAATAATTTTAGGCCCACGAGTTTTAAGAAGCTAAAGAAGCTCGAAATAAGGACTGTAGAAGGTATAGGCTAATGCTCTCCAGAAAGTGCAACAGAATAGCAACAAATACTGATGTTTTCCATTACCTTCTTGTATCGTCAGATCCTTATATTACTACTATAAGACGTCAACCTCATAAACATGTTTTGGAACTAAATTATTTCGTTTAAGAAATGATAGAAGATGATTAAAAGTCTATATTTGCATAAACGTACAAATATTTATCAGTCATTATATCGCTTATCTTCTGCCATTCTTTTTCGTGGAAAATATTGTTAATTATAGCTTTTAAACCGAATTACAAAACTTTTTCAGTTTCTTTCAAAAATTAAACTTTTAAATAAAAAACCTTTTTTTGGGTTATATGGGCGGTGGGCGTGGCATACTTCTCAAAAACTTTGCAAACATCTTTACTTCATAATACTGATAAATGCGCCAAGACACAAAACTTTTAATAAAGAAACAAAAATTCGGGTTCAAAAATTAATTTTCAGGGGATGCGCTATGGGTGATGGGCGTACCCGATTTCCATGAAACTCTCCAGATATCTCAACTTCATAACACAGATGAGTTATGAAAAGTTCCATGACTTTTGAGAAGGAAATAAAAATTTGGGGCAAAAAACTTTTTGGGTTATATGGGCTGTGGGCTGTGGGCGGTGGGTGTGGTCAATTATGATGAAACTTAAAATGTTTAAGTCAATTAAATAGCTATAGTAATTTTGTACTTTTTCAATGACATGGTCTTTGCAAATCTGAACTAGTCGATAAAAATGAGTCAAAAATTTAAGGAGCTGGGGCATGTTAAGCAAAAGCGGGCTATGACTTAAAAATCCGAGGGTGTTATAGTCTGATAACGAGTTTAGAATGAAAAAAAAATTTTTATTAAAATTCTAAATCGTACAAATCATTTCGTTTTCTAATTTTTTATGCAGATATCTTGTTGAAAGTTGCGCTTATCCAATTAACCCAAAGTGTAGCTAGAATAATTTTATAGCTAAACTTTATAACTGTGTTAGTGGGTACATACATATGTAGCATTGTTAGGTCGTTTCGCAAAGCTACAGCACCAGCCTCAGCTGGCACAACAACAAAACGAAAAACTAAATGTTAAAAACTTTGTGGTTGTCAAAGGAAGCGGAAGTGATAAACGGCATAGACATGGTATCAACAAATGTTCGATAATATAACAACAAAGGTTTTTCATTTTTTTTCCATTACTCTCGTTATAGCCTGATAATACAGATTGAAAATGTTTAAAGTAAAAATGGTTGTGTATTTTTTTCTTTCTAATTTTATCACATTTTTTGTCAGCACATTACTTCCAACTATTTACATTTTATATTTCCATTATCATAGCACTATTGATCTACATCTGGTCGAGCATAAAAAAATCACAACTACCAGTAAATATTTTTGATATAATACAAAAATTGACAGATGAGTTATCGAAAATGGCAGTGATGGTAAATTGAATATGAATAAAGTACATACTTTTTAAAAGGAGAGATTTTTGTGGACTCTATAGCAATGAATGACTTGAAAAAGTAATGCAAAATATGACTTTCAATTTATTCAATCGAATAGATTAATGTTACAGGTTCTGTATTTTATTCTGCAGAACCATTTTTAATAAGATTTAGCAATTTTGTATTTTCATTGATTTTATATAGGTATGAGTACACAACAAGGTAGAGGAAATGATGAAGCTTGAAATGTACAGTGGATGAAAGCTAATTTGATACAGGGCAAAAATTCAACGTCATTGTACATTAATATCTGTACCAAATACGGAAGGGCGAGAAATTCCAAATAAGAGTAAAAGTACTAGGCCAAGGGATTTGGCGTTCTCAGGCCAAAGTTTTTTATGATCTTTTATTTTTTTTA